>OZ012660.1:107406439-108006439 GCA_963942545.1 Oxycera nigricornis | reverse complement strand
GAAACTAAATCAACTTGCTAACGACATTACACACATGCAAGGACATCGCAACCAAGCATTACATTCCACTCTATTTTGAGGTTGTACTTCAATATCACTAGTAAAAGTAGAAATATCCTGTTCCATTTGACCTGGTCTTCTTCTTTAATAAAATGAAAGGTGTGCCAGCGTTCCAAGGATAAAGATTCAGAAGAGCAAAAAAAATGCTGAAGACGTTTCACTTCCTACCCTCGATGATTGCTGAGAAGGCGAGATTGTGTGCCAGTTCTATTGGAACATCTTAACTGCCACTTTTCCGTACTATTGCGCTTAGATGGGTTAATGGAGGTACAAAAGGTAATGTGGACGACGACACAAAAACCGACAGCATGAACTTTCACCATAAAACACTTTCTTTGCTGATGGGGCTCTGCCTTCGTAGTCAGTGAAGAATTCAGGAAACAGGAAATTGTCGAGCTTTCAGATTTTCGGCCAAGTTTGAGATGGCAATGATGACGTCGCAAAGTGAAAGTCACACGTATGGAATATATATTTATTATAAATATATGCTTAATTATATAATTTTAAATATGAGACTGGCAAAAGAAAAATATTACGAATGTTGTTATCAAAGATATTTCTTTCGGAAAGTTTAAATGAGATAAATACCCTTTAACACTAAATACACTCACCTAATATTCTTCATTTGGAAATAGAGCAAAGTTTTGTGTATATTTATAATTGTAAATTAATTTTGTGACATAAAGGATCCTCGTGACAGTTTTCTGAGCAATTGGACAACTTGTTTCTCACTCATATAATGTCTATATTAACTAAAGGAAAACATCAGAAACTCGATTTTAACTGTTTGTAAAAGAATTACGTTACACGAAAAGTATGAATTTGAAACGGTATGATAATTTTTAGTTGCTAAAAACATGTTCAGGGGATTTCAAGATATTCGTTATAAATCAAAACAGTTGCTGGAAGTATTTTCTATAACACGACAATCTTTAAACTGACTATTCATAATTTTCATATGAAGTCTTTTTCATAATTTTGAATTGAAAATGTTTAATCTGTTCCATAAAAAGCTCATACATTTTTATATGATGCTTCTTTAAAGCCTGGACAAGTTTTTATAAAAAAAAACTTCATATTGTTAGCTAAACTACAAATCCTATTTGTCTCGTCATAACTTAAACCTTCTTATCGTCTATGATTTTGTAAATGTCAAATAAATCACATGATACCGAGCATAAAATGTTCCTTTATTGAATTGTGAAAGACTTGCTCTACGAGTAAATCTCCCTGACAATGTCAGGATCATAAAAAAATCTACTCCAGCATTTTGCGTTGCGAAGGCTTAACCTCAAGTATACAATCCTCCTGGAGTGATGCTGTAAGAACATCGTTTTTTTTTAAAGAAACAGGGGGAGAAGCACTATATACCTGCAACAATTTGCATTAACATGCTCTTGTGCCGTTGTCATCGTTGGTATGCCGGCTGACACACGGTGACTACAGTTGTTTTCACATCTTGAATATAAATTGCTTTATTTTGTTGTCTGTAAACGAATTGTCCTGGCAGAAACCGGGCGACAAACAACAAACTTAGCACAAATGCACAACCAGCCGCGACAGACATACCGACAGTCGGACAGACATTCAGACAGATATATTGCTAGTAGTTGTGACTTGGAGGAATTACTAGAGGTGCTAGAGAGGACACAAAGGCTCTATAGACACATCAAGTCCAACAAATTCTGCTATTCGGCACATATTTACATGAAACGCACAGCAACAGGATGCTAGAGTAACCTGCAACCTGAGATGACAGAACAATCCTGCATCATGGTCCAGGGAGGATTTGCTGAAGTACCTTCTGCTGCTTTCTGGTTAGCTTTCGTTTTTGCTTATTGTCAGAGTTGCCGCAACACTATTGAATAAGGCGTTTCATAGTAATTTCACCTTATTCCGGGTGAAACAACAGTTGACTTCCTTTCAAATGTAGACTCTTTTCAAAAAAATTAGGAGCATATGAAAATTGAACTTCGTCTGTTTTCGCTACCCAAGGTACAAAAGATGCTTGAAAATAGCTCCAACATGATGGTATTTTCCAAAGGAAATTCGCGGAAGGATTCCAATAGGCAACTCTACCAGGCAGCATCCTATACCTTTGAATCACTGCAAAACGCTTCCTGTTGAATAAGATGCTTAACGCACCTGTGACCGAAAGATCTACATGTCCTATTGGGTGAACTCGTACTAGCAATGGAAATACTTCCGACCGTTCCAACTTACTGTGGGTTCTATACATCCTGGAATATCCTAGTTCAGCTTTATTGTTGCAAACGCGCCAAGAGTGTGATATTCTTTGCTGTGCCATTTCTCTCGTGCTAAATTTTTTTTGCAAGTTTCTGTCAGTACTGCTCATTGTGGCACAATGGCGATATTTTAAAATGATTCAAAGGTAACATCATGCACTGGAATAAAGCAAGCCAGGACCGAATAGGAAGCAGGATGACTAAGACACTGCGGTGTGCACATAGACGATTTATATCAATGTCGTTGGCAAGGATTTTTTTGTCGGTCTATTCACGAACAAAAAACGTTATTACTTTTTTGCACAATGCACCTGCGGTAATGTTTTATTGTTTAGGAAACACCACCTAAGGGGTTGTTTGATTTGAAATTGAAATTATATTGATTTAGGATGAGTGGTGTGGTTGGTTATTTCGTTAGGGATGGATTACGTCTAATATTTTGCATCCATTTCAGATGCTAGCATTGAAAAAATTGTCAAATTGTTCATTGTTTTGTTTTTTGGATTTAATTACATTTAAAGCTAAATGTGAAAAATATTGCAGCACCGGTCTGTAAATGTTTTGAGGAGAAATTAAAAAAAAATTGGAAAAGATATTTGTGAAAAAAATACCTTCTGCTAGAGAAACAAAGTTGCCAATGTTTGTATTTTTGAGCAAAATCTATGACAAAAATAGGATGTATACTTTCAAAAGAAATAGAATAATTTCATTAAAGCAGTTGTGCAAACCTTCATATTTTTCACTTTATAAATATTGGGAAAAAACTTTTGCAAAAAACTGCACTTGCAATATTTGTGAAGAATACCATTGAAATATTCTATACAACAATTAATGATTCTTGCTCTTTTAAAAATTCCAAGATAATTCATGCAGTAAACAAAAAAATCCTTCAAATTTCCTTACCGATTTTGGTGTCATGGACATATTGGAAAATTTCGTCACTAAGCTGGACGCAAAAAGCAAGAAATCGGGTGATTGGTATTTTCTAGCTCTGGTTGTCTGAAAAATGTAAAATAAAACTATTGAGAATAACTAATTGCTTCCGAAAAACGGTAGCACTGAAATAATGATTACGCGAAAAGTTAATTTTGTATGTTATATTTCAAAATGATGATTTTTGAAAAATTGTAAGGTAGAAACTTGTGACAGACGGGACAGACAAGTTTGCCCCAGCAATAGGGTTCTGTCACACTGAATCCTGCGGAAGCTTTAAAATTGTTATTTCATTTCATACCCGTAGCAACATTTACATGTAAAACAATTATAGAAGACGATTCATATGTTAACAATCATGAAACAATAAATTTCTTCTATAAAAGCTGCCCATACATATCAGCTTGACTTTTGGAATATCTCTAAGAGAAAACGAAAGACACAAGAAAACTATTTTATTTCGTAAAAAACCCCAAATTAAATTCATGAAACTTTAAACGAAAATAATCGAAAGCAGAAACATTATGTGTAAAAAATTTCACGAAAGTTCATCGGAGAATTTTTCTTTCCCAATTTTTTTTGCCTGGGTTATTCTAAGATTTTTTGGATTGATTCAAAACCGTAACCAATTTACTATTTTTGCATTTGCATTCATACAACAATTTAGTTGCTACCTTTGGTTTTACATTTTTTCCAATTATTCGCTGGATTTCTAATGATTTTTTTTTGTTAGAAACAAATACCACATATTTTCATAAGATTTTTTGATAGAGCTAAACCGTTTTTAACTTCTCAGTATATGGGAAGTTCTTGTAATCGCCTCGAAAATCGAAATTGAAATTTTTAACTTTTCTTTACGTTTTGAGGTCTATAGAGTATATATAAAGTGTTTTTAGAAAGAAGTATGTATGTGTGTGTGTACGTATGTGCGTTCGTGGACAGTTTTTTCAAAGAGCGTAACTCACGTAAACAAAGTCGTATCGACTTCGTTGAGGTGTTAATCGAAGCGTCTTTGCAATCTTAGGAGCTGATTAGTTTTTGGGATACTTCGGTCGCGGGAGTTTGTTGTTTTGCCCGTTTGAAGGTCATTTTTGTCATTCGTTATATCTCGCGAACCAAACATACGATTTACATTATTAAGGTGTCAATCGACGCGTATCAACATTTGTGTGAATCTATCAAATTTGAAAAAAAATCGTAGAAGCCATTTTTTAATTTTTCAATAAAAGGGCAAAAATTAGGTTTTCTTTCAAAAACACAAAAATTTTAACCTGATTTTCAAACCTAAGTAATCAATGTTTATATAATTTATATACTCCAAATAGTTCTTGAAAAAATAACCAGCAAAATTTTATTCATGATTACAAAAAAAATTAAATTAAAAATAAAAATTCATTGAATGTTCAAGGTCATTTACGTCATTCATTATATCTCGAGAACCAAATATAATCTTTCGATCATTAAGGTGTCAATCGACGGGTATTAACATTTTTATGATGTTTTTATATTTTAAAAAAATCGTTAAAGCGGTTTTTCGATTTATTAAAAAAAATTGAAAAAGTAGTATTTTTTTCATAAAAAATTCATTTTTAACCTGATTTGTACATCGTAATATTAAATGTTTATAAAATTTATAAACTTACATCAATTTTTGTAGAGAAACCAGCAAAAATTTTTCTCATGATTACAAAAAAAAAATTAAATTAAAAAAAAATCATTCAAAGTCACCATGTAAAAAGGGTTCATTCGAATCATTATACCTTAAATCTCTTATTCTAAAGACATTGTTGTAAAGTCAATCAAAGTTTATTAATATTTGCAAAATTTGAGCAGATTTTCAATAGTCTTCATAGCACCATGTTTTAACTTTAATGAAAAAACTGCTTTGTAACCTGAGGAGGGGGGCTCCGATTGATCCGTGTGAATAATCAATCAAACCAATGCACCGAAATCCTTACGTAATCAATTGACGCTCCCGTAGATGATACGATTAATATTAAGCCATTCCAATTACTGTTATGTGAGGTACATTAGTATGTAAAGTAATTTTATTTCCATAATTATTATTGTATTGAATATTTTTAATATCTTTGTAGATATTACTGGGAAGTTGACCGTGTGGACCTCATGGGTCGCACCTCACGGCTTGTTTATATAATATTTTCAACGCATGACTAGCAATTTTTAACAATCCACCGCAGTATACATAGGTCAACTTTGTGCTTAGAAAAAGGTATTGGGCTCAATAAATTTTCATTTCAAACATTTGAAGATGTTGTGCTGTGGAAAACTTGTAAATATTTGTAGATATTATTCAATTATCTTAAAATTAATTATCCGCAAGCTATTTTTTTCTTCTCTTTTCAAAAGCTGTTATTAAAAGACATCAATAGAAATCTGGTTAAATAAATTTAAGAAAAACTCTAACCAGTTGTGTAAATTTTTTTCATATATAATTTGGCAAGTTTCAAGAATTTCATTAATTTTCTCAGGAATTTAATTTATTTAATAATACACTACTCATGTAAAACAAGAGCTTATTTGCAGCAGTATGGAAAAATTATAATGGAAAGTTACAAACCGACTAGCAAATAACGGTAGCATAGAAAGTATTGTGGATTTTATTATTATATACTCAAAGTGAACATATTTGCTCTAGATGTTCTTGTTTGCTGTTTCAAATTTTGCGACAGTCTCAACTTATTAAAATTGTATGAATGAACGAATTATTTTGAAAAATTAATCAACTGTTTATAGTTCAGAAACGAAAAAAGTAAAAGGGTTAATGATTGACTCTGGATGCTCCTCACATAAAAAATATAGTAAAAATATTTTGATAGTAAGAAATTTTCGGGTAGAAATAATCAGTGGTTGAAATAATATGGTTCTGTTTATCATTGATCCCCAAAATTAATATTAAAGAGAACTATTTTGTGTTATTGTTGAATTCATTTTTTATTTAGCTTCATTAATTTTATATAAGTTTTTATTTATAAAAAAATCATCTTTTGTGATTAATAATAATATTAATTCTTATATACTTCAAATTCATGGAGCTGAATAATGAGCAAATTGGACAATAAAAAATTTAGATTGTGAAGTATTACTACAGCTGATAAATTTTCGAATGTTCAATAAAAAAATTGGATTTTTAAACCCCTTATCGTCAAGCTGAAAGACTATTTAAGTATCTAGTCCTGACCACAGTTTTATGATTTTATCAAAAAAAAATATTTTATAGCCTTTCAAAATATTCTGTGAAGTACAGCAACATTTTTCAGTCTTTGACTTGAACGATTGTTAAAACTATAATTTCAAGTTCTTAAATATTATATATTTACTATGGTTGCCTCCTGTGCAGTTTGTTGTTTATTTGTCTCATCCCAACGTATCCACACATTTCGTGACCTCACAGTTCCCGCCTACATTATTTCAGTCGAGAAGCAATCCTAAATTGTTGGCTTTCATTAGTGGTTGGCGTTGAAAGATATTCATGCCGTCATGGGGCGCCATTAACACCACGTTCATTAGATAAAATATTTAGATTTTCGAATAGGCAAAATAGCAAACGTGCTATTTGAAGCGGAGGATTTTTTGACTGTCAATCAACCTGAGAAGAATTACGACGTTGCGACGAGGTGTGTTTGCGAAATTGGCAGTTTAAAATGTTCGAATCAGTTATCGGTCAATTTCCTAAATAGTCAGTTCATGGTTTTTTATTGTCATGAAATTTTTTTGGGCAGTGTCAATACAATTGAAAGAAAAAATTTATAAAAATTAAAAATATAAATATTTACAACAACTTTTGAGACAGACTTCGCGTATAATTTCCATTTTTAAAAGAAAGAAATTTGAACATTTCCACACGCAATTATTATTAGCTTTAACTCAACGATTTAATAGTTTTGCGTTTGCATTATGAAAACGGCATAGATCCATAATATGGTGCAACAATATATCCAATATGATACCTTGGACTCAAACTTGTGCGAGTGACTGTTTAGAAATGTCTATAATTTAATGACACCAATTGTTTTTAATGGACGACTGCCATCAAGAGATGGGCGTACATACATCATCTGTCACCTGAAAGGTAACATGAATTCTGGCGACAGTGCCAAAAAAATTTTGAAATTCACGCGCTAAAAATTGCTAACATACTGGGACTAATGTCGCCATTTAGATGCACTGCCCAGCAGTCTGAGATACATTTCTTTGAATGATAGACAAGCTCAATTAATGCAACTGTTTCTATATACTTAGGTACGTAACATGATGTGGCAATTATTTGAAATGGCATTTATTATAATACTTAGTTTTTTTTATTGTTTTCTGAATAGTTAAGTAGTAATGATGCGTAAGAAATTAAATATAGATAAAATATTCAGCGCTTTGATTATTTTACAATCGCTAAGCTATCCATACATGTATTCGGTTTTTTTATCCCTATAATATTTTTATATGCATAGATAGATAATCATGCTGTAGAAAACATTTCAGTTTAAGGGATGCTTGATTTTTATAATATATTCCGTATTGAAAAAATATAATTAATTTTAGATAAATGTTAACCCTAAAATTGCTTACTATAAAGTTTTAAAGGTCAGAAAAATCTGATTTTTGTTTTAATTTATAAAATTTGTCTGGAAAACCAAAGCCAAAATCTTCCTATTTTTCAGCGAAATTGGTCAATTTTTTAAAAACAGTTTTAAAATTTCAGACATTAATTTTTTAGTCTTTGACCACCTACGGTTACAGAACCGTAATAAATACAAAAAAAAATATTACCAGGCAGCTCTTGTAGGAAACGCTGTGTTCTTTAAGCATAAACAAACATCCATTTTTCAAACATAGCTTGGAAGTCGAGAGTGCCCCGTGCAAGTCTCGAAAAGTATTTTTTTTCGTAATAATTTGAAAAATTGAAGAAATTAGTTAATAATCCTAAAAAAACATATGGAGGTAGTGACTGAGTTTTTTAATTAATGAAACACATTTGTCGCAGCTGTGTTATTGCCAAATTATACATGTTAACTTTGAAATAAGACACGAACTGTTTGATAGTTTTTTGTATATTTTACTGAATTTGTAAGGTAGGCGGCAAAACATCAAAAAATTCCACTGAAAACTTTAAAAACGGAAATTAAAAGAATGTTTACTTTGCTTTTTTGATCAAAACTAAAGTTAAATTTTTCTGACCACTCACACTCATATTAACATTGAATTATTGATCTTAGTAAAAATTCGTTTGGGTTTTGACATTGTTATGTTTAATTTCTAATTAAAATTTTGGAATAAAATATTTCGTGAATCATGAATGAAATTTCTGAAATAAAAAATTTCTGACCTCACGCTGTTGGACCATATTTATTTTTGAATTTTAAATTTTTGCTACGATTCTTCTCAAGTTTTCGTGTATTCCTTACTATAAAGTCCTAAATTTTTGAAATTACTGTATTTGTAAATATTCTAAAGTGTTTATGCACATAAGCCACATGCACGAACATGGATAAATCGTTTTCAAACAAAAACACGACGAATTAAATTATTTAAGTGAATTTCTTCTACGTAGCAAAGCATTTTGTAGAGTATTTCAAGTATATTTCGGATGACTGAAAGCATTTCAAATTGAAAGACGTGCGCTGATTAGTGAAAATTTGCCAAGTTTATCTGCACGCAAATGAATGGACTATCTGACACCTTCACTAATTGAGTGTAATTAGTTTTGAAATAAAGCTATCGTGGTCAGTGCATTAAATCAACACGTTTGTAGTGAAGATAATTAAATTAAATGATCCACTATTGCAATGTAAGTCCCTCATTTGTACTATAAATAGATGAAATCGCAAGATATTTATGGTGATTTAATGTAATTAAAAAGATCAACAGAACTATAAGAAGACTACGCTCTTTTCCTGTTTTCTGATGCTAATTAACTCCTGTTTTAAAATTTTCGTATGCGGGGTTACACCTAGTTGTGCGGCAAAATTGAATTTTTCATACAGATTTTTCACTCATAAATAAGTTTTTAGAAATTCAACTATTCTTTTAAATGAAATACTTAAGCGTGAAAGTTTTTCAGAAATTATCATATACATTTCAAAATATTGCCTTTCTTCTGAGGTGACTGTTTTTGGGACCTTTCAGTGTCCACTATAACACAAATCTTAGTATTAAATTTCAAAAAATTAGTACTTTCTAATCAAGTAAGGTTTATAATAGAGCATTTCTTGTTCAATCTTTACATAATAGCATTAGAAAAGAGCAGACAAATTCGTAAGATAATCTATGCAGCAGTTTTTGATAAATCGTAGTACCAGATATAAAACGTTCACTTTTAGGCTAAATGCCTTTAAAGTGTCTGCTGTTGTATACCTGTATGGGACGATCGGTACTTACAATAAATCAATTAATTCGGTTTTGACATATACATAAAATTTTAAATACATACTACTCAGAAATTGTATTTTTATTTGCAAAAGAAGTTGTTTATTACGGGCAGTTATAGTTAGGTGTTATCTGTTAAATGTGTAAAAACTCTCGTGACTTTTTTTGATTTTGTTCAGGTCAAAATACAGGTTTTTTTCCATGAATTCCAAATTTTCACCTTGATGAAATAAAGAAAATCGAATTGTTTTCCCTGCAAGAAAAAAGAGAATCAATTATATTTCGATTCTAAAACGAATTTGCGAGACTAGTTCTTGTCTTTTATTGTTCAAAATATAATTTGACTAATAGCTTTTTTTCAATTATTTTCTGTACCACTTCAGATTTTTCACAGCAAATTAAGTGTGTTCAATATATCTTCCAATCGTTTAATTCATACCAAATAACTTATGAACCTTAACTTGAAAACAAATTCATAGCAGTTCCTAATAAATTGCTAACCTAACAGGTAATGATGAAGAACCATTTTTTTTTGTACACCCAATCCTGTCTTTGCGATCTGAATCTGAAATCCCCCCAAAAAAACTGTCTTCGCGACAATGGAAATTCGAAGCGTCTGCATTGTTTCATTAGCTAATGAATGTAAGTAACCATCTAACAGTTTGCTAAAACCAGTCCAGCCCACAAAAGCCATCCACATTGCTGTTTTCGCTCATTTTTCACGCTCATTTTACACCTCAAAAGTGTGTTGTCGTGTCCTCTTATTAAATTAAAGCACAAGCGGTGAAAAATTATCCCTTTGTTTTTTTAATTAGCTCTAAAATGTTTTATCCTCCGACAAGGATCTATGCAGGCAACCTTTCAGTATCGGAATATAAGTGTTAAATTTGTCGTAATCTTTTTTTCTGGTGTGAATTAAACGAGGTTGTACACGTAATCATTATTTTGCATTTTGGAAAAGACAAAAGTAATTAAACAGAAATAATAGAAATAATTCAAATTTGTGTATCTGCTTGTAAGTTACTGTAGCGTACAATTACCGTTCATTTTATAAAAATGTTACCAAACATATCAGAAGTTTATTTGATTTTTTTTCCTTTTTTAGTTAATTTTTAAAATAAATCCGCATTTCGACATCAACATTTGGCTTTGATTGAAATAAATCCGCATTTCATTAACAATTGGCTTTGAGTCTTTAATAATTCCAGTTGAATCAAGTAGGATAGGCAGTTCAGATCAAGTAAGATTTCTTTGCAGGTCTTATTTCTAGGGAATACGAAGCTAACCAAACTATGCTTTAGATCAAACATATAGAGTGTAATGAAATTTATCGGCAAAAGAGCTGAAAATGATCCCAAATGCACCCTGAATTTGCGATTAAAAGCAATGCAAGATCAGAAATGGTATAAAAGGAGAAAATTTAGGAAAATTACCGCACAATGGATACAACATACCAACCATGCAATATATCAGGACCTGTTAAACAATTTGGTGGAATAACAAGAATTTATTTTAGAAAATATTCAGCGCAAAAACTGCATTTGATGCTGCATTGTTTATGAATAAAGCAACAAAAGCTGTAGAATTAGAAGCTGAAAACAGGTATCGTTATGAATTAATGTTTATGTGACAAAATTTTAATCATCAGAACAACGATCGTAAATAATCCACATTACTTTGTGCTGCAGAAGCATGAAAATTAACATTTTCACCAGTGCTTATTCACTCTAATAATTTTCAACAGTTTCTAACAGATTAGTTATTCAAGTTTGATTGAATGAATGCTAGTTGCGAGTTGTGATACGCTTTCTGATTTATGACGTGTATTTACCTCCTTACAAAATAACTTTCACTGCTTATAGCTTCAACAAAAGGAACAGAAGAGCACCTGTGATACCATCTCCAGCATAGCCAACAGAGCTGTACAAGAAAAGATGAAAACTTTCCAGGCGAAAACGAAAAACTTTGCGATTTTTTAGAAGAACAAAGTTTTTCTACTCATTTGGTCTTATCTGGAATTGAAATTCAAGTATGCTCTTTTTTTCAGTGGCACTGCCCCAATGTTGGATCGCTTTGTACAAATGAAATTATTGAACGTGCAACGGAAACGTTTCTTGTTGGAGAACTTGGACAACCAAAGATTCGATTATGCACTTACACCTTCCTGTTCCTGCACCTCACCAGGACGACACGACACGTTGACCGGGGTGTGCAGAAAAAGTAGGAAGAGCAAGTTGTGATGCTTCTATAAGAAAAATAGCCAGAATCGCTCCAGGGATAATAAGATTATGATTCTCCCGAGTGCTTCCGGTGATTTTTTTCTTTTCATGTCCTTGTTCGTTTTCCAGAGGATTATTATTAAGTTTAGATGAATTTTTTCCCCACTTATTCCCGGTTGGGTATAATACCTTTGAAAGGTACATACCGCAGACGTGTCTGAGCTAATACAACCAGCAATATCCATTTGCATGAAAGTTTTTAATGGATTTAAACTTTCACCAAGGTTTTTCGAATAGTCTGACAAAAAATAGGGAACTATGTTGATTGTCGGAGATTAGGGATTCTATCTTAGATTTTCAAAAGAACCAGTGAAATTTCAATTCCGAATCGCTTGCTTCATCTTCATGTTATCACGTTCAAGTTCAAAATGGATAGATAGACAAAAATAAAAATTTAAATTGTTGTAAAAATAATAATTTCATCTAAGTTTGAAGCACTTTTAAATGCATATTCAAAATTCCATTCACTTACAATATTAGAATAGCCGTCACTTGCATCTTTGCCACGTAGGTGATCTATCGTTGAGATAATCTCCAGTAAGTACAGGCATAAACTGAAACTTGGTTTACTCGAGGCACGTCGTTGCTCTCAGTCACTGGAATCCTTTCAAATCCGCTTTCACGATAAAACGGAGGTAAAGTGAAAAATTTTGTCGTCGTCTCCTGATACCTGATAAGTTGTCTGCATGCACCCATTTACTTATGTTGACGACATCCTTGCTGTTGGTTGTAACCAAAGAGTGGGAGTTTCGTTCACAATTCACGAGTTCATCGCTTTCAATGTGATTTTACACTAAAGTGAGTTTACGCTTTATTCTGATCCTGAAACCTGTCACTTAGTGAAATTTATCTACTGCATCGTTGAATTTTGCACCTCGAAAAGGATTTTTCAATACATGGATCTCAATAAGCGTTCAATTGCAAATATATGCGTTTACATTCAATGAATTTTTATGTAATCCACTTTATAATAATTATTCTGAATACTTCACTACCAAAAATTTGAAGTTATAAGTCAAAATTAAAAATTTGTAATTCTACCAATGTTAAAAATTTCAAATGCATCAAAAAGTGGTCTATTGAATAAAACATAGCAGAAGAGTATTTTGTTGAACTGCTCTCTGGGAGAAAAAAGCAAACATTTTCATCATAAGATCATGTTCAACAATCGCTACAGTATTGACAAGCTACAAAAAACAATTTCAATGTGAAACACACTGAATTTGAAATCATTAGATCATAATTAAGTCAATCTAACCATTTTGGGCAAAAAATTGAGTCTCTTTAAGAATTACTCCATTATTATTATTCCCATTGGAAAATTGACTGGAAACTAAAATTGACTTAGAATCTTTGAATAAAAAGCACAAAAAAACGAAAAGTTTTCATACAAGTTTCTTTGGTACAAAACTTTCAGGAAAATGAGAAAACATAAGTCAAAATTTCGTGACTTCTGCTGAAAAATAAATATTTTTTACTTCATGAATTAAATTGAGATTTCGGTGGCAATTTTTAATTTTTAGTTTCGTTGCGCATAATCACTAGAATATTCCTACAAAATGTTTCAAACATTATTTTTTCATTTAGAAATTCAGTATTGTTTAAGATGCATCCCAAAAACTTGCTTCTATTTTTTAACACTACAAATTATTTCCCAAAATTTTTAATTTATATTAAAAAAACAGGAAATGATGGTTTTTAGTTTGTTTGTAAGATTTTCACGCAGTCTCAATTATTGAATGGCTAAAAATTGACATATCTTCAAACTATTGGAAGTACAGGATCAACAATATCCTCAATTAAATTGCAAACTGAATTCAAATATTTTCTTCTCGCTGTATTGAAAGACTCAACAAGCGACACCAGGGTGGCTTACAAATGGAAATTTTCACTTATCGGTTGAATGCAAATTAGTCCTTCGGTCCGGCAACAAGATTTAGAGTACATTAAATTATGTAGCTAATTATAGTTGGATTTATAACCAACACCTGTTTTCCGTGTTCACCATAGCCGCCGGCAAAGTAGTTGGCGACCTATGATTCCAGGATTGCAGTTGCAATGGTAGGCAAACTGGAAATGCTGGATAAAATGTCGGAAAATTTATTAGCGGATATTGAAATGGAAATCCTCAAGTCTAATGAGCAGTGCTTTGTTGTATATTACACAAATTCGAGAAGGGTTTGGCTGTTCTGCGATGTGTTGAGGATTATCTCTGGAACTGTACAGGTAGACATGGAGCAAAATTATATAAGGACATATCCGTGTCAAAGGCTTTTCATTGTGGTAATGCAAAAATTAAAATTATAGTTTTAATCGTCATTGTAAATCATAAAGCTCTGTTTCTGCCAAAAAATATCCTAAC
The DNA here is from genome assembly GCA_963942545.1 of Oxycera nigricornis. Taxonomy (NCBI): domain Eukaryota; kingdom Metazoa; phylum Arthropoda; class Insecta; order Diptera; family Stratiomyidae; genus Oxycera; species Oxycera nigricornis. The sequence goes on along the minus strand of OZ012660.1, from coordinate 107,992,175 downwards.
TGTGATACTAATTTCACGACTAGCAAGTCATATGTGAAAATATCCTGCAGATATTTACATTGTCGATGTCCATTTTCCTCATTCATTCTTATTGGCTTTTGTGTCCCTTCTTTTTAAGCGTATGTATATTAAATCAAGGGTGGGAGTGTATTCCACCGCAATGAATGCTGTTCCCTTCTAAACGTAAAAAAGATCCCGAAGGACGTCAACGAACAGCAAAGAAAAGGTAACGTTTATCTTCATACGTGAACGCTTGGACGCTTACGCATTTTAAGCTACGGGCTATAAATGTTCAAGGTGTATATGCTCAAAGGATCTTTTGAATAAAATTTTCAAATAGGTTGTTTTGTCCTGTTGAGTTTTTCATATTTATTTCTCGGAAAAGTGAGGTCATGATAATTTTTAATGCCAAGCATATGATTTTTGGTATAGCAAATATTATATGAACTGATTTATAAATTTAGTTTAAATCTTTTTGCGTAAATTTTCACTAAGCGAAGGTGAAATATAGTAGCTTATTTGAATCAAAAAATTGAAGAATGTAAATATGCAACACCCAATTTTTTACCGTAATATCTCATATCTCACCGAGTATCTATGATTAAAAACACTTATATCGGATTAGTAACAAGATTTCTCAAATTTAATATTCTAGTGCTACTTTCGATGCTGTTTCGACAAATGTTCTTTATTTATTTTTATTTATTCATTGCTTCATGTAAGAGTATTAATAATTTGTAAAAATATTCGCGGATGAACCAAAACTATTGTTAATTCTAAAACTAAACTAAACTAAAATTTCATACATATATCTTGTAAAAAATATATGAAATTGTAGTACGCTTGATTTTGGATCAGATGTGAACCTTTAACAAGAATCTTACTCATTTTTATCTCAGTTGAATTTAGTTAGTTTATCAACCTTTCCTCAATATTCCACAACGCCAACTTCCGATTTCAATCATTCCAGCACAAACACATATTTAGTCTATAATTGAAATTGTATTTATTCCCTAGAAGCAACGAATTCCCCATCCTTGACGGCATTCAGATACTCTTCACAATATGACTTTGTTGCTCTAGACGAGACGAAAGACAATTACCTTTCCTGAAATGGGAACAGAATCTATTTGGTTTACTTTAAATGACAAATGATGATGAGCCTCCTCCATATGTTGCCGTCGTCGATTGGGGATTTAGATTGATGCAATCATTCTGAATGCGAATATCAAGAAATGGTAGGAATGTAACTGGAGGAAGTCTTCTTTTCTGGATTTCTGAATAAAAGCATTCCTGTGGTATGAAACTATCCATGGCGTTGTTTGTTAAAAGGAACTTGAATTTTTGGAAAAATATTTCGATTGATGGTGTGTAATTCAATATCAAGCATCATACCTGCTGTACTTCTTGTATTGGTGGGCTGGACCTGGAACAACTTTGATCAGCTTTTCCAACCATTCAATATAAACGGTCAAGTGGATATTTGACAAATCAGTATACAGTGTCATCTTAAAACTTAAACTTTTTTCAATCTTCATCAGGAAATCAGCAGCCTTAAGCTGCGTTGAATCAAATATACCACAGAGACCACAAGGAACAATGAATGGTTGGCGTTCAATTCTATTCCCATTCTACGCAAGGATCTTTCCTATTCCGTGCGGCTGAACATGAAAAATCATTCCGCCGCAGGATGTTGAAAGGTGGCTTGACTTTTCATGTCATCTTCCATTCACATACGTTACCTTCAGAGTAAGTAATAAGAAATCCTGCTGAGATAGGGCATGCACGACGAAAAGAACATTTATTCCGTGGTCTGGTGGATGGCATATGTTGCGCTTATAACGATGACAGTTCCTTCTTGGCTACGCATCCCAGATTCACGTGGCAGTGGTGGTATGGTGGTGGGTTGAAGGATCTTTCGTTTTCGTTGCGTCGCTGTCGTCGTCTGAAATATGTCTGGTAGCCAAAGCATCCTGATTACTTTCAGAAGTAGCAACGGTGGCTATATAGGTGATAGGGTAAAGTTGTTTTTGCGCATTTTCTTCAAGGTGAGTTTGAGTTAATGGTATAACGAATTTAATAGACGTTTGGCTAGCATTTGGAAGTTTTGGCAAAACTTGGTGTTAGGATGATGAAATTATGATTGATGACTCAGCAAATTGAAGAAGTCATCATTTTGAAATTGTTCACCCTAATGGATGGTATTTCAGCAGCGATTGAGATATGCATGGAATTGGGGTCTGGAGAGGAATAATATACTAAATGCTTTAATTAGGTGAAAATTCTAACAAAAATTAAACAAAACACGAACCATACAGATATATTAGTAGTTGTGTAGCTTTCTTACTGGATTCAAAGTTATAAACATGTTCCAATGCTTTTTGAAAATAAATTCCTTAATAGTGATTTTTTCGAAATGATTCCACAACCATTATTTTATATCAGTTTATATCAGTCTATTTCCAAAGTATTTTCATATTTATAATTGTAAGAGCCACAGCTCAATTCTCTACATTAGTGCCTATTCGAAAAAGATTTTGGCTGAATAAAAATTGAATTGAAAAAAAAATTGAATTGAATTGATTCCACAGCCGGTGTAGGCAAATTTCTTCCTCTTGAAAATAATTGAAATAGAAATCCATCAAAAATTCATCAAAACTGATTGACAATTTCGAACAGGATTGATGGAACAATAGATAGAACATTTTATCATAATTTTCTCTCTCTCAAAAATATACTGCTTGGGATGAATGTGAAAATTTATCATCAAGAATAAAATAACTCCAACTTTATTCTTGCGATGAAATTAAGCATTGATTCTCCCTTTATTATAATTTAATATAACTTTAACCTGACAATCGATTTATACTCGCTGTCTAAACTGTTCCGGCCATTCATTGTTGCAGTGAAAGTGTGTAATTTATGACGCATTTCATCATTTTCAACTCCATTCAAAAATTCGAAACCTTTCACCTATCCGATGCATTTTACACAAAATTGCTTGGGTGACCCTATAGCAAGCGCATCATTGTCCTGTTTGCCCACTTTGCCATTTGGTTACGCTACATTTCGTACCCTCAAAAACGAGGTGTCTGTGTGCAATTCAACAATATCCAGCATCAATTTACGTGGCTCCGTCCAATGATTGCATTTAAACCTGCACCAAATCGGCCTGCTGGGAGTATCAAGTTGAATAGGACTCGATGGACTTCCCACCGACCACACTTTTCGGGGTATGCAGTTCACCTAGCTGAAGAGGTGCAGCAGCAGTAGTGGAGCAGCATGCTATTTATGGTCTGCCCAGACAACCGACAGCCAGAAGGTGTCCATTGCGGATCCGCTGGCCGTTGAAAATAAAGTCCTGACGTTGTGTTAAGGCCACGTTGAGCGCTCCCCGTGACACAGAGCCAAAACCGCCCAGAGATGACAATGGCATGCCCATAAATTACCAATTCACCATAGTTATTTGCTCGCTCAGTTGAAATTATTCGCTACACCTGTAAAAACCATAAAATCATCAATCAGTAGTTGTAATGGGTTGGAAGTAATTTATGGGATTATAGACCTGAATGTCGTACGTTCATTTTTCCACGCGCTCGGAGCCTCCTGTTTGGCACCGCATCAATAAACTGTGGGGATACCACCAAACTCGAGCTCACCTTTTGTGTACAAACAGTGCATTACAAAATAGTTCTGTAATCTTGAATAGCTTAGTTTGGTGGTATCTAGCTTCTTGGTTAATAATAAGCGATGATTAAATAGGGAAACTACGAACCCTGAAATTGAAAATAAAGTCCGTGATACCAGCTGAAATTGAACATCTTTTGGAAAACTCAAAATAGGGTCAAATGAGACTGAAATTCAAAATATTCTTCTCATACAATTCTTAATTTTGCCAAGTTCGCTGACCATTTCCCAAATCTTTTTTGATATACAAGATTTTTTGCCAACATAATCCTGAAGCAAGCATAGCTAACAATAAAATGTGTCCCTGGGTAAAAATTAAACATAAACAGGGTTAATCGTATTGAAAGAGAATTAGGTCCTTTAAAAGCATTACATCATTGTTTGGTTTCATGCTCACATTTCAATGCAAACTGTACCCATCTCATCACTTTCATATTTCACCATTCTCGATTGTGAATCCTCGATAATCCTGTAACGCCTGATCTACCTTCTGTTGGGTGCAGCCCATTAATCGGTTGAAAATATTGAATTTTGCGGATGGCACGCTAAGTGTTTAATGAATGAAAGGATACGCATAGAGTGGGAATATATGTATGTGCCTATAAGCAATGGATGAAAGTAAAAGATGTTAATCGTAGATAGTGTCGTTATTCATCCGAACTGAATGTAAACTTCACAGATAATATCTTGGAAATTGCTTCACGGTGATATGGAGTGAAAGGATATGTGCGTGTTACCTTTGATGTTACACCATATTCACCTTGTCTTCTGGAAAGCCGTGAAATGGAGCTTTCTGAACATAAAACGCATATTAGCAATTTCAAGATTACTTCCTCAGCAATTTTCTTTGGTAGTTTTTTTTTTGCTCGCTCGACGGTGGATCGTCGGTTACCCTCTGTCAATTACTTCCTTATTCACCCTTATCAGCATTCTGCTTGGATGCTCCCCAATTTGATACCTTCTCAAGTGTTTGCCCATCTACTTGTAGAAGCTGAAAGAAATACGCTGAGGGTGAATCATTACGTTCAGTTTTTTTTTGGTTTTTCTCTCTTCAGGACATTCCAGGTAGGCTTAGATGGATAGAGGTTAATCGGTTTCAAGTGGAGCTGTTAAGTTTAGTGAATTTTCTTGAAGACTTGTCCTGTCGTAAGGGATGAATTGTGCAAAATATAGAAGAGCAGCAATGAAGATACTTCGAAGGACACTTGGTTGATGGACAAGTAACAGGGTACTTAGGTTAATAGATTGTAATTTAGTGCCGTAGAATGGAAGGAGTGCAGAAAAGATGGGTCACGCACATCCGATTGCGAGAAAGTAATCAGAGAACTATAGAAGGACTTTATAGAGAAATATTCAGAATCGGTTACGTGAATTAAGTTAAAAGATTTATATATGAACCTAAAATTATTTTTGGTACCTTCTACGCGTAGTAGAAAATGATTTTTTTGTATTGATCTCTCATCATTCCGCTCAATACCGAAGAAGCTTTCCTAAGAACTGCCAAAACAGACAAAAAAAACTGAACAACCTTCACATTGTAACAATTACCTAAAAAGCATCCAGTCTTCCGTTTCATCCATCTTCAAGGATTCTAAGTTCGTTTATCTATGCCACATCCTTTTGTCGTTTGGATTTCGATGTACGAACGTATCCAACGACAAAACAATTTCATTTGTTTTCGTGTTTCGTATAAATTTTGCCTGAAATTTTGCAATTTCTTTTCAGGTTTTCGCAGAAGTGAAAGGATGTCACCGAAAATCCCATGCACTGAAGAAAAAGACTAAACAGGATTGTTTTGACGGAAGACATGGATTGTTCACTACAGATTTGAACGAGACAAAATATAAAGAAAAAACTGTGAAATGCTGAAAGATTTTTTTCTGGTTGAAGTACATAATACAATAACTTTAAACCGCACTTAAGTAAAATTTCCTTGACGAAGATTTATGTGCAATTTGATGATATTCTGTTGCCAGTGTATTTCATTTTCTTACGGCGATTTGTCCTGAGAAGATTTTGGCTTGGAGTTTGACTGATTAATTTGTGAATTGTTGGAATTGGTTGGAAGTGTGTTTAAGCTTTCATTCACTTGAAAATGACGAAGAGTATTGGGTGTACCAGATTAGATGTGTAACTATTAGTCAATTAGTACATGACGCTGATCTTATTATAATTACTTGATTTATTTTCGCGAAAACTGGATGGTTTTATAATGCATACAATGCAAGGTACTATCATTCTGTTTTGTTTTCTGATGTTAGACTTATTGCGATTATGGATTAATTGATGAATTAAATGATTAAATACTTTTCATGTGCCTAAAAATCTTTGATATAACGAAATTTTCAGTAAAAAATGTAAGACTTACTTGCGACACTACTTTTTATATAGAATTATCCAATGGTTGAAGATATAAAAAATGATGGTTGCTATGTTTCAAATGCTTACAGATTTTTTAAAAATATTTTTGAGAAGCTGCAATACGAATCTTATTGAATTATTTTACTATTTTTCGTTAAAGTGGAAGCTTTTACAATTTTTTTAGACTCATACTCCACGCAGCGTGTGTCATTTTTTCCAGTCCTGATCGTTTTCAATACATAATGTTGCTATTCACATACGTTCATAGTCATTGGACTTTAACTGCACCTGCGACCTTGCTACCGTTCATATTATCAACAGCCATTGGATGTCACCTTCCGATACCCACCGTTCATGATTTCACCGTGTCCTCGAAGGACACATTGTATGCAATACAAAGCTGTCTTCACGCATTTCCCGACCGTAACTTGGCCATTTTGGGTTTGGCTTTCGGGGAAACTGATAAGTGCTCCCTGATGTGCACGAACGTGGAAGAATTGTAATTAGATTTCCTCCTGATAGGCGTACCTTCTGTCCTGGAAAACATATAGCACGAAGTGAAACCCAATAGCCCAGTACAGATGGGTAAATCTGTGTAATGGCCATAGTATCTCTGATGAGTAGCGGTGATTCAACGGACATTGTCCATTTGCCATGTAGTCAATTTGTTCGACATGGAGGAAAAACTCGATTTCTGATACGGGAAATCCACCTGCGGAAAATCAATAATCGATTATCAAACAGTTCTTCCTGGGCAATAAATCAAAAAGTCCGGATCTCATGGTAGTTCGAAGATAGAGATGGTGTCGATGTGGCTACGCAATGTTATGTTATACCAGGAATAGAATGCACAACAGATTGCTCGAAAGGAAAGTTGGCTTTATAGGGTAAAGATGGTATCAATGATGTGTTTGCATTGAATGTTAAGTGGATTTGATAGGCGACAACAAATTATGAACAGTTAATTAGAAATAACTTTTTCTTAGTGAATGCATACTAGATAAATTGATATCTTAGTAAAAAATCAAACAAGTGGAAAGTCCAACTGTCCGTTTTTATCAAATCAAAAACTTAAACGTTTGTTGTTCTGTTTTACTTACTACGACAGACGGTTGGTCCTCATCATCTGCTTGACCAGGTTACAATTACTCTCCTGTTCACGACTTCGGAGACATATGGATATATAGTCCTGATGTTGAAGCCATCAACTTTCTGTATTTTTGAGGGCAGCTTCGAATCCGTTCAATGGTGGCTAAAGTTTTGGGGATGGATCCCAGCACAGTTTTTACTCGATCTGAACATATGTGAACAACGAGTATCATTTGTCATGTCAGACGACTTATATCTGACTTGAAAATCTAATGTGAGATGCATTCATCTAGGTAGTGAGTCTGATCTATTATGTGTACGAAGATGTTTGGATGGAAAGTATGTGTTACCAAAGTAGCGGAACAGGTAATTAGGAAGGTGTATCAAGGAAAAAAGTCCTACAAAACTTTTGAAGGTGCAATTTCCTTTAATTTGCTACGAAAATTAAGGAATTTATTTCATCGATGAATAAAATCTTGAAACTTGCATCAGCATCCTAATAAAGTTATTTGGTTTGGAAAAATTTGTGAAAAAGAAAATGAAAGTATTTATTGCAAAGTATTATTATACATATATTCTCAAAAGAAAAGGGTCCTATGAAAATAGGACATTCAAATGAAAATGGGTACGCGAATGTTGAACAATTAGTTTTCATGGAACTGTTTAAGAGAAGCCTAGTCCTGGACGCAAAAAACTGAAAAATTTATTGACCAAAACAGATCTCAAAAATGTGAAATAGTAGTTTTATAAGCCATGAAATAATTTTTCGATGAAAAAATGCGTTTTACGTTTCGGTTGGAGAGTATTTGGAAATTTTTTTCTCACTATTTTCCTTCAGACAATTCAAATAATTAGATTCTACGCAATTTTAATCCCTACAAAGAAATGCTTAGAAAAATCGTTTATACATTAAAATAAGTATAGTCAAGTCACGGAAATTTTCATCTCCACATTTGTTGCAGTGTCTCCTTATGATAAAAAAAGGGCTCACATAATCTAAGAATTCATAATTTGTACGATATAAATGTTCAACATTTACACACGTGAATTTTTATGAAGCAAGCTGAGTTATTAATGGAATAGCTAGTTTGAAAATAGAATGAATTTCAAAATGAAAAACTATTTTGGATACACTTGACGCTTTTAGAAATGCGCCATTCTAACTTTGACTTTAAATTCTTTAAACTAATATCGAATATGTTGAGTGCATTTTTAGTTCCGGCAATAAAACAATAGCCTTAGAGCGTTTCCTCCCAGTTTTAGTTTTAAATCTATAAAATTTACGCTACTCTCTCAGATGCAAGATCTGTTGAAACATTGCTTTGATGAGTTTGACTGGGTATAATTTCATATAATTTTTCGAAGCACGTTAAGTAAATCAAATAAATTTTCAGTTATTTAAATGTTTATAGATTTGGAATCTCAGAACATCTGATTTGATTTATGACAAACAGGCCGCTGCAATATTTTAAATCAAACGTGAATATTTATACGCCGTTTATTGAAGCTCTATCCATTCGCCACCCACCGCAAGAAGTACAAATCACTCACGCGGCCAACTTTAAACAATAAAACAATAACAAAAGATTCTTTACTATTCTATTCTGTTGTTGAAATTTCATAAATTTTCGTAGTATCACGTCCACCCACCTGAGCGAAATGTGAATATGTTGTTGCACGAAAAATACGGTCGCTATGGTTGAAAAGAACCAAAAAAAAATTATTCATAGCATGGTTTCATTGTTGGTCCCCAGGTACAGTCATTCGGCGTTGACTGGCTGTTTCTTTATCGTGCTTATATAAAATAATGAAAAAACTGCGTCCTAGACAAACTTGCTTTTATTTTTTCCACCAAGGACTTTACGCTTCTTTGGTCTTTGTGCTTTTTTTTTGTTGGACTGTCGGATGAGATGGGGATGATTTACGAAGGTACAAGATAGTCGTAGCAAGGTACTGAATTGAAGGTGCACCTACTGGGAATTATTCAAGTGGTTTTGCAAAGGTTGTGATGATGATGACGAAGTTCAAATTTATCGTGGTTCATGTATATCAAAATGTAAATTAAATCTGTTCAGTGAAATTGAAATTGGGAAGGTTCCATTTGATTTATGCAAACTTCTCTCCTTGAAGAATGGTAGATTAAATTATTCGTGATATGTGTGTTTTTGACTCGTTGGAATAAGTGTTGTTTATTTTTTGATAATGCTCATTTTAAGACGAATAAAGTTCAGAAAACTAGGTCAAAATTATCTGGAATTGTGAGTATTGTACTTTTGTAGAGAAACTAAAGCCCGTTATGATCTTTAGAAAATAAAAAAAAAGAGAAATATAATGAATACATTGTTATTTCGTTAAAAATGATAGTCCAGATTTTAGTGAGTTATTGTTTATGTCATCATCGATAAGAGGTGTTTTTAGGAAGTTTACGACACTTTTAATTCTACTCTACATGAAGTTAGAGAGCCCAAAGCGCTCAATTGAAGAGTTGTATGAATAAAAAAAATAAACATTAAATTTAAGTTTTGAAAAATACTTAGTGCTGAAGTAATTCAAGATATCCTGGTAGGTGCAGATTCAGAGATGGCTGTGAGGTCGCATTGTGATACCACAAATACTTGGGGATGTAACCAGAAACCTACTGCTGGGGTATTGAAAACCATTTGAATTATCTAATAAAGCTAGATATACTGCCCACATTTATTACAGTCACTGCCGTTAGGCTATCCACGAAGTGGGAGCCCAGAGTATTCATTTTTTTAAAGTGCCGGACATTCACTATTAGACAGTGTTCCATAAATATAGATATAGTATGACTTAATTTTTCATGACTGAAGAGTTGTTTGATTTATTTGGAGCTCAGAGCGAGCTGAGTCTGACTATTCTCAACCCTCTGCTTCCCACCCCTTTGCAACGCTGTTTGGACTTAGCTTCAAAAAAGCTAACTAACCTGGGAGTTGGTATATACGCTTGATTCGTAGCTCCTCTTCCTGAAGAATAGTGGACTTTGCTCGAATCACTATTGGTTTCCTCGTACCAGGATTGTAGAGCTTCCAGCCAAGAAGCCGTATATGTAGTCTACTGTTTTGTAAGGATCTCAGAGGGAGCCAAATTACTAGCATACAAAGTGCATTTGTTGAGGTTGTTCGTAGAGCCCCAATGATCGTAAGGCTGCAATTCTTCTTACTTTGTTTATATGATTTTGATTTGATAGCATTTGAATAGCTGGTCAATAAATGATTGGATCATAAAAGAGAATTGGTTCCAATACCGCTTTTTGGATTCCTGATCCATCTTTTGCCAACGGTTCTCTTGTAGCAGAAGATTGCACGCAATGCTTTCTGCACTCTTTCGTTGATGCTTGACAGAAGTTTTTCCACCACTAAGTTACATAACAGCGGCAATAGTACACCACCTTATGGAGTGCATCTGGAAGTCCTTCTTCTCATTAAGCAATTTTTGTGAGAAATTGATGGTACTGCCGTTTAGAAGCTGTTTCTTGAGCCATATCAGGTTGTCGTTGACTGCTCTTTCAGTTGCTAAAAATTTATACTACGATTCATTTCGCAAAATTTAAATACATTTGCTACAAACATCATATAAATATTTTATTTGAGTAAAGAAATGTTTTCACCATAAAAGACTTTTTTCCGTAGATGTTTATTAAAATCTTTCCTGCTTAAGCCATTTTAACCTAAAGAGTTTTTAGAAATCTAGAAGCGTGGATATTTTTTCACGAATTCGCTTTTTACTGAGGTTCAAAGGTACCATTTGAATTGTTTCCATAAATAAATGAATTTGGATTGCAGTAAATAGAAAAAAAATATTATAATAGATATCAAAATATCAAATGTATCCGGAAATACTAATGGGAAAATTTCAAAATGTACAATCAACTTTCCCAAATAATTCTGCGTTTGGTTTTGGGTAGATTTTTTGGGCAATAATTTTTATGTCAGTGCCAAGAATTAGTATTTTCCTTCATTTTCCATTTGATTGTGGATGTAATAACAGTTGCATGCACTGTTTTTTTAGATACAGATGTGTTAAAATTTATTTTTCTCGGATACCAACTTTCGAAATTCAATAATAGATAATATGAATGCATTTAAAAGTGTAGTCGGAATATTACTTTAACAATAAAAAAAGAGCATCAATTTGTAAAATACCATTTCTGGAGCTAAATTCAATCAGTCGTACAATATTTTTGTTCTGTTTTATTCATTCTTATAACATAATCAATCTTTAAATATTCACGAGACTCCTGAAAATGGTTCCATCAACGGAAGGATTAGAAATGAAGCTGAAGCAACGTCATATAATGAAATGAGCACTGCATATTTCCTAGAAAATACACTTTGTTGCCTAAAATAACAAACAAATTGCCTGTAAGCCAGGCATCCGTGATTTTTAACTTGAATGCATCATTTCAAAATATCAGAAAACATTGATTTTCGCAACTACTGTTTCTGTAAAATTAAGAAAAAATGAAACAATTGCTACAACACCACAATTGTTTATTGTTGATCCATGTTGAGAATTGTAACGACGGAAGCGACAAGGCATATGTGTTGATTAGATACTCATAAAAACACATAGATGTATCTACTTCTGAAGCAATCGAGGTTCACAAAAGGATCACAAAAAACCGACAATTCGATCTCAAACTGAAAATTGTAATCCGATCTGGAACCACTGATGGAAAAAACACAGGATTTTAAAAAACCTACAAAGAATTTCCGAATAGCCTTTTCCAGCCAACCGTAAAAATGAATGGGAGAAACCTTGATTTTTGTCTTATGAAAATTCTTAGAAACTCTGACCTTGCGTCACAAAGCATGTACACGCGAAAACCAAGAGGAAAATATATCAACAATATAATGCACAGTTCAGCTAGCTTCCACCAGACTGCGAGCAAATTCACAACACAATTTTCCACCGATGAAAAGTCGGAAAATGCACTCGCAGAAGTTTCATTGCAATTGTATTTGTTCCTGGGGAAATTCACTCCGGTTGAACAATTTCTGGCATCGCTCAGGTTTTCATTTCTACTCGGAAAATTGAGAGCTACGCACACGAATATGCTAAGAAGCAGGAGAAATGTCGGAAAATTCGTGTTCGGAAAATCTTCACAAACACAGACAAATGTTTGGACGAACAGTTCAGCGTTCTCCTCCAATTTTAGTTGGAGATTTTCTTATGTACGGAAAATTCAAATAGTGTTGGTTTTTTGCACCTTTCCTTACTTCTGCGCTAGTTTGCGTTCGAGGGATTTTCCACAATACACCTGTTTGCTTAAGTGTGTGTCTGAAGGTAACAAACACGTCGAAGGCTGCACACCTAGAAAACTGGGATGAGCGTGAGAAAAGAAATTTTGCGGGGAGCTTGGGGCGGGAGAGATAGAAAGTTTTCAGGTACATAAGAAGGCAGGGAAAGTCAACAGACAACAACATTCGAGGTGAGGCACTTATTTCGCGTTGCCTCCAGGCAAAATGGGTTTTCCATCGGTTTTCGATCTTGTTGCGCTTTTCCTGCATATTTTTTTTCAATTTGTTCGTTGTGTTACATAGCCAGCGGGCTGCAACGGAAAAATATGCATCTAAAGGATGAAAAGCTTGCAAAAAGATTGGGTAGAGGTGAAGTCATATATTCGAGGAAAAATAGATTTTGGATTTTACATCAGTGCTTCCAAGAGATTATCATTGAAACTCTGCAGAATTTCGTCCGAATGTTACATTGCAGAAAACTACTTCGTAGCACATTTTTGAAATATGGGAAAAATACTAGGAAATGAGAAAATGCGAATGTTTTATTCCCCACCGCACTCAGAAAACTAGGTGACAACCATAATAATTTCTTGTCGTAGGTTTGTTCATGTGCGCCCCGAGAAGGGAGCCCTGGCAGCGCTTACGAGACGTCTTAGGAGCACCTTGACTGGCTCCTCCGCCAGGTGGGTCTTTGCGCATGATGTTGCCGTGAACAGCCAGCCAATCTACCTGCTCAGCAAGAAGGTGGGAACTTTGTACATAGATGAACTTTAAAGCTACGTTGGTTGTATTGTATCCACACACCTAGTGCACACCTATATCCCACCTATCTGGGCGCCGTTACGGAGTACCTAAAACTGCTCCTCTTTTCAACGTTTCCATGTATACATGCGTTTTCGATACGACCGAATTCTGTTGACGTGCGCGTACCTTTAGCTTTTGATAGGTGGGTGGAACTCCACCCATTCAGGTACTACATTTGATTTATTTCAGCCAATGGTGGCTGATTCGCAAGAAAGGTGTGACGTCTTTCGGATCTTAGGTACAGCTACCTAAAATGCTAGCTTTTTTACGTCACGCTTCTTCACTTTTCTTAGGTACTGAGTTCGTCTAATTTTAGCTCAGGTTCACTTCGTTTCCTTCCTGCTCTTCTCTCTCTCTCAAACTGTTCTACATAAATGTGTGCTTATTTAATTTCTTGCTCGAGGACTTTGTAAATGGAAACACTTGAAGAAGCTTTAGTATCCAAGTTGAGTCGCCTAAAGGAGGATTCCATATAGCTTTAAGATTTTTCACAATCTTTCAGGATCGATGGCACTAGGTGGTATTGATTTTCATGAATCTTATAAAAATTTTGGTTCACAGGCTAAACACACATGGGTCAGAGGTCAAATAATAGTTTTCATCCCAGTTCCAGCTGCAAATAAATGTAGCCATTCTTGATGGTTGTCGATATTTTTTAAACAAACTAAATATTTTCGGTTTCTTTCTTAGAAACATACCGAATTTCAAGTTGGTTTTGGATTGCAAATACGTTCGATTCTGAGTAAAATATATATTTTGTAGATTTTTTTAAATTTTTGTTTGCTCAAACTCCTTTTTTATCTACCATTTGGATAAGACAACATATCAATATTTAGATATAATTAGTTTTAAAAAAATATGAATAATATGTAGCCAGCTTTTGAATTCAAACGATTCATTACTTAGATATAACATTTCAAATTTTGGCATGTTTGAATGAAAGTATTTTTATGAATAACATTTCTCAGTTTCAAAAATTCTTATTCGTTTTAAATCTCTTAAAACATAAAGACCTGTATCAAACAAACGTATCTATGCAAAATATGAAGCAGTTTATAATAATAATAATAATATTTGCGAAAATAATTTCAATTTCAATGTATCGCAGATAATTGGCCTATTTTAGGATATTTTCATTAATATTCCTTATTATTTGATATTATTTTATTTGATGGGGTTGAGCACATCGAATTTATAATCACAACGTTGCATAATTCAGTAAAATTAAATATGAAGGGTCACGTCTTTTGTTAAATATAGTAATTTAGCAATCAGTTTCACAGTGTGTTGCTGAAAATAGTCATTTTTATTATCATGGGAATAAAAATGATCGATTAAATGTAAATTCATAATAGATATAAATTTATAGAACGTAGCACGTCATGTTTAATTTTGCTAAACTATGCCAGGTTGGGACTATGAAAATGGGTTTAAATTTATTCAATAAAATTACTTTTCTTACTTTCTCATGAGAAATATTATTAAAAATGTAAGGAAGTAATTACAAATTTTCTATGATAAATGCAAACTGTAATTACTTACGCAAATATTTTGGCGGATTATAAAATAATTGAAGTGAACTACATATTTCAATTTGTATTCAGTCCTTTATAAATATTGCAGGCACGTATTTACCGTACTTGATAACTAAAGGAAGTTATAGGTAAATTCAGTATGATATAAGGATTCATTGTTTTTTTATCAGCTTCAATGAAACTCTAAATGATTGTATCCTTATGGGTACGTGTACAGTTATGGAGCAACTTAAAAAGTACTAAAAACGGAAAAGTCTTTAGGATGTAATCTTCAAATATTGAAGTAAAAATATGAATAGTTTAAACAAAACCAAAGTGTACAGGTTGATAAATATTCAATGTAAATAGAACAGTACTCAAGTCTTAAAATTAGCAAGGGAAGATGATTGACGGATTTCTTGGATACGTTAACGCGTCCGTCATGTGATATGTTAATAGCAGTCAATTTAAAGAATTGTTACTTTTTTTAGACGGCTTTCTTTTTATATCATCGTAAGTAAGGCTTCGTGTTTTTAGTTAACAGTTGCTTTCAAATGTGATTCCTGGAGCAGGATTTACTTCTGACAAATATGCTTTCTCATCATGCAGCACGATAAAACTAGGATTATTGAATTTGAAAATAATCAAATTTGGAAAAATTTAACGTTACGCAAGCGTGATTTAAAATATTATATGTTTATCTGATTTAACCACAATTATCCCGAAATAATTGCTGGCCTATTTTGACTCCCTAGTTCTTCTAGAATCTCTGAATCATTTAGCTATCATAATATGATTGCAAGCTGGTATTTTCAGCAATGGTATTAAAATCCAGCTTAAACCTTCTGAAAAAACTGCCTCTTGCTGAGTTTTTCCACAATATCTTCCAGTGCTTGAATCTCAAAAGTGAGGTATTATTTACATTTACAGAGATCTCATAGCATTTGAGTAGTTTGCCCATTTGTAGTGTTATTTAGTAAATATATTGGCTAGAAAGCTTCGTCATTTACATAGGGATATTCCTCGACTTCCTTGAAGCGCCACCAATTTTTACAATATTCTATAATTTTTTTATAGAATTTCAGGGATTGTCAATTAATTTTCTACATCCTTGACGATTAAGGTTGTACTAAGCACTTTTTTCTCTTCCCAGTTTATAGGAAGTTCCAATTTGATTTTCATTCAGTGCATTTTAAATGGATTTACGAAAGCTTAACTAGTGTTTTTTTCACAAATTGCTAATATTTCTCCGATCTTTTACAATCGCTTAACTGATAAATAAAAATTCTGTCCGCTTTATTTTTTTTTCTGGGTATATTTTGAAGGTCCTCAAAGTGCTTTTTTCGCTTTTGTCACAGCAGCACTATCGTTCTCTCGTTCTCGCAAGAATCAATTATTTATCGCATACTTTCGTGATTTAAATTCTTTGTTCAAATGATATCTCAAAAAGGTCTTTGAACCAAATTATAAAAATCGTTTCAGCATGAACCTTTGATTATCATTGGTAACGCTGTAACTTTAAATTACGTTTAAATCTAAATGCTCCCAGGAAGTCAGACATAACACAGCATCATTTCCTTTTTATTTTGATTCAATAGATGTCAGCTTTTCACGATAGTCTGCAGGTGTTCCAAGCTTTAAAAATCTTCAGCTGGCACATCTCTATCCTTAAAAATAGTTGTATGAAGTGCACAATGAAACACATCCAGAATTTATGAAAATTATTCGCATAGTACATATCGTTTCAATATTTTCATCTTTCTCATAGTTCATAGTAATGGCAGCCAAACCGTTCCCATTCTTTGCATTTAGCAAGCACCAAAGACTGAGAGCAAAGAAAACCATTATTACCTTCGTCAAGGATTCGATTGTTTGCATTGTATAAATCCTGAACACCCTTGTTTGCTCTCCAACTCTCCATAATAATAATGAAAATAAAAAGCTTTTATAACGTCGTCGTATGGCACCGATATGAGATGACCACTGGACATGCTCTTAGATGAACAGACAGACAAGCTAGATAGATAGAGAGACGGCTAGGATGATATTCTACCTACAGTTAAGTGTGTTTGGATATGCCATTCAGCTCCTTTTGCGGGCTTGGGATAGACGACGCTGATGGTCTTCAGATACTTTCATATCTACACATCTCTCTACATCGCACATTTATTGACCTTTCTACCTATACAAACTACTGCAGACCTATTGTTTGACTTAAAGCTTGCTGCAGATGTGTTCTCCTTAAATCGTGATTTCATCTTTCGTCTTGGGCATGTGTCCTTTTGTCCCGATCGAAATCTTTTCATTGAGCACACGCACTTCGCAAAGGTCATCACTATCTTTACCTATAAATTTTACAGAATTGAAATCCTTTGCTACGTGAAAGCTAACGGACAGCTCAAGACAGTACGAGTGCGAGGTGAAGAGGTTGACTACGTTGATTGAATAAGATCCTGGCCTCAAAGAAAAGACAGATGGATGGAAGTTTTGATCCCGAATCGGATAAATGGGTGGAGTACGTCGTGAATGACGTGAAAATTATATTACGAAAATGATGGGCAACATATGGGCAGCAGAATAGTGCGAAAGGACGACAACAAGCTTGGTACAATGTAACTGTGGCGTGGCGTGGCGGGAATAGTTTCGAAAGAACGAATTTCCCCACCGGCAGACAGAGGGTTTCATATTTTACTACAGGCACGTGTTCTGTTGATGAAATTTGATTAATTGATTTGAGTCTAGAAATAAATTAAATACTTGCATAATGGAATGAGCTGAAGGCAATGTGGTTCGTTTAATGATTTGTTAAGCTAGGATAGCTATTGTCGAAAGATGGTTGGGCTGGGCGACATATATATAAATGTAAATGTACACCCGCACCAAATGTGTGTCAACTACTTTCTTCTGTAATGAAGTATGGAAGAAGTTTTCGTAGGCAAGACAGTTTTCCGGCCTGACCTGCTTGATTGCCTATCTTAAATCGATTTTGTGAAGAAATTAGTATCTAAGTAACGCTTATATTTTTATCGTTCCGATTAAATACATTTAATATCTGGCTATTTGTGTTTTATATGGAATGCTTCTTCAATTCTAAGGACATTTCTTAACGACTCTCTATTGAAAGATCGCGCTTAAAACTTGCGATCGACCGGATCTCTAGCGCTCAATGTCTTCGTTTGTATAGAAGCTCGCGTCTCAGGTATTTCTTGGCTTGAAAACAGATGACCATTGGCTAGTACTTGGCAATATTGCAATATCTTTACCACAATGTGGCATGAAACACCTTTGAATTTAGAATGCACAACACTCTTCTTAATCTAGAAACAATCACGATCAAAGTAAGTTTATGGCCTAGAATGATGCATTGATGGAAATAGGGTGTAAAATCGTCAGTAGACATTTATTTTATGCTCCCGTGTGACGACACATCGTCCAAGATGAAAACAAAATACAACAGACAAGTCATAAAATTTCCATTTGGTGTTGTCATAAAATTTCGATTCGGTGTGAGAATGCCTACGTGCTATTGTTTATCTATACACTTCTTGGATTTTTTATACGTTTTCGCGGCAGTGCTTCAATGTGAATATTGAAGAACTTCGGAAAGGTGAACGTGCCCCTTAGAGATTTTTCAGTTGGCTTGAGTCTCTAGTTACACATAAAATGGATCCAGTATGCTAGAAAAATATTCGTTTTAAATATCATTGAAAAGTTTTCATTGTTTGACTTAAGAGCTATGAAAGATGAAAATTCCATCATTTTACGCAAATTGAAAATTGTGGCGATTTTATTTTTATGTAAACTTAATTATTCGACTAAATTCGACAGCTGAACATTTTTAAAAATATTATTTTCTTCAACATCGAGATGACAATTTTGTTTGAATATCGTTTTGTGAAGCTCACCATGGAAATTTTAAAGTTGTTTTCTTGTGAAAAATTTTCATGCTTACTTATTTGGAATAATATCATTCTCTAGGTTATGTTGCATCATATAAACTTCATTATTTGCACCGCCACAACTAAATTTTCATAAATAAATACGAGTAATGAAATTTTCAATAACTTCAATAAGGTCAGTTCGAATTGAGTCGAAACTGCGGAAAAGCGGTTCGAGTAATCGTAATGTAGTGGAAGAGTTTAACACCGCGATACAGTGTACCAAGTATCGAAGCGTGTATTTGTACCGACTTATAGATGCGTTGTATTCTAGTAATAGTTGGTGCGAATTAAGTACGAACAGAATAAAAATACCGTTGAAGTGTACGGTTTTAATGTTGATAACAACTCACTATAAAGTGTGTGATTAGTTCAATCTGGTTATTTAAATTCCGGAAATCTCTGACGACCCCTTAATAGCTCGTAACGTAATGACAATATATTTAGAAGGCAGTATGCAAAAATATATTCTTTAAACTTGTTAAAGTTGGAGTGAAATGATGAGTTGCATGACTTCGTTATACAAAAATGACAATATCATTTGCATTTACAAAAAGTAATCAAAGTTGATTGAGAACGAAAACAATACCAGAGATCTTTCAATTTATTATTCATACTGTCTTAACCTTGAATTTTCGAGTTTTTTTTATAGGAAAGACGCTTCATGAAATTCCACTTGAAGTTCGCATAAATGTCTTAAAGTTTATCTTTCAAATCTACTGTAAAAATCCCATGGGATAAAATAGCATTCCCCTATAACAATGTGTGCACCATTCCGCGTGATTTCTTCCATACCCAAATACTGTTCCGTAAGATGAAAAGCTTCATCTCATATTTTTCCTTGCCAAAATTACATTATTCATGACAACAAAGTTTGCATATGTGAGCACCGTTGTTCGACACACTATTGATTTCGGGTAATAAATTCTACCGAAAAGGACGACTGACCACCGTCGTGTACATCCGTAAAGTACGAGTACAAAAAGAAATCAAGGAGTTTCAAACTTCTGAACCGTGTTTCCAAGTAAAAATGACTTGAACATTGTAGTTAGTTCCTGGGACCGCACTCCTTCTGTCGAACATCAGTTATACTGTAAATATGCTCCTGCATGCCATTTTTTTATTGCGGTCATTCCAATATGTTTGCAGGTTACCGAACTGGAATCAAATTCATTCTACGGTAACCATCCGCAAAGTTATGCTGACTCTTTTCGTTTATTTCAGATGGAATTGGATGCGGTCGAGGTATCTATATGTGATTCGATATGGTATATCAGAACGTACGTACGTACGTATGTATTTTCTGGTTGAAGGTTATGACCATCATTTATATTTCTAAGAGAAATATTGTACGTTTGTTTCGAAAATGGGGGTTGGAATGTTTGATGCGAAACGGATGCATGGAAAGTATACTTGAACGTAACTTGTTTTCAAGAATCAAGCAACACATTATAAAAATTGTATTGAGTCACCTTAAATTTATTCAATTCTTATAAACCGTTCGTTCAACACGATCGATTATACTCTCCACCCCCACAAACAACGTTTCTTCCGACGACACGTGTTGTGCGATTCAACCTCTAATCATAAATGAGTTGGTACAAACGAATCTGGATTCTTACATCCCTACCTACCGAAATTATTCCAACGATTGCAATTTTCTTTTTGCGCCTTACAAAATCTCCCCAGAGGGATTAATGGCCTCCCGTCAGGCATTTCAGATCAAAGGTAATTGGCCTAATTGAGTACAATTCAAGGAAAGTCAGGTGCATAACCAGTGTCCTTTGTCAATTGACTACAGGATCATAGAACAGCTTGATTTTCTGCGAGTGTTTTTTAGACGAGAAGCGTGAAGAATTGAATTTGAATAAGAGAATGTGGGGAGATGATAGATTTTCCTGAAAAATGTATTAAAGTAGAAAGGTCTTGATTTGATGATTAGCTTATCGGCTAACGAAATTTGCAGAGATGTTATTATGAGGTTTGAGCCAAGATTGTTCGAGATGATAGTTCACAATTTCAGACGTATTGTAAATGTATAATTTGAATGATATTCATGCAGTTGATTTAAGTTTTATGTCAATATAGAATGAACATTGTTTAGTCAAAAGAAATTTGTCTTCTTTCTCAATATTTGAAATTCTTTGATAACAAAAGCAAATAAAAGTAACTTTCATTCAGTAATTTGAGTCCTTTCTTCACGTTCAATAACTTCGAATGTTGACGCATACCAGAAAGAAAGTGAATGAACGAAACTTCCACTTCCAAATTTTTTTCAAACATTATCGACCTTCCTGCAATATAATTGAAAACTAAGAGTAAACTTTCTAATTTGACGTACATATGATATTACAGACTACCGATTGTCTCAAAAAGATAATAAATTCAATTCAGTTTTTAAATTACTGCATCCAGAAAAGATCAAGTCCACCAAATTCATTGCTAATCGTAGCTGCACATAATATATATACATAAAATACAAATAAATAAGTATTAAATATTTTCCTGGTAAAAAACGTATATAGTCTCAGCTGCTGACATCTTCTACAATGTGGAAAAAACATTGCTAAGAGTTCAAAAGTAGTGCAAATATTTTTCATGAAAACCGATTTAAAGCGTTTAAAATTTAACGACAGTTTTTTTCAAAGAATACATCATCCAATTAAAATTAATTTTATGAAAATTCTGCTTACTAACAATTTACACAGTACATGGAAATACTAGACACTTTCCTCGAATATAATTGTGAAAATTTTCAAGTAGCTAGAAAGTTTTTTAAAAGGTTTTGTTCAACAATAAAGCTTAAAAGCCAAGATGAAGTAAATTTTCAAATGTTTTTCATTTGTTCATTTTTTGGAACAAAATCGAAATTTTTGTTCTAATAAAACAAAATTAAAATCCACTTTCTAATGTCATATTGTTTTGGAGAGAGAAATTTTACTATAGACAAAATACTGTATTTTGCAAAGAATTTGTCAGCAAAAGTAGTGCACGAAAAAATTACACAAAGCAATGAGCATGATAATATTTTTACAAAAAACCGTTTGAATTCATTTTGGAAAACCAATTCTGACAAAAAGCAAAAGTCCATTTTTTTGTTTAAATAATTTTTTCTAACTATTTCACAAAAATTCTCATGAAACTTATTGGTAAAATTAATTTCAAAGATCCTCCAAAACTCATTTTAAGCACCAATCAATTGAAAATTTTTGAAAATGTACTCTGTTAAATTATGGAAAAAATAGACCAAAAACACATTTTGTAGTTCGAAATTCAAATTAATTGAATTTTCCGAAATCAATTTCAATTAAGAAAGAAAGAAGAAAATCTTGAAAAACATGTTAACTAAACATGCTTATAATGAATGACGCTAATTGATAAAACGTATTCACAAATGATGGGGTTAAATTATACGTAATTATATTCTTACACAAAAATGGTAGTATTTGTTCATTTTTTTTTTGTGGGAATTGTAGTAAATTTCAATATCAAAAATATTTCAAAACAAATAATCGTTAAAGGAAATGGGCAAGAAACATTAAGTAAATCATTTTATTACCTTTTTAAACAAAAACGTTAACGCTGTGCTTACTTTCCTTTAGGTCTCTGATTTATTTCATCAAAGGTTTTCAAAAAAATATCATATCTTAACACGCGAATAGATTAAACTTTATTTTATTTAGAGAAAAATCATTCTCCGATTGATGACAATTGCTAGTACATACCGAACGAAAAATATACGATTGCTGCTTTATTTTTTATTTTTATAAGCCTCCATAAAAATTTACAATGTTACAGTTTATATATGTTTATGGTGAAATTAACGTGCTGCAATAAAAAAATTAAAGTAAGACATTTTTTCCTATTTTTCTACTGATTACTCCGTTATTGAAGCATATGACGCTAACAGTCAGGTTTATATTGAAGATCCTAACCAGAATAAAAGAATTTGGTTCAGATTTTTTTTCATATTTAAGATAGGTATATAAATCAGTTTTTCTCAATATAATTGGCAGAGTTCGTCGAATCATATTAATTTTGCAGACCAACTGTGCAACTATGCAATCTTTATTGTTGATATTTCATCGATAAAAAGTGTGCTTCAACATTTAAATTTTCCAGGTTTTTGCATTTCTGTATCTAAGGAATCACTTTAAGTACCAAATTGAAAAATTGGCGACACTAGATCATTTGATTATCATAATCATTCTTGGCAAAAAGAAACCCTTTACACAACAAACCATTCTCCACTTCAGCAAGTTCTGACGAGCTCATTCCATTTTATGTGGCTTATAAATAAAAGTCATCCAAAGTATGAAAGCTACATCGTTCCATTAACATCCTGCTGTGTTCTTCTGAGTAGTGTCGAGGTGCTCAGGAGAGCACACGTAAGTTTCCTATGTGGTCGCCACTTGATATGTTACCGTGTAGTGTAGCACCGCAAAATGCCCGTCTGACTGGAGCCATATTCCTCATATGTGTATACTTGAGACAGTGGAACATTATATGTGCATAGACTTGCTGCTTCCCTTCATATCCATTCTCGAGAGTCCTACTGTTGTCCCATCCTGTAGGATTTCACGTGATTCTTTCTTCGCTTGCGGAGCTCGTTGATTTTCAAAATGAACATAAATTTTTGCGCAATTCCACCGGAAACTATGATCTCGCTCCTGTATAGTAATTCACAAGAATTCTACACTTCAATGGGAAGCATTGCTCTATATCGGAGAGCTCTTAACCTTCAGGTTCATAAATTTAACGAGAGTGACTTTCGGTCTATTACCCACTCCACTACATGGCACACTCGGTCCAACAAGGACTCAAAACTTCCTTGGGGCTAAAGTACTATGCTACATCGAAATGTCATTTCATAAGTGTGTACAACACGGATACCTTTCGGAATTTTCTTAGTTGGTAAAGTATCTTTCGTTACAAGGACCCCATCTTCGTTGTCGTCTCATTTCTTGGTCTTCTATGTACGCTCGCAGGACATTTTCATTTCGGTGCCATTTCACACATTAGAAGAAAAGTGGTTTATAGCGACATCGAATATTTTTATGTCGCTATTACCGCTCTGAAAGCTCAGGAGTCAAAGATTCTTGCCGTGGCACATCGAATGTTTCGATAAGTGCGTGTTTGTTTTCGGAAAGTTTGCCCTTGTTCCCGAACGAATTTATTATATATGCGGCCGTTATTCAGGCGAATAGCTTTTATTTGACTTTTATTTGATATTATTGATTTCAACACTTGAATGATACTCGATAAAGAGAATCTAATATAGTGTCGGCAGGAAGAATTATGTGTAAGTAATATTGCAACAACTTTGGGTGGTTTGGGTCAAAATTAAACAAGTGCAAGTGTAGAGAGGAGTGAATTCAAAACCGAAATATAAATCATATGGTAAAATTTAAGGATCGTGTTGTTTTACTTTAATATTTTCAGCGAGCCTTCAAACAACGTCAGGTATGCAATAAATTACTCCAAAACTACTGCCACTTTCTGAACTCATTACACGGATCCAGTCAAAACTTCTCATAATGTGCCAAAAGCTAAATACACATATCCATACCCATATGAGCCTTCCAGCGCAACTTTAATCTTTTCCTACCTTTCATACTTGTCGAGTCTTTTATTCTCTGCTGATATTAAAAACGCCAAGGATCATTCATCATCCATCCATCCACGTGTGTAGTCCTTGTAAGCGATGACTTTCCGCATTCATTCATGATAGGCAAGGTGTGTGTTTAAACAGAGGGTGCAATCTTTTTGTTCTCGGAAGGTAGTCAGAAGTGCTATGGGGGTTGAATCATGCCAAACTTGATTGATTTTCTAAACTCGCATTGCTAATATGAATCCTGTGCAAGTAATAGGTCATAAATTAATGATTCGCTCCGTTCACGTAAGTTGATATGCGAAGCTTGTTGTCCTCATCGCATCTATCATGATTTTGACTAGGATTGAAGTATTTGAGGCCAGAATTAGTAGCATCGCTAGACACTCTACATGTATGCCTCCTGTGTAACCTTGCTGTGTTGCTTTCGTGTTAGCCATACGTGAGTTGCATTACTTTGATATCGAGCTTTTTGTTGCATTGCCATAAATTTTACGTGAATTTGTGACCTTTGTTGTCGCGAACCGTTCACTTTACCCTCGAAACATAAATAAGCCCTTGGGCTATCACTAGCATGGCATGTAGTTTTAGGTCATGTCCTAAGCTAGAAGAGAGAGAATCCGGCAACTGACACCAGTGGGAATTGTAAAGCATTCATTGTTTCATGCTTCATTCTAAGTCCATGGATCCTTTCACATTACACTAGTTAAAATTTACAACAACAAAAAATCATTGCTGATTGGATCGAACATTTAAATATCGTTAACCAATTTTATTAAGACTCTTAGCTTATTTAAGAGCCAAGAACTTGTGAAAAACACACCATATAGGAAGCAATGCAACTAGAGTACTCTGCCATTGGCATCACATTTTCAACTGGGACATTGCACTAACTTCATACCTACTGGTATTTTCGCACGCCACTGACCATAGCCTCTCATTTTCCGTAGCTCGTGCAGTATCATGGATATTTATAGTCTGCATAAAATTTGACTTAATAGCAGGGTGCCAAAGTTTTTCTTTCATACGCGCAAACCAAATATAGTGAAAAAGTTTCATTTAGAGAGTAGGGAAAAAATTTAAGAGTTGTCTCAGGAGTGACGAATGTTGAAATGATGCTAGTTTTTTCACAGGAAATAAATTTGACCGGCAATTTTCAAAACACCTCGTTTATTGTCGGTTTTTGAGTTAGAGTGGTAATTGAGTAGACGATTGTAATTGAACGGCTTATATTAGATTGATTTCATTGTAGAAGAATTACCATTTTAATTGCTGAACATTTAGTGTTTCAGCCAACGGACTCTTTGAAAATAGTAATACCTTATGAGCTCTTCTTCTTTTATTCATTTTTTTACATGAAATATGTCAGATTTTGATATTGAAAAATACATATTTGTCACAATGTACACAAATTCAAAAATGTTGTAAAAATAACAAATGCTTTTGAAATTCTTGCGTTTCCCCTAAGAAAATAAAACAGCATCCAAATCATAAATAAATTCATCGATTTCTTATAATAACCAATATACATAGTCTTACCTAAAAAGAGAGGGAGCCCGCCGAAATTTCACGAGTTTTCAAAGGGGACAGAAGGGACTCGAAAATGAAGAAAATGATCGTTACGTTATCAATAAATGCTTCCTAGACTTATGAGCGTCTTTTTTGAAGGAACATGGTATGTAATTTTACACAGCAGAAAGCTTTCAAGGACACTTTGATTACAGATATGAAAACTTGATGACCTTTCGCAATCTGCTTTGTATTCACTCTTCTTTGTACAAAATTTATTGTATACTAATATGAGTTTACAAAATCACTTCAAAATTCATTTTTAAACTCCTTACATAGAATCTATTGTAAACTACTGTTTCACTTAGAATTTTTGGATAAAATAAAATTATTGATGGATATTTTCTCTAATCTATTCCGACGAAATTTCGTAAATATATGTTTTGAATAAAAAATCAAAGGTGATTGATCTGCGATTTTTCATTGATATCATTTTAAAATAATTTTTGAAAGTGTTTTTGTAAATACTAACCATTGTTTCGTCATGGTTAATTTTACGTTTGAACTTATAGGCGAAATTTACCAACGATTGATTGATGAAAGTTGATATTTTTTAC
The DNA here is from genome assembly GCA_963942545.1 of Oxycera nigricornis. Classification (NCBI taxonomy): domain Eukaryota; kingdom Metazoa; phylum Arthropoda; class Insecta; order Diptera; family Stratiomyidae; genus Oxycera; species Oxycera nigricornis. Next base: position 107,965,781 of record OZ012660.1, on the reverse strand, counting down.
ATCCAAATCTTTTCTTTTGCTGCCAAAAGTATAAACATACGTATCAGTACGAACTCTCAAACACATAAAGTCTTCATGAAGTAATCACTTCAATGATATGTTGAATTAATCACTCATGAATTTTTTTCGAAGCAAAATTTTGGATGTAAACTGTGTAAATCATCTTGTCTCGAAGGTTTTTCAAAAGATTTTGTCTTTGAATTTTTGAGCTCAAATAAAAACAAAATTTGAAATTTTGATGCGAGACATTTTCCAAAAACCGTTTCTCACATAAATTTGGCATTATTTATGAAAATCTCACATCCAAAATTCGATATACCTTTAAACAGCAAAGCATATGATAGGTATGCTTCAAAAAAGAGCTTTATTTGTCATATACAGCATTATATACTACTAACATAACTTTTTTAAAATTCCTGTTAATTCGCTGAACAACCCATAAGTCTATGAACACTTTTAAGCTCATATTCATACCGTTCCACTCGAAAAGAAAAATCATACAGAATATTCTGTTCATCCACAAAACATACTCTATCATACATGACGTTGATTCAATAGGAACAAAAATGTTACCATCACTTCAAAGTAGGTGGGACGATGTCTGTCATTATGTCCGTCCGAAAGACTAGAAATACATACACGGTACACACGTCTACCTCATTCGTTTGATGCTTTATTTTTCTATGCAAAAAACTAATTTTGTACTACGACACCAAGCGACTGAGCATTGATTCAAAGAGAATATTTGTCTCATTAAAATTTTATGATACAAACGTCATAAATTAGCACTCGTGTCGTCGTGATGCATTCAATTCAATATGTTGCGACCGGAATAAGTCATTGCCGACTTTGCATTGCAGACATTAACAAATGAGTTTTCTGATCAAATCAGCAAATGATTAATTACGCGTATCGCAAAATGTCCTATGCTATTTGATATTATGCATTCACCAGGTGAATGTTTCAGGTCGGTGGAGAGTGAATGTAATTAATGATTTTTTTTTTGAAAATTTGAATATTTTGAGTTGATGCGAATGTTCGTGGCAGGAATAGTGCTAGTCTACAGAAGGACTACCACCGACAAATATTCTGTCACATATATTACTTTACATGTACGTTTCATCGTTGCAAAATCAGAAGGTACAAAACGTTGGAGAACTTCTTTAGTAAGGGTCAGCCCGGATCGTTCACCGAAGGTTAGACTGAGTAAAGTAATTGTTTCACGCACTGTATAGTATATTCCGCCATTCTGTTGGACCCATTTAATCGTCATACGATAGATTTTGATGTTGAAAATCCAACAAAAAAAATACGAATCATTTGTCCGTAGCGAACGCCATTAACATTAACGATGATTCCGTCTTAAGATTTGCAAAAAAAGGACCAATTAAACAGTCGGCATGCAAATCGCACCATACCACGACTTGCGCTTCCAAAGCTTTATAAACATTGTCCTTACACCAAAAACGACAATTTTACTTATTGAAGAACCCATTTTGAAAACATTTAGCCAGAAATGAGCCTCATCGTTGGAAATGATTTAATGGTAAAAATGCGGTTCAACTTCCAACTCATTCTCATCCCATTCACCGAACGTACGACGAAAAATATGGTCCAATGACTTCAATTGCTGCACTAGTAGGATCAGTTGGATCTTATTGGACATTAGTTCAAGACTTTTCCTCAACATTTAAGAACGCATCGTATTGGAAAAAAATTTGGTTCCTTAGTCACACTACTCTCTACAGCGGCAATAGCTGCCTCGGTACGCACTGCACGAGTTCGTGTTGGCTGAACATTTTCCAATAGAGTACTCATAGCCATAAATCTTTCCATCGTTTTATGTATGAGTTGCTCAGATGGACGATTATGAGCGCCATAAATTTAATAAAGTGCTCTACAAGTTTGGCGCACAAAACGTGAATTTCGTAGATAAATTTTCACTATTTCGAGACGATGTTCAGGTGTATGTTTTTGGTAATTTTTCAAAGTAACTTCATAACGTCAAAATGACAGCAAAATTTGACGACTACAATAACAGCTATTTCTATCAAAAGTGAACGTAACTACTACAATCAAACATGAAGGTAACTTTTTTTAAAAAGCTAAAGTATCCTCTTAGCATTGCGATATACTGAAACATCGAAAAAAGTATATTTCCACAATGTTTAAAAACAAACAACTGAAATCTCACTATGAAAACTTTTAAAACCGTATTGAAAACGCGTTAAAAAATATAAATGAAGAAATGCTTGGTTTCGGCGTAAGGGCTGGCATCCTCATCAGGTACAGCCTCGGCAAATCTTCAAAGCGCAGTATGACTGCTTCTGATCTGTGAATTGGATTGAAAAATTTTCAGCTTTAAAAATTTTCACATTCGCCAAAGATAAGTAGTTTTCTGTTTCGTATACATATTTTCACAAAAAAATTATGAGTTGTTCATTGTTTTCGTAGCAATTTCAAATAATGAGTTTTCAATGAACAATTTATAAGAATTTTTCAAAGGGTTCAATCGATTACTTTATATTTTTTGTATTTACTTTCTTCGAATATCAGAGAAAACTAATGAAACGAGACTAGGAACTGAACTGTTTAAAAAGAACTCTTATCTCTTCTCTTCTGGACTTCATTTTATCTTACAAAAGTCGCTTGAATATATATTGAAATTATTTTTACAAAGAACACTTTTCAAATTGTTTTAAAGAAAGTCGCAGGTGAGTTATCTAGAAAACCTTGTCAATTTCAATTCAATAAATTTTTGTTACAAAAATTGCTCAAAATTTTTTTCTCGGAATATTTTTAACAAAGTTTTCCGTGTTGTAATGCCACTGAATGAGAAGATTTTAATATAAATATTTTCTTTTGTATTTCAGCGAAATGATTGGTAAAGCAAGGAAGAAGCATAAGATGTTCAGCAAAGCCACAGTAGTAATAGTGTGTAATTTGTTGACACTATAGATAGCTCTTAGAGTGTTTCATTTCGATTCGAAGCAACGCATTGATGTTAATATTTTTTGATTTTTGCCTGAAAGATTCTTTCGATTTAGAAACACAATTGTTTGCTTGTACTCATAAGTTTTGTAATTGTATTCCATTTTGTAACAACGTAAAAAATATTTGTTTTGTCCGCTTTTCAAAAAGACATTGACTCTTTAATTATTTTAGTAGGGCTGGTATTTTAAAGACTGCAATTCACCTTCCGTTGTTCAAATTTATAGAATATATTCTATTTAGGTTTTCTTAATCACTCACATGCACTTGCCGTTTGAAATGGTTGATTTATATCTTCTAAAATAAAATAACTCTATTGAAATTATCAATTATTAACTTCCCAAGTTATTGTAATGGGGTCGATTTTGCGAATCCCAAATTTTGACATATCTCCACGTTTTAAGGTCTCTAGAATCCAAATCCATCGTTTTTAGAGAGATGTCTGTGAGTGTGTATGTACGTATGTGTGTATGTGCGTATGTGCGTATGTACGTATGTACGTATGTACGGATGTACGTATGTACGGATGTACGTATGTGCGTTCGGAACTATTTTTCGTCTCGATTATCTTAAGAACCAAAGATCGGATTGACGTGGGACTGGTTTTAAACGACGCGTAATTACGTAACTTAGAGCTGAATGACTTTTTAGCAAAATCGATTGAGCCGTTTTTTATTTAGGATGAAAAAACTAAAAAAACGACTAAAAATTGCTTATTTTTAAACTGTTGATACGCACTTTTAATTCGTGCAGATACCAAATACCTTCATAGTAATGTTGTTATTATTGTGCGATTTAGCAAAATTGTGATCAAATTTGTAAAAAATGTTATTTAAAAAAAATAAAGATTAATTTATGAAATTCGAAACTTATATTATCAGGAGTAGAGACGCTAATGCAGTTAATAATTGCATATTGTTATAAATAATTTAATATTGTTAATAACAATCAAATAATATTAGTTATAATCTGATATTGTATATATAAAGTCAATTATAATTATTCAGTAACGGTCAAACATTCTTAATAACGAATGATTATTGTAAATAATAATTAAACACCCCCAATAATAGTTGTGGATTCCGAAGCCGAAATGAAGAACGAGGTTGAGGACGAAGTGGAAGACAAGAAGGATGACTAGGACGAAGAGGACGAGGTTGCCGAGGCTTTGGTAGAGGATGAGCAGGTGGTGGAGACGTCTTCCTCTACCAAAGCCTCTATGGTTAGATAAAAAATTGATAAAAATAATAAAAGTAATTATATTAATTTAGAATAATAATGTTTCATAATAGTAATTATTAATAATAGTAATTAATAATAAAAGCAAATTTTAGCATTTTATTCACCCCACTGGGAAGTTAGTCGTGTGGGCCTCAAGGATCGCACTTAGACCACATTTTTTTTTATTGGAATACAGTGCTGAAAGATTTTGCTTTAATGGTGGGCAAATTTAAACTTAACAATTTCCCACCATGGACTTTGAATTCGCCCAATAAAATTGCTGCATACACTTTTCTTGGTAGTTTTCCCTCGTAAACGACGTTAAATGTGCATTTACCCTTTTATTACATTCAAAATCAGTCTACAAAACCTTCAACGAATTTAAATAATTCGCAATCATTTGTCACTTCAACAACCCATCGCAATTTAGACTTACTCAATATCATAGCATTTTTATCGTATTTCTATGTAAATATCTACGATTCATTTCAAGCTAGTGTTATCCTTTCAATCAACATTCGCCAAGGAATATTGAAATCAGTAAACACCTCGTCGTTCCAACTGACTATTTCACGTGACTGCCAATAAAATCCAATCTTAAGGACAGAAAAGTGCGTCGTGGCAGCTATAACGTTAAGCCCTTGATCTCATACATTTGTAAGATAAATTCAAGGATAAATTCAACTATCTAGCGAACAGAACAACATTGAATGTCGTGATTCGAGGAAGGAATTTTATTTATGTTCACCTAGAAATGGATTCAATTTCCGATCTGGAAATGTTCAGACAAGATACAAGAACGCGAATTATTTATAGTATTCGATGTAACCTGTTTACGTATGTAAAATAGGAAATTCGGTTGCAAGAGTAAAAAGGAATTTATATACTTGATAACTTTATTAAAACAAAATTCAATTCGGACTAGCTTGCTGGCATAGGATGGAGTATAATTTTTGAAAATAAATTATCGTATCTTTTATTTAAAAAAAAGAATGATTGGAAAATAAATCAAATACTACTTAAAAAGTGATTTATAATTTGTTAATTCAAAGCAAATCTACACTTTTCAACCGTTTAAGCTCTCAAATTATTTTGTCACTTAATTTTAAACAGATTCAACTTCACATAGCCATCTCCTTTTCCCGAGGAGCATTCATATTCAATATGCTCGCAATACTCTATCTCTGTTTTATTTTACACTTTCAAAGTCTCCAAAATGGACAAGTCATAGCTTTGCATTTGTACATAGATAGATGACAGGGATGTGAGCTGGTCTAAGTTGCTTCAGAGAATATCCTGATTTCCTGTAAGCTGTCTGCTACAGTTCGGTGAGATGTTATAAGCTTAGAAGACTAGAAGGATTAAACAAGCGTATGATTCGCTATACTCCACCCGTATCTGTGATTTCCTGTACTACTCTGTGCTGTGTCGCTTTGCAACAAAACGAAACAATATGACCATTTGACCATATAACCTTGTGGCAGTACTTGAGAAACATATTCACTGAAATTATGGAGTCGAATTAATTTATAGCAAAGTTCTGTAGCAAGAACTCTTGAGACGGTGACAAATATTAATAAATTATAATGTAGACTACTGTCGGTGCTAGCTTAACCCTTTTTAAGACATTTTATTTTTCAAGAGTGCTCTGCACTATACGAACTAGATAGTTTATTGAAAATAAAAAAATATGGTGTCAAACAATTGGCAATCGTCATACCAAAATATTATGTTGGTACAAACTTCTAATTAAAATTAAAATATTAGATAGTCAAAAACAACTTGTAAAAAATGGTTGAAACTTACATTTCAAAGTTGAAAGTGAGGTTTCACGAAAACTGAATAATCTTCAGCAAAGTTTTGAACATTGAACTGTTTTTCTCATTCATTTTTGATCGAAACACCTCTGTAATCTATCAAAATTTTGGGAAGTTACTTTTGAAAATACTCTAAGTGCTCAGTCAATAAGGATTGTTTCATTCAGAAAAATGGAAAAAATACCCATTCAAGTGTAAGGTTGTGGATATTTGCTTTTAAAATTAAGAACTTGTGAGTGACGCAAATCATTTTCAGACGTGATAAAATATTTTAGTAATGTAAGTCTTATCTGATCCTTCAGATAAAGATTTTTGCCTTCCAGTATCTGCGAACTATCTTTTCTCTAGTATTATCGAAGACATATTTGTATTTTTGTCTGTTTTTTGAAAACTTTACCACTGGGTTAACACATATATTTGTAACAAATCTGAATGATGACGAGGTTGTTAACATTAATAGTGGCCATTGATCATATGTGATGTTGATGTTTGTTTTTGCCAATTAAAAATTAGAATCACCACTTTATTCCCATTAAGTAGGCACATACGTCTTGTGATTCTGGTGACAATATTTTGTCTCTTTGAACAACAAATCGCCGAAATCGACGTGTTTAAGCTTCTGTCTCTGTTAAAAAATTACCAAATCAACAAATTTATTTGTTGCACATGTCATCTTGAAGGTTATATATTTAAAATTGTCACATCTAGATGTCTTTATTTATTTGAGTTTCATTGAAATAAGGTTTGGTAGAATAGATAAGCTGCATTTAATTAATTTAACTATTTAAAATACTACAAGAGTTGAAACGTACCTTCTGGTTTTAAAATTTAGCTCCCAACAGTTTTGCATTGTTTATTGATCTCCACAGAAAACTTTCATACATTTTGTTTATTTTGAAAAAAAATTTCAAAAAATACCACTGCAAATTAGTATGTAGCATGAAATCTTACACATCTACTTCTTTAACATGCACATATGAACGAAATTATTTCATAAAATTTTGTCTACTTGGTACAAAATGAGCAGACGTTTTGAAAACAGACTTTCTTAAACCGGAACAAGATAAAATCATCAACTCCTTGTTCCAATATCGTGAAATTTTATTTGAAAATTAACGATGTCATGAAGTTTTATGCTAATCACCAACGTTAGCCTACATTTGGTGGAATATTTAAACATTCAATCGTCAAATTGCACACTGATTTTCGTATGGTTTACCATAAAATAGTGAATTAAAATTTCTTAAAATTTGTTATCCAAATGTCCAATGTCTTATTACTTTGAAACAAAATAAATAAATTATTGCCGTGGTTTGGTTCGATTTTGAAAACAAATTCGTGTTCGTTATTTTTAATTTTGTAGTGCTAGTTAATTCATTATAATCTCTTGGTATTTCAAATTGCGTAGTTAAAAGAAGTCAATTGAATAGAAAAAAGAGAGCAATTTTATCATTAGATTTGTAGATTCTTGAGTCTCTTCGAAAGACATTTGAAAACAAACAAATTTAATGATTAATTAAACACTCAGCTGGATGAAGCTCTTAATAACTATTTTTTAACATATGCAGCAATTGTTTGCTTCCTCGTTAAATTAATTGAAATTGTTTAGCATTCCAAACAATTACCGCAGCATCTTATAACAAGCTAAAGCAATATTCGATAGAATTAAGTTTTTGTTACATTTTCAATTATTTTTTGCTTACTATAATGTTTACTTTTTCTTATATCATAAAAACAAATCAAAAAGTCAAATTCATTTTAGAATTATTTAGGAATCATTGCAGTTTTTAATCCTAAAAATGAGGTTTCTTTCAGTTTCAGGTATTGATAACATGCATGAAAAAATGAAATTTTTGAGTGACTCTAACCTTCCACAACATCAGTCGAAGATATGATATGATATTCTACAATTGTATATCCAGCCTAGACTACACCCGTGGATACAGCAGTTTTGCCTAGAAGCTTCGTCTTCATGGCCAGACTTTCTTTGCTCATGATACCAACATTTCTTTTCATCTTCGCTCCATCATCTCAAAACGAACCCTCCTAATACCTTTCAAAGCTGTTATAGTTGTAACAATCTCATCTGGCTATGTGTCTTACCTAGATTGTCTGCTGATTCGCAACACAAGAGAATTGGTCCCAACACTCGCCAGTGGGGGTGGCAGGTTAAAGGACTTACGAGTGCCGAGATATGGCTCGGTATAATGTGAAACGATGAAGGTCTTTCATTGTGTATCTCACCTCTTTGCCGTAGTGCGCTATAATGTAATCTACGTGAATTTCACTATATCCCCACAGGGAAGAAACATCATCTCTCCTTTATCTGCAGAGACCGTCAGTCTGGAGCCAGTGCTACTCATTCATATTTATCCCCTCTTCGGTGCGGTTGATTCTCCCGAAAAAATGGTCGGGGATGCAACGTGTTTCTTGATTTTTACCCTCTTACTCGGTGTGTATAAAACACCCGAACCACAATCCTGCCGTGTTTCTTTCTTGTGAGTTAATAACAGGGACAGTGGCAAAACGCTTTTGCGTATTCTGTTTGCAAGTATTTTTGTTTCAAACTAGAAGTCTTCGTTCTGGTGGTTTTGACCTGACATGAGGTGTCCTGGGTACCTTCTGAGACAACGATGAAACAGTACTAGAAAGAGGTCACTGAATTATGTTCATTGGATCCATGCAAAATCTGCTGGTCTGAACAAAAATAAAACTTTTGATTTGAAACTATTCCAGTTGAATGGTTAAACCAAACAACAGCTTAAGTAAAAGTTAAATAGATGAAATTCATCACAGCAGAAAGTTCAAATAAGAATTCGGAAGCTACCGTCCAAAATAAATCTAATAATAAAAAAAAATAAGTCTGACTATTTTCAATATGTTTTTTAATAAAAACGGCAATCGAAAATCCAAAATAGTAATTATTGTCAACAGAATTTATAAGTGAAAATTAGTGGTACAATGTTCTCTGAATGAAGAAAATTTGAGCTACTCAATATATGATTGGTTCACCATATAGAATATTTGTAAATTTTTTACATACGCTACAGTCATAGCAAGTAAACAATTCATATTGAAAATGCGCCCAGCGTGGGCACTTTTCGGTTCAATCGGGGAAAAAATCTGTTATCTTTTGAAAATTTCAATTTCTCGATAGTTTTTTCAACCATTTAATAAGCAATTGTTGTAATTGGGTTAATTTGAAAGTTTTAACTTTCAATTTAAAAAAAAAACAAGTATTATGTTACTATTGAAGTAATATTTCAAATTGACGTTTGCTTCGATTTGAAGATCGTTTGCGTACTAACGGTGGGCTTTTTTCCATGCAAATTAGAACAGTTTCAGTCGCCAAGACTCTATAAACCAAAAATTTAATAGATTATAGATTTCTTTATGATTGCAGTTTCATTAATTATCTTGCTTCATTTTATAATCAGGTACATTTTATATTTCAGTAGTTCCATTGGACACTAGATCTGTACTATAATTCGATTTGGCATATTGTGCAGTTTAAAAAAAAACTATTTGTTGATCTTTTTTCAAAGATTTCTTTTCACTGATTTTGGCCACACATTGCTGCGGCAACCATTTTCATTCGAACGTTTTATTCAGAACAAATCTTCGTTTTCTCCTTACCATGTCGTACAAATCGCAATTCAAGTTGGTATCGTGATTTTCCAATTCTTGAAATTATATTGCAGTAGTCAGTCATATTCTTTATCCTTGCAAATATTACGGAGAACATTTGCAATGTAAGTACCTATTTGGCGATGCAGTAGATTCAAAATTGAAAAATGTGTAGGTACGGCAATGTGTTAAAATTGCTGACAGTGATTGTAGCCTTCCGACTACCATTTTATGAATACGTGATGGCATTATTTTTTTGAAATATGCTTTTGACTGCATCGAAAAATTATTGTTCGAATATTTTTAACTGTATTTTCTATAATAGCTTGAATAGAATCCAGAACCGAAACTTTCAATTCCAGCGGTAATGCTTATCATTTTCCTTATTGTATGTTCAAATCTTGAATTTTTCAAATTTCTCTTTCTTATGGTATTTCATTTGTCTGCACAAAGAAAATTAATTAAAGTTTTGTGTGTGCTCGGCAAAACAAAACTGTTAGAACGGAAATGCAGGGAAAGAAATAACACGATAACTAGATATTAAAATTTATTTTCTTTTGCTTTTCATAATGAGAAATTCTCCTGGAAATTACCCTCAATGATCGACATTGTTTTGTTCAGCGAAGTGTAAGAAGCTAAGTCCGAAACGAGAACAGATCAAAAGCAAAAAATTGCTAAGACATTTTTAAATTTTTTGTGAAACATTTCAATTATATGTGGTTTGATAAGAGATTCGTTTTAAATTCTCTGTATATGCAATACGAATTTGGTTCAATTCTCACTCGGCATCGGAAGTAGGTTGAATCATTATTCCAATGATATTGTTGGTTCAATGCCGAAAAAGTTGTGGTTTATTTAGTAAAATGAAACCTAATTTTTCAAGAGCACCAATTCCCAGAAAATACATTCTCTAAAACAAGTGAAAAGTTTTACAAGTTTAAAATAAAACAGTTTCCTTGACCGTATAAAAATTTAATAACAATAATGTATATACGTATTTCGAAGTTAACACAACTTCTTCTTCAGTACAATTACTAACAGATTTTGATGGCTTACAGGTTTATATACTGACTAATTTCAAACGGGATATAATCGCTTTTTCAATTGAACTGCAAGTATTTATCATACATAATCATAATTAAATAAGGAAAATTTGGTTCATCACATAATATTGATTCTCATTTAATTCCTTAAGCCCTACCACAAATAACTACCTTCTTCAACAACAAATCAAAATATCTGAGTAAATCTGTATAAATATCATTTACGAACATTAACGTAGCATATCCTTTAATTCCTCTTTAATTCACAAATCAATTGATGCAGCTTAATCTGAGCGATAGCTTCCACCTTGGTAAGCAAATAACGAAACAATCGACAATAAAGTTTTCCCCGCTCAAATGGTCAACGGGCGATGATGGTCTTCCGGAACACACAGGTGGACTGCTATATCTATCTGAAGCAATGCGAACGTCCTTGTTTATTGTCCAAATATTATACATCTTGGCAGGGATTATAAACTGTGCAGGAGCAAGTATGGTTATATATGTTGAATTTGTTTGGAAGAATCCGTCTGAAAAAATTTGGCTTTTCATGTAGCGACAGCTATAAGACCCATTGAGAACATGCTTCAATATCGGTTAAATATGATAGTTTGGAAATTTCAAAGGACTTTCCGCTCGCTGCCATAAGAAATTTTCAAACCCTGTTATTCTAGCCGTCAATATACGAAAACAATCAGTAAAAGCATTTCACAATGGCTGGAATGGCTGTCGGACAGGTCGTTTTCCCGGTACGCTTGGTACTTTTGATAGCCCGTGCTGTTCAGCTTTGGGGTCTTTCCTATATTTATCTATTGTCCGGGCACATAAATACGGGATTAGTGTGAGGATGCATGAATGAATTGCAATACGGAAAAGTGGCGTGCGAATATGCACCACATAATTCCTGGACGGGTTCTTTTTGCCTGATTCATTTTGCCCGGTTACTGTACTGATAATCGTCGAATTTCGGCTCGGGGATGTGGTGAAATGGTGGTCAAAGAATAGTCGTCGTATGATGAAAGGATAGATGGTGTGTAAATAACCTGGCGCAAGAATTTGTATAAATCTAATTGTTTTTGTTTACATCGCGATTTAATCCGCCATAACGGATTTGCGATGATAAATTTTATGCTATTCAATTGGGTCGTTGAATGGACAATGAATTCCGTAAATCAGTGAATGTTAGTCATGAAAATTTGAGAAGATCATTATGGAAAATTTTATTGGCGGAAAGGAAGTGGTTGAAGTTTTCCAGAATTAAAAATTGAAACAATTGGAAGCATATTCACCTTGGAATTGTTCAGCAAACGGACAGTGTTTGTAAAATGCATACTCCAAAGCAATCAAAAATTTGAGCTGATCGAAAAAAAATTTTATTTTTTCTCATTTGAAATTATGTAAACAAGTCTTAAGAGTCTTCACACCTGTTCAAATCTATTACTGGAGGCTCAGGGCAAAGATAATTTATTTTTCAAACCAACTAACACTAGTGGAAACCCTTATCACAACGTCCACTAACGAACTACTAATTTGTGTGAGATTTGATGCAAAAACTTGTTCACTCTTCGTTAGGCATTCTCGATTACCTATCGTTTCCTCGAACGCGTTTCCCTGAATCGACATTTACCCGGAAAAAAACCCCGAATAATCTTTTCCCCGAATGCATATCCTCCGAATAGACATTTCCCCGAATGTATGATCCCCCCGATTGTGCAATTGTTTCTCATAACCATCATGTTATTACCTTTCAAAATTCTCGTCGAATAGTATTATCAAGTAGTTTTGAAAATGAATAGTGGGCCTGACGTTGTGAATGAAATTCGATTATTTGTGGACGGGTATTTGTATTCGCGCTCTAGAACCGTGTTTAAAGTTGCAAAACAAGGAGTACTGCTCGTGCAATTACAGTAACGTTCCCGGATGGACTTCTTACTGTAGTAAAGGGACCCGATATATCTCGACACCAACATGGTCCAAATCGCGAGGATTCAGAGGCCGAAAAGCGGAGGTTGAAGATTTGTATACATGATTCAAGGAATTAACAAAGGAGCAAGGAGACACCGAAATTGCAGTAGTCGAATTATCCCTCGGAAAAAATCAAGGCCGCGGCGAAAAAAATGGGTTGATATACAGCAGCGATTGAAAACTTGTTAATAAATCCAAAAATTACGACACCTTTTTAGAATATTTGCAAGCAATTGATCACTTAATAATATTGTAATTGTATGTGTACGTGTAAATCGATTAAGTGTAAAAATAAAATAAACGTGTGTGTGCATAAAAAATTTAGTGAGTGCTGAGAAATTTTATTCGGGAAATAATTAAAACGGTATTCGGGGATTAAATAATTCGGGGAAATAGTATTCGGGGTTTAATTGATTCGGGGAAATGATGAATCGGGGAAACGCATTCGGGGAAATGAACGGGAACGGGCATTCTCTGCTCATGAACTATTATTGTCATGTTTCCACGTTTTATATTCATTGTTCTAATTGACCACGATTTTTTTAAAAAACCTAGTCACTTAAATTCCATCTTAGGTTTAAAAGAAGAAATAAGCCTTTGCTGAGCCATAGCATATATTGATGAAGGGGCATAATCAGTTTTCTCAAGAAAATAAACGAAGAAAATGGTATTTAAACATGAACTGTTTTATTTCAGTTATTCCATTAAAAAACACTTCTTTTTGTTTCATTTTCCCCATGAAATAAACTGTCCATCAGTCAGTTTGATCCTTAATATATTTTTATCTTGGTAAGTTTTTGCAGTTAACCGATGATATGCAAAGAGAGATGAAAGGATTGATATCAACTTTGGCGAACAATATCGTTAATTGAGCCTGAAAAATTTCCTCTTGTACACAACATTTAATTTACTTATTAAATAGTAGAATAATACCATAGAATATCAACATAAGGGTCATACAAGAAGAGAAATATAAACAAGTGGAAAATGAATTTCATATCTGAGGACTTAATTGCTTCTGAACAAAGAATTAGAAAAACTTAGACATGTGGTGAAACAATTTCGTTTCCGTATCAAAAAAATCATGGTCTTGCTTTTTTCAGTACCAAGTTGACAACTTCTGATCAGTTTCCACTAATGAATTCACGAGGTCTTTACCAATTGATTCGATACTGACATAATATTATATCCTTACCATACATCCGTCTTTCTAAAATCGTATTTAGATAACCCAAATTATATCTCCTGCAAAAGCAACAATGGCATCCATATTTTTCATTCATGTTTCTATTCTCTGAAAAGAAATCTTTCAACTTCCTGAAACTGAACTAATCAATGGATGAGCACTTATTTTATGTTTGTTCATCCCTATAGTCTATTCGAAAACTTCAAAATCCGCATTTAAATATCCCGCTTAAATAAGTTGTTGTGCTATTCTTCCTTTACAAATGTTCTTTGAAGACTAGTGCGAGTGCAACCATACGTACCGCCTGTTTGGGATAATTGAATGTGTCTGAGAGAATGAAATTCTATCTCAGCGTTTAGATTTGAGCCTTGATTATCATGTTTGAAATGAAGACGTGCTATGAGGCACGTAATCGTAAAGTAACGCAAATGCATCTACCTCGATCAGAAAATTGTTTTCAATAATTGAACTCAAAAAAAGGACTGAGAGCAGTTGACGCCATCGTAAATTATTTCACTTAGTACAGAGCTGGACATTGAATTGAGATCTTTCATAATTTTTATCAATAGCCTTTTGTATATCTTCCAAGACGTGTCACCAGCTTACAATGAAAAACGGGTCAATAAAAGTTAAAACTTTGCTGTTTAGAAGTTAAAAGGCATGTTCCTTGTTTTAAATAATTGTTTTCTTTGTGGACAATATATTCGTCAATGTCCTTAAGAACACTACTACTATCTATCAATTCAACACCTTGTTTCCACATATCAGTTTTCACGATAAATCAACAACTCAACACCTCAGTGCCAGCAAGCCAAGAGTAGTGGCGAGAAAAGCTAGAACACGAACATGCATACCTCCACCCCAAGTACACGGAGCTGACTTCTGGGACCAACATAAAAATGCTGTAAAGTCCTGGAATTTATGACACACTCCGGGTTCATAGAGCTGGCCGAGATGATCAATTTTCAAGTTGCCTAGTGCGGAGATTATTGGGCTCGGATTACATACTACCCTGTGTCTATCTTAGGCTCCGCATCTGCATGTATATCACTCGAGATTTCCACCTCCAAATGATTTACATATCATCGTAGGTTTGAATATTTTTAACATGGCTCCTTTTTAACGAATGGCTTCAGCTTCACTTCTACCATTTCATTTCCTCATAGGACGGAAATGCTGCGACAGGACGAAAATGAGATATAACTGAAACGATTTTGAAGTAAAAGGATAGTATGATAGTCGTCGGTGGTGTTTTCAATCTTGGATTACATTGAATGTATCCATAATTGGTTGGTCAAGGCAAGATAAGCTACGGCCACAAAGTTTTCTCTGGCAATATTAGCTGTGATATATTCGGTCCCTTTCAAGAGGTGTTGAAGAATTTAATTTGCTCTTGACATAATGCTTGGTGATATTCTATATATGCATGGTAACTAAACTATTCGAGTGGCAACTCTAAATTAATTTCCAATAGTAGTAAACTGTACCTTCATACAATTCAGATTTATAATATTCGCGAATGCCTTACGTGCAACAGAATCGTCCTAAAGTGGGGTGACATAAATCTTTTTAAATTATGAAGAATTATGTGACTTGAGCCCATCTATGTCATGTGAAACGCATAATTACACTTATATTTGTGTCACAGTTGAATTTTCAGTGGAGCCTCGTCGCAACGACCTGAAAAACTTTATCGACTCAAATTCAGGACTGAGAAAATATTTGCGCGTGGTATGCAGGAATGTTATAAATATATAATTTAGCCCGTTTTTAATCATTAATTATTCCAGAAATTTAGATAATAAGCCATAGGGTCAAAATTGTTTCAAATTAGGGATCAAATCCGATTTCCTTCTGTATAAAATAATAAGATTTTAATCTGTCATATGTGCACAATTCTACGTTTGAAGTAAGCCAACTGACTAGGCAGGACTAATTCCTGTCATATCCACACTCATATGATGAACTTTTCGCACAAGGCCTCGTACCAAATTATCACTGTTTCATGGTTGGCGAAGCGCAGAAGGTAAAGTAGAGATTGCCGACATTGTGTCATTTTCATTATCACAAACTATTATTTTGCATGTTAGGATAGAAATTTGAACGTATTTTCTGAAAATGACAGATCTAGTTGTCTTACTAGCTTATCGGAAGATGTTTGATATTCGAGCAAAAATTATTCTCAAGCAACTGAAGAGGAAGATCAAACGTAGCTTCCACATTTTGGAACACTTATCTGCTATATGCTATTTCAAAATTGTATTTTCACAAAATAGTTTAGCTGCTGTACTGTGAAAGCATTCAAATGATTTGTGAAGCTTTTTTATGTTTGCCAAGGATGACTTTGATACAGCTTCAATTAATAGTCAAATTTTTAATGGCGACACTTATGTTCCATATCTTGCAGCTCTGGGAATATGCAGGATTTCAAAGGGTTCAAACGTAAAAATTTCTGACGGTTAATTATCCGCTGCACTCTATTGAAGCCAGTCACCGCACTAAATTCTTCTGGCAAACCTTTGTACTCGCATCTTCAAAAATATTAGTTAAACCTTTTACAGTGCCTTTATTACCTCTTTTTCATAAAAATGCAGTGGTTTGACGCATTGATGAGGATCTGCCCACTGAACGATTACTGAAATAGGATGAACTCTCGGAATAGCATTTTCTGCTTCTTCGGAATTGTTGCTTGTAGATTATATCTTTATTGTTAAAAATTGTCTCGTCTGTAAGCTGAATATTTTCATGATCGTTGTTTGTGTGCTTATGAAAGGGCCATTTGTTTCATCATAACGTCTCCAATTAGGCTTTTCACAGACGTGGTTGACATAATCAAATCTCTGGAAATATTTTTTGGCTTCGATAGACAATTGCTACGAGTTTTTCACTACACGGCAATTTTTTCTTATTTAGAATCGAAAAACTAAACAATATTTATATATATTTTCTAATCGTTACTGCATATCTTTCAAATCAAAGGTTTGAAAAATTTTGAAAACAGCTATGCATAAAAGTTTTCTGACAGAAGTTTTGATAACACTAGGTAATACCATATTTACAATTGTGGCTTTTCAAAAAGCCACAATTGGAAAAAGGAAAAAGGAGCATGACTGATGACTTTTCACCGTCTTTATTGTTGGAAGGGGTCGAAAATCGAGCATCTTTTGGAGCTTGGCATATAAGGCTTGTACAAGGCTCATATGTATAAATTGCAAGGTACAAATAAAAACATGATCCATCAGCTGCTAGTCTTGTTTTTATATAGGTTATCCAAGCCTTAAAACCTATGAGAAAGTATTTTAACTTCCACAGTCATGATGAAATCATCACTCTTTCAAATACTCTCTCAATCACAAATTTTTTGAACAACTCATTAATATCAGGCTGATTCTTTAAATCCTTTTAATTATAAATCAACCAAAAGTAGGTAATCAGCACAGCACATAATTTCCTTTTGACTTAAATCCGACCAAACAACTCTAAGCACTACGATAATAAGAGACAGTATGTAAATTACGTGAAATAAGCAAAATCGTCTGCTTTCGCTTGTGTTCGCTTCGTAGAAAAAGGGTTTTTCACGACGACAACTTCCTGCTAGAGGCCAATCATTCCACCGAAGAAAACGGGTAAAAAATTAACGAAAGCAAAACATTTTCACTCATTAAATATGCAGATTGGAAAATGCTTCAACTTGTACATGGATGGGTGGTATTTGTACCTATCGTTTCTGTTCGGAATCATCTCAATGAAAATGTCGCCAGGACATCATCTCTCCGAGTTTCTTGTCTTTAACTTAACTTTCCCTTATGGACTTAGTACTACTGCCAATGCATTGGAGTAAGATGGTTTGATAACAGTTGATTGAAAAAATATTATTACATATCCTGCATATTTTGAATGAGTGTTTCGTTTTCTTAAAATCTGGCTTCCACTATTCGTTGAAAATTTTGTTCAAGATTAAAACTACATTTGTAAGTTTTTGAACCAAGTTTTCTTCTTTTGAATTTAATTAATTTATTTTTTTATATTTTACACGCTTTCGTTCAGGAAACACATTCCACTTATCCATTATTTTGCATTTACTACTGTATGATGACTCTTTTCTACTCGATAAGTGTATACGCAACTTTTATATTTTATTTAGAGCTTTACGGGTTAATTCTTCTTAAGGGGCTTACCTTTTATTTTACAGACAATTTAAATATGTACAAAAGCACAAGTTAAACACAGAAAGGCAAAAGGTTGCTTCGCGCGCCGAGTACTTATTTTTCAACGAACGAACAACTCTTGTAAGACATTCCCGAAAAAAGGAACTCCCGCCTTTTGCATTGTGTACTCGTACAGCTTAGAGAGTTGCACCCTGACTCAAACAGGATGAAAGCGAACGAAAGACGATTTGTTTCGAAAGGGGGTGGCAATGTCATCTTTGCTTTTCTTTTCAAGTTTCAAAGAATTGCCAAGGAGCTAGGCACAAGCTTGTGCTATATGCCAATAAGAGTGTATCATATAAACTCTATTAGACGTTCGTTGTCTTCGTGATGTTCTTTAATTTGCATTTTAATTTAAAGGTAAACAAAAGTTCTGAAAGGAAGCATGCTTGTCTCTTAATTAATTGATCCAACGATTGCGGAACTTTTCTTATTGCTTGCCTCGTTGCACAAGGACTTTCATTTTATCATGTATATTCAGTGGTTTCGGTGGAAGATTTGAGAAGAATTTAAGATTATTTGTGATTTTCAGGTGAAATGGTTTGAAGGATAGGAAACTGTGCTAAGTGGTGTATTGTTGGCAGAACAAAGTTATAACTTGGCTTATAATTGAAATGTTTGCTAATGGAGAAATGCACAACAAAAGAAAAATGTTATGACCTGCGAAATACGGATGTCAGCATCAGGTTCATAAAAAAAAGAAGCATAAAAAATAAAAATCACCATTAATTTTTCATAAGCTAAAAGTTGAAATATTGCTCGCAATTGTGTAAAAATTCAATTATGTAAAACCTTTGAATTGAACATTTTTGAATGAATGAACTTTGATTTTTAAACATTCTAGGCTACATTTAAAATTTATCCATTCTGGCTTTATCAAAGGTCTTCATAATCTATAACATTGAATCTCAATGCTAAATTACTAAAAAAAAATCTATATTTTTCTCGAAAACTAATAACAGAGAAAAGAACAACGATAAACGTTGAATAAAATCTATTGCAGGAGACGTCCAACCAGAAAATACAATTACTTTCATCCATTTATATACAAAAAATTAAATATCAATTTGATGCTGGTTGAATTAAAATTTTCAAAAGATATCCAAAAAAACATACATGTAGATAAATAATATAATAAAATTTGGTTCAAAGTTCTCCAGAATGATTTATAAACTTGTATAGAAGCTTTAAATTAACTTATCACAATAAGAAATTTCACCACATATATTGTAGTGAACATTAACCCTATATAACCTCCTGGATATAATCAATAATTCCTACAAAATTCCTACAGATTCAAAATAATTGACAATAAAGTGCACCAGACATTTTTTGAGATTCCTATCAAAAAGATTCTCAGAAAAAATATTTGAATATTTTATAATTCCTTGAAATATCAAAAGACGAAATAATTGTTAGAAATACTATGCTTTGGATTGTTTTCAATAATTTAAAATCACAAAATATTTATGAGTTGATACTGTTATCACCATGTAACAATTTCTATAAAAACAAAAACAAACTCTTTAAATTTTATTAATTTTCTAAAATTGTAACAGAAGTAAATTTAATTCAAACCAATTATTCACTTGGGCTCACAATTATTCTGTTTTGAAAGAAAAATTCACTTTTGGAGCTTATCTCAATTTATTTTGCTAACTCTAAAGAGGATACTTTGGTTAAAAAAATTAAGGAGCTGGCGGCTTTAATCTGTCTTGACTAGAAAAATTAATCAGACGCATAATTTCTTGAGAGGCTTTCCGACCCTTGGTATGACTAATTACTTACAAAATGAATGATAAACTGTGGAACAAAAAGGAACTTGAGCATTAATTTTTAACTAATATCAAGACTTTCGTCATGTTAAGCATTGAAGAGGAATTAATGAATCTTATATTCACTTTAATTTCAAAAAAAATTAGAATACTACCAAACAATGCATGTTCAGTTCGTAAAATAAAACGAGAAAATTTCAAAAATTATGCCTAGTCAACTTGTCTTTCGATATTCTTCATTCTTCAGAATTTTGTGACACATTTATTCTATTCAAAACGAACGATTTGGTAAGAAAAAATTGAATCAAAAATTTCAATTTATTTTAATGGATTTGAAACTATTTTATTTCATAATCTTCGACATTTTGGATAATGGTTTATGCGGTTTTTCTATTAAGGAAAAATTATTGAAACGTGCACACTTCCAAAAAATCGTCTATTTTATTGACCACGAAAACCGTACAATCTATTCCGCGAGCATCGCACCTCAAATTTAATAGATGTTTTTAGTAAATATTATTGTATGAGGTTTATAAAATTTTTTAAAATTCTAACTTCAATTTATTCACTCAACATTCAACGTCCACTTCATTTTTAGTGCTGATATTATCAGTAGGTTGTTGCTTAGACCTCTTGATTTGGTTTTGTCAAACATTTGTTTTCATTTTTCCAAAAAATTTCCCAAAATTTCTAAAACAAATTTTGGATTTCAATTGATTTGTAAGATCTGCAGAGATGATAGTCTATAAAACACTTTATTTTATTGTGATTTCCATCACTTGAAATGTTTTTTGCATTCAAAACTTTTCTTTTTGTGAAAATTTCAAGGTAGTTCGCATTGATCTTGAATAAATACCTGAAAACTGCTGATTTGAAAATATTGGAGTCATCATATTCAATTTAAATGACGTAAGCTCATTACGCGGACATAATCACACACCCAATCGTTTCAACATTAAAATCAAATAACCATTCCACCTTCAAAAGCATCCCCCGATTCCTCCTCAACCAAATGAAATTAGCTATCAAATTCAATATTTATCTCGTTAAATATTTATCTGGCCTATAAATGAATGCACTGCAATCACTAAACACACGACAACATGGGCAGACTTCATGGGAACATCAAAGAAACTGAAAATCCTTTAAAATGTTAATGACTAGAGCCCGGGAAATGTTGTATCCTCTCCAAGTGATGTCGTGTAGTTTACCTATGTTCGAGTTGCGTCTTCCAACCGGTAAACAAATAATCACGACAGTCCGAATAAATCTTTTGGCATCGCTACAATATTTCAGCGATAATCGTTTTGATGATCATTACGACTAATCCAAAAGATAATTCAATAATGGATAGTTGAGCATTCTTCAAAATAATGTTTGTATTGGATGATGATAGGCAGTCATTGAGGTGATCTGTGGTGGATTAGCTCATTTCCATTAATGAAGGCTTTAAATTATGGTTAGCCTTCTAAGAAACCATCATTCAAAAAGCGAACTAAAATGCCTATTACAGTAAACAAATTAATGTCATGAGTATGGTTTACCAAGAAAACTACAAAACACCGCAAAGCCCATTCAGGAGGTATATGAGAACCCGATGATTAACAATTAATTCTGAAATATCCAATAATTTTTTAAAAAATTGTTATGCAATAATGAGTTACCGTTAAGATAAGAAATTCAAACATTGAAAATGTTTGTCTCTAGTTGCCACTGGATTTTTGTCGCTATTTTACAGAAATGCAATTCTCAACACAAATTTCTGACGCAAAATTGCTTAAAGCGCTTAATTTAAATTAAAATAAAAAAACACTTTCTTCATTCATTTGCTTATGCCGCATAATCAAATTTCTCCCATTTCCTTGCATTCCCGTAAATACTAGATCTCAATTTCACAGGATGTGACTAAGTAAAACTGAAATGACCTAATGCTGAATTTCCGTTTATTTAGAAAGTGGACTACCTCCAAAATACTTTCTTACTTTCCGTCTTCCGTTGTTGATTTTCACGTACGGCACAACGATGAATGTTGAGTTATGGCGCGGATTCAAATCTAAACACATAAATATTTATCGAAATTCTGATCACCTAAAATTAATCATTAACCGGGAGTCGTGACGGAAAAGATTGTGATCAGATTTGTTTATAGGGGTAGACGTGTAAATATTTTAATAAGAAGCCGATTTTCCTGCGGAAAGCGGTAAAACTTTTCGATATCATTCAAGTAATGAAGTTTTCTATCTATGATTGGTTGGTTTGAATTTTTCTATTGTTGGAAGCTTATAATAACATTTGAATAAGAATAAAAGATTTTTCAAAACTTCATTAAAACTCCTTGTCGATAAAAATTTATTTCTTTTGAACAATTTTAAATCGGTAGCTAAACAGTCATTTTATGCCACTGAAACAAGACTCTTTTCGATGAAATTTTTCTTAGATTTTGTGCTCAAAAATAGTTTCCGCTTTATTTTGTCAATGTTGTTTTGCCTTTCAAATCGCTAAGTCCAGTATTCACTTACAGTAAGATAAAATTTTGTACACTTTTATTTTGTTTTGCAAAAACATCAAAAATTATTTCCATGAAGAAAGAATTTTTTTTGCAAGTAATTATAAACTGATTTATTTTTAGCAATTTAGCGTTTTTTGACCAAATTTTTTCAATCAAATATTTTAGCATGGATAATAGTCGATGGGTTTTGCTGGATATTATCACACAGCAAATATCAAAGGTAATATGACCAATTGGTTGAAAATATCCTCAATTTTAGTTTATCACGGATCCGCTGATCTTTTATAAAGTTGATATTTTTCTTCAGAATTTTTATTAGATATTTCAAAACCGTTTGTTTAATGGAATTTTCGTCATTTATTCTGAAGAAATCAGTATGAAATTAGACGTCCATCTTATCCTTGTTTTTTAAGTATGTAAAATAAAAGCTCAAAATAGTAAAACTTTACGAATAGTTCCACTAATGTTTAGACGATTTTCCTGCTGATTTTCCAATTTTTTTTTTCATTTCAATAAACTATAAAATATGAAATTACTTGAAATTATCAAGGAAAAAAGTACAAACAAAATAAAATGTCAATTTTTACATTTGTGTAGTTTTGAAATTTATGCATGTGACCTGTAGTTCAAATTTTCAAATCAGCCAATTTTAACCTTTTTCTATAATTTTCATAAAACCAATGAAAGGTCAGTTTTCTTTGGTGTTTCGGTTTTCGTTGAAGTTTCAGTTTTTAAGATATGTAGCTGCTTTTGTTTTGGGAAACTTATATGAACAAAGCATGGAAGTGTGCTTTTTTTAGATTAACTCAACATAAAAAAGGTGAAATTTAATACAAATAAGGAATTATTGATGGTATCATTTTGTAGGGCGGCAACCGATGTTTTCCAGAAAGTTTGTAGATCTTTAGCAAATTTTCTTAATTTTAAATGATATTTCACAATAAAACCCCTTTGATCAATGTTTAACTAATTTTTGATATTTTCCTCCCGCCCAACTCATATTTTGGATTTTTGACTTCATCCATTTTAAGAATGATGTATTATGTATATATATACATATATAGATATGCATATATATATATATATATATATATATATATATATATATATATATATATATATATATTACCTTACAATAAATTAGGAAAAAGGTCAGTTCTCAATCTATGAATTTTTATATTTGCGATTAAAATATTATGAAATTTTGGGGGTCTTATTTCAGTTTCAAAAATTTTCTATTCAGGAAAGTGAAAGGTCATTAATTTAAAATATCCTAAAATAATTATTTGAATGTTGCGAGTTTTAACAGTTAAATTTTGTGTCTAAAGAAATAATAAAGGAATGATTCAGAATAATATTTTTTATTAGTCTAAAAATAATAAAGGGCACTAGTTTCACCTGTACAAAAGTAGGAAAAATGATGAAGAATTTTTTGTTGTTAATTATCTCTTACAGGTTGTTCTCGAATGTTGTTTTCTGTATTTAAGCAAGCTAAAAATTACCAACATCCCAAATACTAAGCTTTCTCAGCAAATCAATCTATACACACTTGGACTCTATAATGTGGTTGCGCTATTATTTTAATTCGTCTCATTTGCTTTTTATTAACAACATGCCTTTCGATAAAATAAATATTTCCTAGCCGCATCAATCCCAAAAAATTCCAATCTTTTTTTCCTTTCTAGGGTACATTGAAGATTCTTCCAATAAAACTGGACGCCAAGCACAGTCACAGTGAACGATTTTCTTTCAGTTCCAGGTAATCTCCATTATTTGTTCAAATGATTGCGGAAGAAATCCACTCACCACCATAAATACCTCTTCTAATGGAAGGAATTTCATCTAATTTATCAACTCTTGAATATAATCTAGCCAAGATCAACAACCCTCCTCGCTTCACCCGAAATTCAGCGATAGGGGATAATATTGCCGGTAAAACTACCTCTGCCAGTGTCTTGTGCTTGGCATCTTTTTGCAAGGCTGAAGAAGTAAGACGTCTGCGACCGTGGTATCATACTGATTACAGTAATTGATGGAGTTAGGGCTTAATTAAAAAGACGTACGGCGTACGTGGGATATCGTAAATGGAACAGATTTTATTAGACGGTGGCGGCATGATGGTGGCGGTTTCCTAGTCGTCTTATTCCAAAGTACTTTCAGTTATATCCACTTGGAATGTTCTTGGCTCTTTCTGGCTTGAGCTTGAAACGAAGGATATTATTAAGATGACATTTAATGTGCTTTCGTGTTATTTCAATTAAGAAGTAAACATAATTAGTGGTAGGTCTTTTTCTTTTTATCTGAAATAATTAATTAAGAATTTTAAATTTTAAATGATCGAATCTTGTTATATTTTCTGTGAAAAATTCAGCATCATGATCATTGCAATCGAAATTTGTAAGAGTATGTAGAATTGTTACTAAAATAAACTCTCAATTCTTGGTTGTTCTGCTCCTACCAAATTTGCAAGCGAATCCATTCACCTCTTCTCTGTTGAAGAATTAATGCACTCTTGGCATTCGCAAGATCCTTGACATTATTGAAATAGTACTAACTCTGCATTTCACGATCTCAGTCTCAATCATCACCTGAAAGGTGGATAGAAAATTATTTGCATCGGAATTTAAGCTTGCAGGTTTGAACACTTGATGGTCAACATTGTCGTAACAAGTCACTCTTTGGCAACAATTTTTTCAACGAATGTACACAATGGTGTCAAGAACCGAAAATTAGTCGTGACGAAATGTTCAATCAACAGAAAGAGGTGTTGATTTATTTTGAAAAGATGCGATTTCATGCCAGAGATAGAGACAACCACATTTCATAGCAGGGTATTTAAATTAGTCTGCTGAAGCTGGTTTGATTTATCTCAATTGTGCGAAATTTATATGCCGGTGTGTTTTTAAAAAAACGATGGTTGATAAAAAATGCTAACTATTAAAGATGGAATCGTTTTCAATATAAGCTTTGCTTGATATACAAACGTAAACTTTCTATTCGAAACGATCAAGGTTTCAAAATGAATTTTTCACTCTTCGGTTCTGTCTACCACAACAATTCGAATTATTGTATTCAATGTCTTCGTTGAGGGTCCATACATTTTCTCGAATCTGAATGTATCCATCCGAATCCTCCTTCGCCACAACAAACGTTGCATGAAATAGTGCAAGTAATTCGAATGTAAATTTCTATGCATCTTTCGTCATTGATGCCGTGTGGCAAGCACATCTAGTTTTCCTGGTAAACAGACAAGTGCACCGTTTGAAAATTGCTCAAAGATATTCAGCAATAGAAGTTGCACGACCAGCCAACGAGGTAGATAAATCTGATTATTTGGGTTTATTGAGTCTGGCTATTAGCCAGCATTCATTTATGTCCATCCGACTATCAAATCTTGAGTTAAACGGAACGAAGCAGGAGAGATCAGTCCGTCACTTAGTCGGAGTAAAAGACATTTAGCAGAAGAGAAGGAATATAACATAATGTTTTTGGCAAGACTCAATACAGTTTTCTTGTCATAAAATCGAAAGTAGAAGTCGGAACTTTAAAGTACAATTTTATATATTAATTTAAAATGATTTACTTCTTCTACAATTATTTCTGCTGACTAAGAGTCGTTCTGGAAAAAATTAGCTTACCTCCAAGCCGTTTTTCAGAAAGTAAGGTATCATTGGAAAAAATAGTGGAGAATAAAAAAAAAATTCTTAAAAAAATCATCGAATCAAAATGAAGATGGCATCAATTTCCTTAAAAGAAATCTATAAAATAAAATAATCTCAGAAGCAAATAAAATGGGAAGAATAATGCAAAAAACGAAAATATAACTTACCAAAAGAAGTCACAATACTGCAATCACATTTTTCTTTGAACACTTTTTCTCGACATAGTAACTACCAGAGTTTTTCAATTTGTTCTCTTGATTCGAAATCTTTATAATCAATTTCTATGTAATCGATAGAGGCATTTTTGGAAATTTTATTAAATTAAATTTATGCTGAGAACGAAATTTTTCGTGCGAAATGCAAGGAAAAGAAGCAAAAGGTCAATTTTTTGCATGACAGTAGGTCTCGCAGGACTATAAACATTTCATAATACTAAGCACTAGAATATTTGGAAATTAAAGAATCACGGTAATCCTCTTTCAGTGACAACGTAGTGACGATCAAGAGGTGGCATTTTCATTTTCACGCTGAGAAAACCCGCAAATTTGAAAACGTTTTTTGAAAGATACGTTTGAAAATTTTCATTTCTTGAATTTCATTTTTCGAGATACTGGGACTACTTTATTGCCCTTAATTAGCTGAAAATTCAGGGCTTGGGTTCAGAAAACATATTCTGAAAATCAAAAAAGCCGCTCGGAATTTTCAAAGAATCATATTAAAGAAAGCACTGGTATGAAAAAGATTGTTATTAAAACATGCGATAATGTGCAAAAACTCTTGAATAAGAGAAGATTCATTCGTTAAAGCCAAACAAAGATTCAGAGATAAACCAATAACACAACACAACTTAAATTCAACGGGAGCTCGTTCAAGGTTAGTTGTTGAGGTGTAACTCTTAATTAATTAACTATAGTAGTTGAGCGTTTACAGAAGATTGGATTGTGATTGGATGTTTTAAAAATAAGGTCTAATGAAAATTTTGCTATTACGCATTAGGTTCCGTACAACGAGGTCATCGACAACCTTATATGCGTTTCTTCACTTATTTTGAAAATCCTTTTAGGTTCTATCAATTGTGTTTGTTTTCTTTAATGTTTTCTTCATTTCAGTCCAATATCTTTCGATTGGTCAAAGTTGTTGACAGCTTGGGGGGTTAGCTGCTTTCGGTGCCACGGAGATGTTGCTGAGTTGATGGTACCTTTAGCTACAAATTCCTCTGAACTGAGGCCACATCGACATATTCATATACCGCTTGGGAAATGTGTTGCTGTTTCTGGTTTTATGTTTTGATCCTGCTGTATATAAGTCCTGATCAGACAGCTGTGCGAAGTCGGCCTTCACGTTTGTTTCATCGTCCAACACAATACAATCGAATTTGGTCCTTTTATATCTTTCGAGCCCGATTTTTCGCTTCTTTCTTCTCTTTTTCGGATCAATATGATACGTTTGGACTTTATATGATCTAAGATTATAATGTTTTTTAATCTTGTGGATCATTGCGTTCGGTGTTTGCACTTTTTGAGCCATATCTCGAATGGATGTGTTATTACTCTGCAAAAATTTCCTCTTTACTTTTCGGCTCAAATCTGTGTAGGATGGACCTTTTTTCTACCTGATTCACAGATTCTAGCAACAGGTAAGCCCTTTCGTTTGGCTGTTGCAATCGAAGAATTGGTCTCCTTTGCTAGTACCGAATATTCACGAAGCGGATTTTCCAGATATTTGCACACAATTAATCTACGCACTTTTTCTTGATTTGAAAACATCAAGAGTAATCTTACAATACAAATGGATTAGACGTTCCTTTTTGTCGCGTTTTAAAATCTAATTTTGCAAACCTCATGAAGACCTTAACTTATCCCAAACATGAGCTATGCAGAAATAACTAAAGGTCATTTTTTAGCTATTAAAAAAGCTACTTAAGATCGTCGAAACGCAAAATTTATTAAAAATGGGTGTAAAACACGTCAAAAGTTACATGTTTAAAATTAACTAAGCTTTTTTTAGCTAGTAGCCTTGTCGAAAAATGTTTATAAACTTCTTGTACAAAAAAACTGTGATTTCTATAGTGACGATGAAAAGAACCAATTATTTATGAAGTTTTTGGAAGCTTTTCAATAGTCAATTCAAATTTTATATCAGAACCAATATCGGAAAATTAGACCGCATATTTTGGTATCCACGAAAAGAACACGCGGTTATTTCAGAGTTGAAATCAATTTCAACATTGAAAATGCAAATTTGATTGATTGGTTATTTGCGTAGATTTTCAAGTTAATTTTTCTGGTACGACGCCAAAAGCCAAAACTTTAATGAAGTTTGTATTTATAATTATATAAATATTCAAAGAATAAGAAATCGAACTTATTTATACATCGGATATTTCTACCTACCTATCTTTTTTAGTGTGATAAATATTGGGTTAAAACAGAACGACATGGTATCTTAAATGAGTACACCATGAAACGCTTTATGAAATATGTTTGGCATCAACTGGTAACTACCGATTCCATAACAATTTTTAGTCGATTATATGGGCAAATAAAAGACAATGCTTTAATTTCCCATAGATTTGCATTAATAGATAAGACTATGAAAGACTCAAATCTTTAACCAGAAAATTAAGACCCATCTTTATTGTATGCATCAATTGAATTCCTATAGTTTAGAACTCTATTTAAGGTTCTCATAAAAACATGTTTGATTTGTCTTCTGGCTTTACTGACTAAAGAGTAAGTAAACAGCATAGTTCAAAGTATAAGTTTAGAATGATTCCTATAACTCCATCACTTTTGTTGACAAGGCTGTTCTGGAAAAGAAGAAAATACCAAGCTCGTACAAAAAGTACTTCTACAACTTAACGTTTCACCCCCAAAAAATATTCATGATGTTACACAAAAACGAATATAAATGGCGAAACAGTCTTGAATGTATTGAGCAACATATGAGGAACCACTCATAACTTGACGGCAGCAATCATTCAAATGATGATGATGATCCTTTTATATTTGGATATAGGCTGTCAAGCCAGCCGTACGACGAAACGGAGTGGTGTGCTTACTTCGAAAAATAACAACATTATCTTCTATTACGTAAATAAAAAAAATACATGAGACCATCACGAAAACAAATAAATCGTCTCCCATGTGTTTCATCTGAAACGAGCCTGCAAACCGACATATATACTGCTGAATTGTCAGTATCAGATAAATTTATAACCTTTTCGATTTACGAACGCCATACACACCTTGAAATTAGTCGCCGTAAATTGCAATAAAATAGAAATGGACAAGGCACATGGGGTGGATTTTGGGCTTGAACGCATTTCACCTACTAAAACGATGAGACTTTGAAGAAATTATGTGAAGAAATAAATAAGAAAAGTTTATCGAGACCAATAAATTGAACGATTTATGTACTTCACACAGGACGAATACAGAAAAGTTTGTGCCTACAAGCGATATATTGACTGGCGATTGTCTTTGTTTCGAGGTTTTCTCCGGATGGAGTCATATGTGCAAACCAGCTATCTGGAGTAAGAATGCGTGCCACTTCATGTTATGTATGGAGCAAAGGGATTGCCGCGTTCACCTTTCCTACAGCAGGATGATTTCGATGGGATTTTCTATAATTCTGCTCTGATTTGTTGGCAAATTGGTCCTAAGGGAAGGATATCATTACATCGCCACTTAAAATGACTTCAATGATTTATTATTTGTCTACTTGATAGAGACATTGGTTTTTATGTTAACAACTTTAAATTAATTTAAATTATTTAAATCCAAACTTGATGTAATACTTCATAAAGCTCATTACATGATTTTACTATTTGGCCTTGGATATTTCTCGTAAATGTTTCTATATGTGTCTTTCGATTGTCTCTTCAATATCCAAATTATTTAAAAGAGTCGAGTTTAGAAGCTTATTTTATAGCTTAAAAGGATAAAACTACCATAAATACCTTGCTGCTTTCGCCTATCACGTTCTAATATAATATTAATCTGTGGAATCGGCGAAAACAAAACGATAGTCGCTACAATTGGTTCAGGTCAATTTGAATGTTACGTGGAGTATGTAATATACCTTGAGCGGAGATAATTAATTAGGCTTGGCACTAATGTGCAACGTCTGCAAAGTGGAGACAATGTCGCAAATATGATTCAATTCAGTTCATCCTTGGTCGATGCAAACACACATGGATAACATACGTTGAATTTTAGATGTGTCCTCAAACATGGCATGACCACCGTTTAAATTTAATTTTCCACGTTGTGATAAATTGCCAGTGAATTATTGGATGCCAAATTGCGATTACCGTTGCCATGTCACTTGTATCTTTCGAAACATTGGAGGTATATTTATTTGGTAGGTGATGATGAGGATGATGATGACTACTACCTCAAATGACAACTACGGAAAATTTATGATATTTGAAATGAATTTGCCATGAGTGTGCAAAATTATTTGAATTGGAATTTTCCATAAAAAAGCACTCGGAAACACTAACGACAATTGTACTTCAACGTGAAATAAGATTGAACATGTGCTTCAAACAAAGTTTTTGAAAAAATTAACTAGCATTTGTGAGAACCGACGAAGAACAAACATTCAATTAGATCCTGCAAATATACACTAACCTACACAAATGTTTTAATAATATTCAGTAAGCTGATGCAATCCTATCAAACCATCTCAAAAATAATGATGAGCTTGGCTAGAAGATTCAAACCCTTTTTATTCATTCAACATCGAAATGAACAAGTTTTTAATTGAGTTATTACTCGAAGTAAAAACCAACAAGCATTCACCTCACCATCAACAAACTCACGACAAACATTTCCCAAGCCCGTTCTCATCCCCATTCCCATTTCCATCGAAACTTTTTGAAATGCTCTTCAATCCGAGAATGAGTCAGCTACCCTGCATGGCGGGTGAACATCCCCAAAAATCTCTGAAAGTACGGACACAAAAACGGAATAGGACAACGATGTGTTTACGTTCACCTGCTTAAAATTCCAAAAGATAAAATTTTATCGTTAAGCTTTGAATTAAGTTACAGGAGTTGGTGCTGGGGATAGATGTCGTGGTGGTGTAGAATACACATTAGAAGTATTAATGGGGAAACATGATTTAATGCTATTCCAACAGGAATTTTTAATTTAATTAATCTGTTTCCCGAAATGTGTGGTTTTTGTCAGAGAATAAATGAAATTAGCAAGTTTAAAGGTTATCGTTCGAGGATAATAATTAACAGTGAAGTAGCAAAGGGTAACATTATTTTGTCTGATCGTGTCAACGAATTAAACTTTTGCAATGTTGGTATTCTTCTTAAAAGTTTTTGTAGTGAAGGTCAGCATGTATGGTGAATTAGTATAATTAACGAGCAGACGCTTTTTAAATGTCTGTACATGAAGGAGGTCGGAAGTTTGGGTTGATTTTCACAGTCCTTAACTTAGTTTTCATGATCTAAAATATTATTGTGTCCTCCGCTATGTCTTTATCTTAAAAAGAGCTGTCTTAAAATGTTTAAAAACTTATCTCTTGAGCTACACCTGTATTTAGTTTGAACACTATGGAGATCTAAAATAGCAAAATAACTGTCTTGAATACTCAAAGTTTGCTAGTAAATCTTTAAAAAAATAGCTTAACCTTCGTGTACATATACTCGGTAGTGCTTGAAAACATGTTTATGAAATTTATTCAGCTTTTTTTGATCATTGGCTGGCTTTTATCATACCTTAGCAAATTCTTGTGCCTCATTCAATACTTACCTTGCTTTTTACGTTACTTTTCCGACGGATATCTGCTTCTTTTTAAAGCAGATTTTTGAATTCTCTGATTCATGAATCCTTTCATTGAATATTATTTATACACCTCTGAAAAGTAACTCCATAGTTTAAATCATTAACTCATTATAAATATATACATCTGTTTTGACAACTTTTAAACGTTTTTAAGATCTGAAAAAATAGCTTTGTCTGTTTCAATCATTTGATGTTCACTCAAATTGTCTGACACTTCCTTATTTTCTAAGTTTTGA
This sequence comes from Oxycera nigricornis, assembly GCA_963942545.1. NCBI lineage: Eukaryota > Metazoa > Arthropoda > Insecta > Diptera > Stratiomyidae > Oxycera > Oxycera nigricornis. The sequence goes on along the minus strand of OZ012660.1, from coordinate 107,933,737 downwards.
TCAGCGACTTCTGCTTTGATATTTATTGTATCATTTTCTCGATGGTTACATTGGAAGTTTTTTCCGCTACTGCCTTTTGTAAATTGCAAGAAATTTGACTATATGTTTCATTCGTTGCTCTGATTTCCATGAAATTCAACTTACTCTGAAACTGAAACTGAACTACGGAAAATAATGCCAAGATATACTATGTATGCAATAGTTTTTTTAAAATCCTAATGTCGTTACTATTGATAAATTCATTGGTGTACATAATCCGCATTTGAATTAATATAACTACAATTTAGTATTCACAAACTTTGCCACTTACTTCAAAGTAGCAAGAAAAGACATTCATAGATGATCTAAGCCACAAATCAAAAACAACCATATAAAGTTAACCCATAATCTTTTAGACTTACTGTTCCGTGATAATCCGTAGTATTTTCAAAATGAAAAATTGTAACATTCTTATTTGTCAAGCCGAACTAGATACACATGTTTTCAATTAACCTTTGGTCATATCTTTTAGAAATTTGAAAAAAAAAACCCTTTCCAGTCATCAACAACATTAAAATGAATTGATCCAAGATTGACTGTGAATCTCTTGTTCGATACCAGAAGTATTTTAAATGTGAGATTTATCTTTAGGATGTTATCCAATGAGTTGGCCATATAACGAGATATTCAAAGTTTTTAAACTGTTTGAGGGATCTTGGATTAGTAGACAATGTTTTCTTTAATTAGAGTTCTTAATCTTATTTCATATTCAGGACAAATACAACTTTTTCATATTGGGTCCACCTTGGTTTTTCAAACTGGTTTTGTCTTCCAAAAATGGATTTTAGAACCTTTTGTTAAAGTGAATGAAGTCTTTAAGGGATTTTCCAGCGCTTCTCAAAAGACAAGTAAGTATAAGAAGTTGATATACCATCATCTTCCAATTGAAAAACTAAGTGCAGAATAATTTTACATGGATTGACGAGCATCAGCGTGTCTAATTTTAAAATAAATATTAAAAAGCTGTGATGATTACTGCTTCCATGAATAACAAATTTAAGAATTTTTGGAGTCAGCGAATGTCTTACGATCAAGAGCAACCACATTAATTTTCAATTAAAAACGATCAATTCAAGTTCGTAAAGTTAGTGCAAGAGTTAAAATGAAATGATTATGCATTCAGAAATAGAATTGTTTTAAATATGCTTTACTAATTTTCACTTAACCGTCTAGTAAGAAGATGAATGTTTACTTTATCACAATTCCTCACATATGTGCATACTCAACTTTTTATTAGCGGAATCAAGCCCGACCATACAGCCACACTAGAAGGGATCTGCAGGGTTTCTTCTCATTTTCACCGTATCTGTCTCTTCATTACGGGCCACTTATCCTGAAACACTTCAAACTGACATAAACGAAGCCATAAAACTTGTCAATTAATTAAAACAACGCCAGAAACGAGAGCATAGTGTGGGATTGTCGCCTGTTGTTGGTCACACCGTACAACACGGCCGCAACACAACACTTGGCGAACAACAATAATTGTTGCTGAAGGGTGCAACCACAGTGTCGCATCTGAGAAGAAAAAAAATTATATATACATACATCTAAAGTTTCATCCTGTTAGGGTAGATTCTGGCTAAAATCAATCAATTGCTAGTTGAAATGTTATTTTCATTATGACCGGGAGTTTTTCAAAGATCATAAAATCCATCGTTAAAATGTCAACTGGAATGGAAACAGATAGATTCGTTCATGGTGGTCGAAATGTTTAATTGTAATAGTTAAATGACTTTTAGAGGTAATTAAATGATCACGAGAGTATGCTGCAGACGTATGGTAATGGAAGGTTAAGTAGCTATTAAGGTTTTGCCGATGTTCCTTAAAAATTATGTCAGTTTTTCCAGAAAGATACTTCAGTTTAAAAACGAACATTTAATATGGTTGCCACAAACCAGGGATTGTCAGAGCTAAGAATGAGATATAATCTAAAATGTATTATCTTAAGAGACAAACTGCATCAAACTGTTCTGCTCGTTTTCGTTTCTTTTGTTGTTTCTGATTATTTTTTCCAACTAGTTCAAGTGGTGTTTTTGAAGTTTTTAAAGTAAAGTTTCACTTGGTACAGAAACCTTTTTTACAAAAAAATACAGAATACGCATTGCACAAAACCTAACAATATCTTTCAAGTATCTGAAAAACTGCCATGAATGCAAACATGTTTCAATTCGATCAATAAGATATAAACTCAAGTTTTCGTCTTATTTTTACAAATTTGAATGCAAAAAAAATTAAAAATTTGTAATAATCGAAACAATTATTATCAAACTAAACAATAAAAGAAACAACATTTATCCAGCAAATAATAAACTAAACTTTATGTGAGTCTTGAACGGCACATAAATCAGCATGGATAAATGTTTATCGTCACAAAAAACTTACTTGTAGCAAAAAATTATTAACATTTCAAAGAACAGCTAATGTTCGTTGCGTTTTTGTATTTTCAAATAGTTTCCGAAATAAGTCAACATTGTTTAGCTGAAAAACATATTCATAAAATTTCAATTTAAGTCTACAAACTTGATTATTCACAATAAAATATTTTTGGGTGATGTGAAGAGATTTTATCGAAAGTTTTCAACAAAATTAATTTTTTGGGCATAATAAACAAAGTTACCTAAATTTTCTACAATCAATTTTAAGGTTAATCTTAAATGCAGAGGGGTAAATATGAATCAAGTAAATAAAGACTTCTCGATAAAAAAATTCTGGAATCATACTTTTTCAGAAATTTTTGCTGTAAAATTTTGATCACGCTTCCATCAAGAACAACTCATAAGACCATGGCAGCATTTTTTTCTTTTTTAATAGAATCGTGCAGCCAAAATAATATGTAGAAAACAGTTTTGATCGAAGCAAAAAAATTCAAATCATTCAAATAAAATTTACAAGGAAGAAAAATCAACAGGAAATCAATAAAGGGACTAACAACGAAGGTAATATGAGAAGAATGTGTCAAATATATTACAGAAAACCTGTCCGAAGCTCTTCAAAGCATAAAGTTTGTAAAGGCAATCATGTTGGAACTGTGGAGTGAAAAATTACAATCCAACATGTGTCTAAAATATGTTTGGAAAAACGAAAAAAATGAAGTGATAAACGAAAGGAGTTTCAACTGGAAGATGGAAAATTGCATCGATAGAAAAATAAAAATAATTGAACAATATTTTTCATTTGTGTGAGCATTATAATCCAAAAAGTCTAGTTAAGTCTAATTATTCACCATTTGATAGCATTTTCTGTTTAAGTTAAGTATTTTCCAAATGAAATTGATTGCATTTTGAAAGAAATTTTCACTTTTCCAAATCAAGTTGAAGCCTTTCCAGTTAAACCTCTATTGAAAAAGTGTTCTTCTAATTTGAAAAAGTACTGATTTAATTTGGAAAATCACCAATTTCATTCGGAAAATACCTTAATTGAAAAAGGATTGTTATAAATGCAATTCGTTTAAGAGGCGAGCTTTCTTCGATCAACAGATTCGTCCTAGGATCCATGTTGTTCTTTTAGTGCATGACAACGTACTTTTCAAACCTACCAAATAATTGTGAAACAAATCATCGTTCGTCTATTGCACAATGCAATTGACAATAAAATCTTTATTCGCCAAAACTTTAAGAACAGTTCATTTAAGTACCAATGTAGCAAAAACATGAAAAGCAAATAGTTTTTCTTATACCTCAGAACTAACCTAAATCACAACATTCGCGACTTATTTCAAAGTCATGATGTATGTATAGACATATTGATTACAACGTACTTATTATAATAATTTAAATATATATTTTGAAATAAGCTGAACTAATTTTGAGCAATCGATTACATTTTTCAAAGCAATTTGTGCGCACATGTATATCATGATTTATCAAATACGATCCGTCACATCTGATTGTTTCTGATAAGCTAGAAAATCCGTGAAGTAGGCAATCATAAGATACATTCAGCTTTTTGCAGCTATTTTGGAAACATATATCTTCAAACCACAATCACTATTGACCGACATCATTTTTTTTTCAAATCAACGCTCTATCTCCCACAAAAAAAGGAAATATAGTAAATTCACCACAATTTACGAGTCTATATCGTTGCTCTCTTAGATTGAAAATAATTTCCACAGCCTAGCGCTGATTTTGGCTCAGTGAATTGTCCAACATATATCATTTTGATGGACTGTATATCCTAAATTTGTCAATAAACATCCTTTAAAAGTTTCATTTGCAAACAATTCTGTCGAAATCATCAACAGCGAAAGAAACTTAAGGTCCCGTCGTCAAAGTAATCTTGATCTTTTATATAGTAGAGAAACATGAGATCGTGTGTTGGCTGACTTAATTGTGTCCTTCGAGATTAACGGCAAGATACGTAAATTGCTTCAATAAATAAAAATAATACCAAGTTATATTTGGGTTAAATAAAAGCTGTACACAAGGAGCGTATTAGGCAGTTTTCTTACGTTTTAGAAACAATTGTTAGAAGTGTGGTTTTGATTTGGTTCATCTACACGATATGAGAGGGTGGTTGATGTTTCTCTTTGTGAGTAATAATCTGTTAATTGAACATTTTCAACTATGAATGATTTATTCTGAGTAAAATTCGACAGTTAATGTATTACCATTTCTGATACTAAGTGAATTTTAACACCAGAATCCATTGCTGGAATGCCGAACCGTTTTAAAATGTTAAAAAAACTTGAAATCGGGAACCCTTTACTAAGCGACCAAAGAAGCTTACAGTTAGCATGAGAGAGAGAGAACTTATTTGTATTTTCTTTGAAGACATACAAAAGGTCATGAATAACACAAAATGTTAGCGATGGGGAGCCGTGCTACCAAGATTCCACACATAGTTGATACAACAGGCGCTTAATATTATTTGGCGCCACTATGACCATTACACAGCTCAACACGATTGTATTACACCCATCTCGGATGGACAGCCATGCTAAGATGATATCCTTGTGGCTCGGCTCGAAGATTTAAGGAGCAATGGTAGGAGCGAAACAAGACGATTTTACGGGAAATTATGAATGGATGGATGGATAGAATTTGAATATAGTCTCATGTAAGTGGTCGGAGGAGTTGCCGCCACGGAACCTGTTATATAGCAAGGACACGTATCAAATATTGCTTGCAAAAGATACTTTCCCAGAGAAGAAGTAGTATCAGTTCCAGAAGATTTTTCTTTAAAAAAATTCAAACTGAATAATTGTTGTTAGTTTTAGATACACATAAACCCGTGAAATAATTGCGAACAGCTGCCAGAATGTATATGAAATCAATTTGATTCTTCTTAATAATCAAGTTTAATTGAATTGGTGCTCTGGTCACACTCGAACCTACGTCCACCTCAGCCATATCGAAGTGTCTTTTTTTGCATGCAGAGCCAATAGCTTAGCATTCAGCTCTAGGACCACGTCCAGGTCCACAACTTCCAAGTGTGGATGAGATAACTCCAAGCACTTTAAATATCTCAAACATGTGCTTTAGTCGTATAAAGTGTAATAGAGAACGTGTTTCTGAATTTTTATGTGGGGATTATTTCGCAACAAAATGCGTAAAGCTGCCGCCATTTACCATTGGACGACCCCCGACCAAGCTACAAACCAAACTCATACGTGTTCAGGATATTTCGGATCTACGGCGAGAAGGACTTATTCTTATCCGTATCTAGTCATCGTAACCTACATATTTAGAAAAATGGATGGTTAGGCGACAGTTTATGTTTTATTTGAGGTCCATAACTTAAAGAACTGTTTTTTCAAAGAAAATCTACAAGACGACATTGAGTCATGTCGCGAAGAGTGGTTCATTAAAGGTTCGTTTTTGGTGAGATTCGATATGAAACTTATTATATTTTGAGTCGTGAAAAGCCCAGTACTCTCCTAAATGTGAGCATAAAACCTAGAAATTAGGCTATTCAAGTAGATTTTCATTAAATTTTATTTTAGTAGCGAGAAGAGCTTATTGTGTGATTGAAAGGAATTAAGATTTGCTAGAGATGAGTTTATTCGATTTGAGAATTTTATGTTGCTGGGCTTTAGATGGAAATCTTTATTTTGCAAGGATGATATTAAAGCTCGATGAAGGAGTGTTTACGATATTGGACTATTTTATGATGTGAGTATTGAGGTTTTGAAGTGATTCTAAGTGGTAATAAGGGATGCCTATTGATCCTTTAATCATTTTGATCATGATTTTTAGTGGATTCAGATCAGCAATCATCCTACAATTTGCCTCGTGTTGCCAGATGTGCAATGTCCAACATTGTGTCAATAATAAACCACCTCGATTCGAAATGAGCCCGAGGTTCGATCTTTGATTATGACGTCTTCACACGACAAATGAACTCTGGTCAGGATAAAGATGTCTTTTCAATGTGAATTTTTCAAAACAATATAGTAAATGATGTATGTTAGGCAATGTAAATAATAGCAGAACTCATCATTTGATATATCGTTTGATGAAAATCACATTGAAAAGGCATCTTTACTTTGGGTGGAGTTAAGTTTTCATATGAAGGTTTCATCAACGATCATCAAACTACGTGCAACGGGTGACCCTTTTGCCATGGGGGTGCCGCAAATGTGTTGCAGGCGTGAAAATTTAGTCACGGACCTTGTTCGGAATTAGTAGCCTCAGGCTACATCTAGAAAACTTTGACTAAATAATAAATAAATTAAATCTGATTGAAGGAAGCAGAAATACGATACATGAGACAGCAAAAAATTCAGTTTGATCGTTACAAATTAGTAAGTTTATTGTTAATTCGATGATATACTTAGTATTACATTCTTTTAAGGAAATGGCTGTGTAGAATCTTGTTATGCCAAAAAGCTGTTCATATGTGAGAAAAGGCACAATTTATCCACGAATACACTCAAATTATCAGCGGATAAAAAGGATTGTCTGTATTGAGTTTTTTGAAACTTTTGAAGTATCTACGTTTTGAAAAAATTTATTGATTTTCACTATCTAAGCCCTTGCTAATTGGTGGTGGAGTTTCTTGTTTACGTTGAATTTCATATTTGGCAGGCGATATTTTAAATAACTGAACAAAGTTTTATAGAATCTAATTTTACCATAGTATCTATATTAACGCTTCTCACACATTTTCCAAGCCATGTATAACACTGTAGACTGTAAATAACTACTTTCGACCCAAGAATCATTCTAGGACAAACAAAACCCTCTACATATAGTTCATTTCCGTAATTTGCCACTGAAACATTGTCGATACCTTTTATAAACCCATATATCTATCTATGTGTACAAATCTTTTCTTCACTGTCCGGAAACCAGAATAAAATATGAATAAATATGAATCATTCAAATTCAGTGGTGAAACAAACAAAACCCAAAGCCAAGAATAATATCAGATTCAAAGGAATCCCCATACTAAAATACAAATAGGGGATAAGAAGGATCCAAAGATTTCCAAAAGGAATCGAAGCGATATAAACAAAGAATAAGGTACCATAATATTATTCAACCTAAGGACCGTGTGTGAATGTTTATTTACCGGACGAGGAAAGACCAACTGACGAGTGAATTGAAAATTCATGTATTTGTTAGTGGTCTACTAGAATTTTATCTGTTTATGTGAAATTGGATACTACTTTTGCTTGTTAAAACTTCTTTTTTTCAATTTGATGGCTTTGGTTTCGGTGCAAGTGGGACTCGAATACCCTAAAATAGATAAATAAAAGCAAAACCACCCATGATTTGCATTAACGTGTACAATTATATGCATATACGTGTTATACTTTCCTAGGCTAATAAGTTAAATATTTGCAAATCACGTCCAATAGAAAGGATTCGCTATCCAACGAGATGGGCATGAACTTCTTCTATAAATTGGAAATATTAGAATGTTTCTTACTCTAAACTTACAAAACATAAAATAATATTTGAAATAATGCGTAGGTTAACTCGACTTACAAGACACAAAATCATACTTGAAATGACAAATTGCTCGGCAAAATTTATTCGGGGTAAGATACAACTCTGAACCCTTTGAGCATGAAATATTTGCTCAAAAACATTCGAAATTTTAATAATAAGCATTATTTACTCAACGTACTTTTGTACTTCACACATACTTTATTCTATGCACAAAGTAGTCAAATATGTGACTTCTAGCTTGTCTTGTAAAACTTAACAACTTCTTTGTCACACATCACATGCTTTTTGCTTGGAACGTGGGACATCAAAAGATACGAAATAATGATATTCTATTGTTTGTTGAAACGCACGTTTTTCATGTTTAGAAGACAAGATTAGGATAATAAAAATAAATTTTGAATACAACAGGAGAGAAGTTAAGTTCAATAACAGCTTAACCGAAACGATGTTTTATAATGATTTAAAAGAAGAAAAATTCGATTAGTCGCAAAAATACTTATATTAGATGTGGTACTCTGAAATGGATACCACAATATATAAGATTTCCGTTTTTCTTGGATATTCAGAAGACTTTTGATATTCAGTGCATATATGCTCATTTTGATGTATATCTTTCAAACTCAAAATGAAATATATATTGAGGAATACAAGTTTCGCGATTTTTTTGAGTTTTGAGTCAATAGATTAATCGCGGCCGGCAAAATTTAACAAAAAACATGATGAATTTTCACCTCCTATGAAGGTATGGACAAATCACCCCGAGGAACATTGCCCACCCACCATTAGTGTCGTTTTGATATGTTCACTTCACTCCACTGCGGCTCATAGAGGAAATACATGAATGAAATTAGACTATTGGATTTGTTAATGAACACTGTAAATATATATATGAATTTATTAAGTGAAATAAGATGAATTTTGAAGAAAATTCTGCAGTATTAATAGAACGTACGTTGATTACAAGCAAAAATTTGTATTTGATATCCCCGTGAAATTTAAAGTTTCAATGCCAGTTTAGTTCAATTATTTATCAAACTGGTGAAAATCTACCACGTCAAAGTCAGTCTGTAAGATACCAACAACACTTTTTCTTGTCTCGTTTGTGTCAACCAAACTTTTTCAAAAACTGGCAATAGAAAAAAACTGGAACCCCTCCCCAAAAACAGTAAAAGCGACAATCACTCTCGTATACCTATCCTATTTCATTGGATACTTTATAGCCCAGGTTGATGGACCTAAGAAGGTAACGACAATAAACAAAAATGTCCATAAGATGCTTTCAGGTCATCAATAAAGACATCCAATTATTACAAATCACAACAAAAGCGACCAAATCTCCTCGTTTAGTTTCAGATCGTTGCTTTCTTCGTTTGTTTGTCCTGGACAGTTTTGCACGGCAAGAAAATTCCGCTTTCTTCTACTGAAGTTTTTGGTTGAAATCGAAAAACTCCCCGAAAAAAAGGAGTTGGAAAGTAACAAGAACGAAGAGAATGAACCTACTACAGATGTAAGGAATGGTTGAGCTGAAATGATTCTTCGCTTGAGATGAAATGGCCACACAACAATTTCGTTTATGTTACCAATAAATTTTGTTGAAGACGATAGATACCTTTTAGAGTTTATAAGTTGACTTTATATTGATGTCGAATGTTTTCCAGTTCATAAGTATTAGCAGTGTTATTAGACCTGTTTCGAGTTCGCCCCATTCATTGCCAATACGGTTGTAATATCAAGCAATTTCAGTGTAATTGTACCCTTTTATGATGCTTGGAAATGTATGTTTTTCGGAGAAGAAAATACTCAAGAGGTAAGTGGATGTGAAGGTTTATTGGTTGCAATTAGAAAGGATATGTTTATTTTACGGCATTGCGCCTAACTAAGGAATGAAATTTTTTCTGTTGGCAGTGGATTTAAATTTAAATAATGTGGCACAAATTTTTTGACTACTCATGAGAAAACATGGTTAGTACAGTATTATTCATTCGTAGATTAGTTACTACATTTTTGAAAATATTGTAACCTCAACAATGTAGTCAATAAAATATAAAAACTTTTAAAATCAATTCATTCCATTAAGTGCTGGCCTGTTCGCTATTCTACGGATCTAAATATATGTTTATTAAAATATTATATATATATATATATTTAGTAGCCAATAATCGTTCATATTTTATTGCAGGCTCCATAGTCCCAAACAATCTTATTTTCCTAAATGAATTATTAATTAGCAAACGCTCTATCAAGACTTGTTGCACACGTCGCATCGTCAACAAAATATTCCCAATAAACTTTCATTTTTTCAGCCCTTCCATATTTATTACAATATATGCAATTAACCCGTAGTAAATCACAACAAAAGCATCATCTTTTATCTAATTTGGACCTTTCTATTTAAACACTCGCAGAACTGAACCTCTCGCACGTGGCATGCACCATTATTGAAACAATCTCCATCTCAGTTAACTCTTTCTGTGCTTTATGGCTAAGGGAAAAAGGAAGTCATCGCATCACTGCTCCTGCAAACGATTCAACTTCAATTTCTTAGTATGAGGGAAAATGTGGGAAAATTTAAAACACGGACGATATTAGACGATAGCTGTGTTTCTTCTTAGGTGGGATAAAAATAAATAAATTTGAAACAAAATGTCCCTTAAATGTTCGATCTGTTGATTTGTATTCAATTATCCTTTATTTAGTTCAACTTGTAGACAATGCACTGCTGTTGGATCGGAAAATCACAACTCATTTTTATGTTGATTTACATATTCCCTGAGCATACGAGGCCATGGTTTGCAGTAAAGTCAAAATATAATAAAAATATATAGAATTACTTCAATTCTAGACAAAGAAATAAGAAGGAATACTAGGCTAAAATGAATTTATGATTTTAAACACTCACGAGGAAGTGAATACAAAATGTTGGTATCTTGCAAAAGGCATCACCTGACATCATTTCATTTACTTTAAGCTCAACAAATAACAAATTCTTTTCGTGTTCGTCCATAAAGGTATCAATCTTCATCAAATATTTAATAGCTTCGAATATATCTTTGTCTACATACTCTTCATCGATTCATTCTGTTTGATTCTTTATTGGTCATCTTCGAAGGCTTTCAATCGTTTCGTACGTGAACAGGAATCAAAATTCTTTCTTGTAGTGATTTTTTCTCGTCCTGATTCAGTCTTCTACGTTCACTTACCCCCAATATGGAGCACGTGAGCGAAAAATCTATGCAGTATTTGATAAGGTGATAAGAGTTCTTCACGTACGAGGGAAGGTGCTCGGCAGATAGTGTAAGGTCGTAAAATTCTTGATAGCAGTTGTCTCACATTGAAGGTGGTGTTGGAAATGATACGAGTAAAATCGGTGAATAGGACGAGCGTAATATTATATTTAACTGTTATCACTGCGGTTGTCGTAAACTTTTTTTCAGATACATACAGTCTCGCGATGAAGTTACTTAAGAAACAAAGAATACACCTGTGAAACAATGCTAAAGGTTCAGCAGAATAGAACTGGAGTAGAATGCTAACTGGGCGAATAATCAAAATTTTTAGGAGTCTATTGGAGATTTCAGTAAAAATAATCTGATTGCTTTCTAAAGTTTCTTAATTATCCTTTTGTAAATAAATATATTTACAACAGATAGTATTTCAAAACATCTATCTCAACCAGATTTACATTATCAATCGTCAAATAAATTTCAATAAAGCGAAATAATTTCGTCGTTTTCAATAAGTGCTGCTATACACCACCTTGTTTTTCTCGTTAAAGGTCATGCATCCAGCAGATGCCAACATGTGGCCACATGTGTTACCAAAATACATAGGAGGTTGAATTCCCGACTTATTTGTTTATTTTTATTTGCTTACAATTTTCTCATAAAATTTTCGTCGCAAAAAAGAGAATGCTTAATGAGATACTATTGAACCAATTGAGCTGCAGGGGGTAACTTGCAAAGGTAAATTCATTTGTTTATAAATAGTTGAAATAATACACAACTCATGGAATCAATGTTGACATACTGTTTATTGACGTCTTGTTGAGAATTAAAGAATATTTTAAGTAAAATTTCACCTTTTGGAAGGCCTAGCAGAACGGGAGGTGTTTGTGATATTATTTCTGGTTGAATTTTAATATTTTCAATTAAAAGTAGTTATTAATGTGAGTATATGAACATTTACATCGATAAGTTATAAGTTTTCTTTAAAATTTAATTGATCCTTGTTTTGGTTTACATGTTTACATCATTTAATATATGCATGTATCTTCACTGTAGCATGATTTTTATCAATTCTTATATTTATTGCTTAGAAATGGTTACATATTTACATCTCAGAGTTAAAGTTAGTCAAATCTAAGTTAAGTAGGTTCTAAAACTCTTCAATGATAAATGGGTTTTGCAAAAATTCAGTTAAATTGTTTTCACATGTTACACTTCTACTAAATATATCAACATTTGATCTTTGAAAATCTACTAAATCACATTGTTTCCAAAATGTTCCAAATATTTTCTTGCCAGTCTTTGAACACTTTTCTGCTAAAGTCATTATCAAACAAACATACGATAAATCGAAATCCCAATATTTAGAGTCAGTATCTAAGCCGATACTTCCTTCTTGCGCCCGTTCTGAGATATTGTGGTTTAACCTTACGATTTTGGGGGTCCCCTATTCTATCTGATCTCATGTGGCATTGCCTATTTTCAAAATCGAGCACATGGTCAAAAAACTATTTATCTTAGCAGATTGTCTTCCAGCCACTCATCAAACATCACAAAAATGTATCTTTTGCTAGAAACTAACGATTCTAGTTGACAGATAAATGCATACGTTAGCACTCGCTACAGCAGCAATAGCATCAATTATTGGGGCTGGCCAACAAAGAGGATTTTTTCTTCGTTGTTTCTTCATAGGAATGTTTCTGGGTCTTTTTGTTTTGCCACCACATATGCCTGCTTGTAAGGCATATGTGAAAACAAAACTTGAATTTAAAAAGAGATCTCAAAACATGGGAAAAAATGCGATATAATTTAAATTCAAAGTGGCGTGGAAATTCCTGAATTGAATTTCCAGTATTCTGTACTCGGGATTTCATAGTGTCAAGTTAAGGCGGTCGATAATGACTGTTTTAATTATGTTTGACACTAGAAAGAATTATAGTGGACTTCGTATTACGCCACTATGCTGCACGAAAGTAATAAATAGAACAATTTATTGAGACACTACTGTAAATCAATTCCTAGTCAAATAATTAACAAACATTTATTCGATGAAAAATTTCTCAAGACAATAAATATGTGAGTCAAATTTGAAAATTTTACCACGTTAAAAAATTTCCCAACTTAAAGAAAAACAAAGAAAAATAAAATGCCTGTAAAATCAACGGATCAAGAAATTCGCAATCAGCTTTCTTTCCAAAATATTTTATGACGCTGGAAATCTTCTAGTAAATAAACAGTCCTGAAAACAGAATGATCGTTTAAATTCCTTGAGAAATTTTTAATTCAGGCGATTTCTTGCAAAGCCTGTTAATGAAAATTGTGTCAAAGCTGAAGTCATCCTGAGTTTAAAAACAGGTTTTATGATATATATCAATTAAGATTCGTTCATCGCTGTATCCGATTCAGAATAGCTCTTTTTAAATCTGTGCAACTAAATCAAATCATGGAGCTCTTGATACCACAAGAACATTGGTATGAAATGAAATCCTTCTAATGGAAATGTGTAGACTAAAGAGAAAACTTTGTAGAAGAAATAAATTTGAATGGTAACGACTTCAAATTTTCCTGAATCAATGGCGTCAAATTAAAGGAAAGAATTCTCGTTAAGCTTCAAATACGATATTTCATGCAGAACATCACTTTTAAGTCAAAACTGAATAAAACAAAAAAAAGGGCTTGGAATACTTTCAAAAAAATGTGTCATAGTTTTCTTTGAAACCAAAAAAAAACGTAGAACCATCAGGAAACGATTCAAGAACTTCTTTCTTCATATGATGCTCTTAAATCCAATGTTTCTAAGAAATTTTTTTTTTTGGATTACCATTTGAATTGCCTTTCTGAAAATCATGGCACAGTATCAAATAAACATGGAGAATGGCTTCACCATGACATAGAAGAGCGCACCCACGGAAAATGGTCAAAAGTGGTACTTGCAGATTTTTGCTATTATATTGGCTAAGAAAGCCTTATGGCATATAGGTATGAACAGGGAAACAATACAAAGTAAAAACTATTATGAAAGTAGCTTCATGTCATTAGAAATAACTTCATTGTTATTTTAAACGTGATCTAAATAGATATATGTATGTGAAAGCTATAATGCTTAGTGAAACCCTGAAAAACAGTATTTTATGTAAACAGATGGAATATGAACGTGGTACAATTTTATAATACTGGATTTAGATTCAGTTTATTTAATCTACAAAAACACGCATACTTATAGGTAGGAGTTATAAAGTTTTTTTATACCAACCTCATTAAAGGCTCGTTGTTTCATTGTTTTAGTTGATTTAAACAATTATTGTCGATTCCAGTTTTATATAAGAGATTTTATACAAATTTTGCGTTAATACTGACACAATTTTCTGGAATGAATAATTAGTTTACATCGAAATGAATTTGAAACTTTGAAGGGAATGCTTGAACATCGATTGATTAAAATTATGTTAGAAACTATTATCTAGTAGTTTCGAGGGGATAGGAAATAGGAAAGAAAAATAATCATGATCATTCGAACCGTTCAAAAACAATTATATAATTTATCCCTGTTGTAGTCGAAACTACTGCAACAATAAATTTTTAATGATTTTCTTAACATTTATAGTTTTTGTGATCGTTTTTGAGTCATTATTACTGATTGTGATCAAGCAAAAAAGTAATTCATTAATCATTAAAAAATTCGTATATACGTGCCCACGTTGGGCGCTAATTTAAGCTGGTTTTATATGACTCCAAATTGATTGGCAAAAGAACTCTAGGCAATAATTTACATATTTTAGTATTAACATTCAAGAAAAGACCACCGTACAAAGTCTCTTCATTATGAATTCTGCTCTAAAACTGCCCACAAAATTTGAATCGCCTCCATCAACATTCAAAAGAGTATGTGCACAACTATTCATTCTCCAATCATCGGCGAAATGATTTCTCAACTCCATTCCAGGAAGTTGATGATGATTCATCCTAAAAACCAATAATAACGAAGAAACCAATAAAGTTTATTAACGTCACACCTCGACCACTAGACAGTGGCTGGTTGGTTGGCCGTGCAATAAAGTGCCAATTGAAAGGTTCTTTCATTTGTCCATTAGCTATTCAATTAAACTGTTGTTCGATATGTGCAACCTTAACTTGATGACAACGCGATTAAAGGAAACGTGTCCAAACATTGCACTACATAAATTAAACGTTGCTGGCAATCGGCCAACGTGATAATATCCGTTCGAGTCACTGCAGAACGCCACGCCATGAATATCCACAGATACTTTTTTCAGATACATTTTAGACAGCTATGCTTGTAGGTTTGGTCATTGCACACTAGGTACACGCGTAACAAGATGGGTGGAACAACACCACTGAGATGGTTGATGCTCCTTTTGGGAAAAGGCAGCAATATTTTCAAGTTCAAATAATTATTGACTGGAATTATTCGCAGATGTGTTTGGTAACACATATCTTTTTAGGATATTGGTTTGTGGTTATGCAAGGGAAGGTTTTTTACAGAGGTAGAACTCCCGGATCCAAATGAAACTCACTCCTGATTTGGAAATTGATCTGTTATTCTAAAGACTTGCATGATGCACTATTGCCTGCAATATCCGCACATCTTTGCCATCCAGAAGAGGAACTCGCGGAGCGTTTCCCTCCCCAAGAATTGCATTCTAGCACCGGCGATTCTTCCGCAGCCGCGCCTGCTATAAATAACAAAAGTTGCCGAGCATTATGGAAGCCACTACCGAAATGCGACAACGTTTGTACTCCTGGCATGTTGCAATCCCGGGCAGGCAGATGATGACGCAGCGGGCGTCAAAAGTATTAATTAAGGCGTCGTTTTGCACCGTGTTTCGGGCAACTTGCAAAAGTAGCGAATTTGCTTTTGAACTAAAATTAGTTGCTTACACACCGCCAACATGCTTCTCGGAAAGCCTGCGACGGCTGAAATGCAAGCTAACAAGTTAATAGTCACCCAGGATGGCGAGCCCAGTGTTACACCTGTTCAAATTACTTGGAACAACACCGACGGCGACGGTGGTTAATGGACGGTTTTTCCTCCATGCAACGCGCAATAAGTGCGGTAATGGTGCAGCGATTTTTCCGTGGTTTATTGATGATAAATTTAGAAATAAGTGCAGATGGCGGACTGGAAATGGGGTCTGCAAGATGCATTTGAGCAAACGAGAATGGGGAGCAGCACACCATTATTTCCGCACAAGAATGTGACTCAGGTTATCGACGATATGTGAGTGGAGACACCTTGAAACGTATAAACTTTCATTTATAATGAAAGTTGAAATGAAGCTGGTGCTTCAAAAAATTAAATCTAAACTAAACACAAACAAAAATGCAATCATATATGGTTTTCCAAAAAAAAATTGTTTGCATTACTTATCATTTCTTAAACCTTATCACATATTCATGGCTCTTAGAATATTTCGGAAAATAATTAAGAAGAACTTCTTCATACTGCATAATAACATGTCAATCAGAAATCTACGTGTAAAACTATCAATTCTGAAAATGATACAATTTTTAAAACAAACTTCAATTACAACAACTTTTAATTTTTTTGACGGCATTTTCAATTTTTTTACAGTGTCAAAATGACTTGTTCGCATTATCATTATCATTATTCATTATCACTTATTTTATTAAATTATTATTTACATGCATATGCATTTACAAATTATGCTATTGGTATACACAGCGTCGGTTTCCGGTTTTCCAATAGAAAATATTTTTGGATGTAGATTCTAATGCTTTGATTTTAGCATTGACCATATTTGTATTTCTGGAAAATTGAAAATTTCTTTCACGTGTTTTTGATATTTTCAACAAAATTATCCACTTCTATGATATTGTTTTCAAATCTTTTAAAGATGTTGCTTTCATTTTTAAAATACAATAAAATTGAAAATTGAAAAATTTTCTCGAGTTTCAATTCACCATGTATTTTTTTCTATAAGCCTTCAAATCCACCCAAAACCATTCTATTATACATTTGCAGATATTTTACAGTCCGTTGTAATCAATAAAATTTATTTAATTTTTGCGACAGTTTTTGTAATCATTTGGACAGTAATATACAAAATTTGGTTGAATTACAACAATTCAGATTAAATAAAATTTCAGTAATTGATAAATTAATAATCCAAATTTTTACTTGGACAATTGTCCAGCACCAATCTTGCAACATATATTAGATATCCCGCAAATTATATTTCACCCATAAAAATCAACAATTCATCCCGAAAAGAAACATACCTATCAACTGAATAAATCATTTAGCTTAACACTTCAAGGCATTTCCAAGGTTATCTTAATTGCTTTGAATCAATCTACAAATTAAAATTCGTCCAAAAAACCATCTTTAATGGATTGTTGAGCAAATAACTCACTTAGCGCATTCTTGCACCGAACAGTTTTTTTACGAATTACCAAAACAAATTTTCGAAAGTATGTGTCAAATTTGTTTTGAATAAAAAAGTGAAGTCCCTGAGACCACATTGGAATGGTGAAACGGCGCCCATAGATAAATAGAAGCATCCATCATCTGCGCCCAATAAAAATAAGCATTCGAAATTCGGGGCCATTATTTGTGCACTCTGCAATTACTTATTTCAAGTGTCGCGCCATGCCAAAAGCAACACGAGGGTGAGCAAGTGGGGTGTCAAAAAAAATTCAAAATTTTTCGTATTGCTTCCAGAACGTCACTTCAAAAAAATTTATATGTGCCGGGAGGGAAAAACTTTGTAGTAGAGTTTGAGTTTCAAATATAAGAATCTGAATTTCGTGACAAAGCAAAGATCTTTCAATCGCTATTTTGGTTTACTTTTGATCTGAACTTTTTATTTGAATTTTTCACACAGCTATTGGTTTCACCTTTGCATATTCAGGTGTTTACGCTAAATTAAGTTTTATTCTCTTGATTAAGAACTAACTCCAGGTTTAACTCAAGCTAAGTTAAATGCAATAGATTTGTGACATCCAATAATGATTGTGATATGTCTGAGATACAATGAACCCTAACAATATCTTCTCATTTGCCGTGAATTGGTTTCCATAGATGAAACAAAAATCTCTGCGGAAACTACTCAGGTCATGACTCTATTCTTCCATCATTCATGTGTAGATTCAGCAAAACATATTTCAATAATTACTAGACGCACTCTTGAAGGATATCACACGCATACGTGGTCTTTTTGCCTTTGTGAAACCGCCACGCTGTACCGCACCCCTCTCATCAGTTTTGACTTCGAGTGGTGGCACATCTCAAAATATTTCCGTCAATGTATTGTGGGCTAGCAGTGACAGTTCATGGGTGATTTTTCATTCCTTTAGCCACCTTTGTTATCGTACTACATTTCTATCTTTCCCTGCCAGCGAGTAATTGTGGTTGATCACATATGCAGCAAAGTGATTGAAATTCTTAAGGGTTGTCTAGGATTCCATGTGTGTCAAAGAGTTATTTCAGGACGTGGCATGGATTTATGAGAAATTTTTTGAAGGAGGCACGTTGCCGATATATTTGATTCTTAAACATTTACCTTCAAAAATAGCTCATGACGGCAGACTTTCATATGGAACGTCTAGATAAAAGTGGACTATATCAATGAGTTTTTCAATACTAGAAGAATACAACATACTGGAAAAGACCTATTGCGCTAGTTTAGTTCTTGATTGCCAAATTATTGTGATTTTAATAAATATGAGTTTGTAGACAACTTGATTTCTAGCCAACACTGACAATTTTTTTAAATTATCGCCATATCTTTGGTGAAACTTCGAAGAAGGATAGCATCTAGTTCCAACCCCTTTAACTTGTCAAATTTAAACAGTCCTATCTTTCCATGGTTTGTATACACTCTCAAGCACACAAGTGGCAAATACGATAACAAACGATTGTCGACAAGCGTTGAGTCTGATAGAAATCAAATAAAAATTTCATTACTTTTTCACACTGGAAAAAAGTGTATTTTCCAATTCGTTTCCTACCTAGCCTCCAAAAAAACAAGGGAACATTTTAGATTCCTTGAGTGGATTACTAACATCAATACGAGGGTTCCTTAACTAAAAGTCTCACACAACTGCTTTTAGGGGTAAACATACGTCAGGTTTCTGAATAACATATCGAATTCATATCACAAACGGTTAGCGTGTCGCGGAAATAACAATAACGGGGAAAAGATAATATTATTGCCAATAAAAGGATAGAATGTTGTTTTATAGTTTTCAATAGGAAAGGTGATAGTCGCTTTTTTCGAAGCAATGACGGCTTTCAGGAAAATCCACCCAATTTAATGTTTTTCTCGTTGTAAAGGGACTCTATTGACTTCATTGGTTTATTATTGATTGATTTGCTGAATTTTGACATTTTTTCAAGCATCTAAAGCCAACCAGGAAACGTGACCGATGTTTTTGACTGCCACATCAGTGGTTGATTGTTAATAATTAGACCCGAAGAAAGTATAGGATCGGTCAAGTCGACATATGCTTCTAACGATTCTTGACTATAAAAAGTAAGGATATTCCAATTCATGGAAATCGACTTGTTTCACGTTACTCCTTTGGTATGCCGCATTTCAAATTTTATGATCAGTCTACACTTTAATAATAATATCCCCCTCATACATGTCCTGATGCATGATGGACACGAGAAGGGATAATGGGGCCCCCGATGTATTGATATTTCCTCATGTTACATACGTTGATGTCCATACGTTTCCCAACTGAAACAGCTATTTTGAATAGGAATGCTCTAATTTCGGTGAATATTCATGACGACAAGCAGTAGTATTTTACGGACACGATTCTTTTGTGTGCTGCCTTAGAATGGCATCAAAGACAGGGAAAGGCGCCCAAATGGTTGGGTCCTTATAGTATTTCTGACTTGCTCGATGCGTACTTAATGCCTTCTGACATATCCTGAATTCTGATCTGTAACAAATTCAATCCGCTTTTGGTTGATTAAAAATGTCAGAGATTTGCCTAAACATGAACGTGACTTGGTTTAATCAACCCCATATCGTGTGAATGCGTGCGATATACATGTGTAGATAGTGCGAGCAATAGGCAAGGATGTTTGGCTGGCCGGGCAATATTTCGCCACTATTCAAGCAAGTACGGAAAATTGAACAGAATGTCGTTCCTAATGTTTCAATATTCCGCGGATGACACAAATATTCTAGAACGAAATTAGGAAGCTTGGCTCCAGACAGACTAAGCAATTTAATAACCTTTCGCAGTCCAGAAAATACGATGAAAGCTAAATTCATGAAAATGTCGGAAAAAACTACTGTCGCTATGATTTTTATTGATGAAATCTTGCTGTATGTCACCAGTCAAGTGAATTATTCATTTGGACCATCGGAAAAATCCATTAGAAAGGTTAAATATTGAAGAAAGGCAATTTTACTGATCAGGTCAACATTTTCCTTTGAAAGCTTTACGCTTGCAATATGTATTTTTATTTCTTCTGATCAGAAAACTTTACCGCAGTTGAAAATTCACAACCTGAGCTCAAAAGTTTTGGCTAAAGTCTACGTAAAACCAAAAACCTAAAATATCCGAAATATGTTTGCTAATACGATATAGATCTTAAATTTGTATTAAAGCATATTTTATTGGACTTTTGTATTGAAAATATTTCATTTTGCTGAAAATGAATATAAGAATAAACATATTGGAAAGTTTATTCTTATATTCATTTTCAGCATACATTACATTCAAAAATGTTTAATGGCCTGTTTCAAAAAATATCATATGTATTTGAGCATTTAATGAGTAAAGAAAATTAAGTTCAAGGTTTGATAAAGCCTAGAAATTTTCTAAAATATAGTTTTTCAAATATCAGTGATTAAGAAAAAAGCTAGCTATATTTTAAATTTTAATTTGTATTGTTAAATTTCCACACTACAAACGTTTATATTTAAGAGGGGAAGTACCTTTAGAGGCCGAAAAAAGGTCTTTTTTGCAACTGATTTGCGGGAAAATGAAGACAGTTCTTATTAAATCAGTATAATATTTATTTTAAGCAATGTTTGTGGTTGAAAAAAACATATTCTACAAAAGTAAAAGTTGAAAATTAGTAAATTTTTCAAGGATCTTGAAAGCCATGTCGTCGCTGACGTCGTAAATTGCGTAAGCGATGCTGGCTGCAATTTTCATCTGAAATCAACAAACCAAACATTTTCTTACTCGAGAGGGGTTTTTTAGTGGATAGACTAAAATATTTGCGAAATTCGAAAATTAACCCTTCAAAACAGGCTTAAAAAAACAAATTACGATTTTGACGAAAAATTTCGTTGTACCTCTAGTCAAAAATAGTCCCAAAATAATTTGTTTTTTTAATCTTTAGTCTATATAGAACAGTTTTTTATGCTCTTTAAAATGAATGCTAGATGATGAAAATCGATTCACTAGTTTTTTTATTATCAATTACGCAATGTTAAAAAACATGGTTTCGAGAAAAGGCCGTTTAAAGTTTGTGGTCAAGAGAAAAAGAACTTGGCGCCAAGCACTTCCGGGATGCATATCTTCCACAATTTTGAGAATGAGCTTTTGAAACTTTGACATGATATTCTTAAGCAATATATCTATCGAATCAAACAATTAAAAAAAATTGATTTTAAAAAGTGTCTAAAGGTACTTCCCCCTTAAACGAATTGCAATTTTATTTCTTTCATCGATTCATCAATTACCTTTTCCTACTTTCGTATATTGAAATCGGCTCAACATTTTTAAATTTAAATTGCGTGTAAAATTATAAACATTTTCTGATTTTATTCCTTTGCCACTAGTTCTTACATTATTTCGGAAGACTTTTGCACAAGTTCATGCTGACCAATTCATTTTTTGATTATTTTCTGTAATCTATTACCTGGTTTTTTGAAAGAAATGAACATTCTTGCAGCCAGAGCAATGTTCCAAAAAGAAAGTTTAATATTTATTTAAAGAATTTCTATAAAAATCATTTTAAAAACTGTGCATTTTAATCGAACTTTACGCAAAACTGGATTGGATGAAAAAATCCGATGGAGCTTATTAGTTATGAATTTTGAAAAAATTGTTCCAGATGTTTATTAATTTTTAGGTAAAAATCAACCATAACAAAGCTAAAATCTTAGTTCGTATTTTAATCTAAAATATGTTGCCATTGTACACAAAATGAACTAAGTCATTGTTCAAGAAAAAATTATATAGGATTGTTTGTAAAAAAATATTAAATACGTGGATATTAATTTATATTATTATCTTCAAACACAACTGCCTCATAGCATAAAAAGTCTTTGTACAGAATTAGAAGAATTGCTTAATGAATGTTTCTTTTAAAATAAGGAGCATGCTTTGCTTTAGGAACTACATTTTGTTTAACCACTGTCTGAAAATTACCATTCATTGTGGTACAAGTCTTTTTGTTTATAAAACATAGTTTTTCTATTTTCTACTTTAAAGGTGCAGACACTGAATCAGTTCTGTAGTTTTTCTTGCAGTAGCTTACTTCGTGGCAGTAACGGAGAGTAAAAAATAACGACGTTTTCAAATTTTGTATTTGTCCTTCACTGTCAACATTGAGGAATGAACATTTAACAAATACTGTATTTGTTTCGTCGCTGCCACTTCAGATTTCACCAAATATCCATCAATCATTTTTAAATCATTTGTCATGCATAAAAACGCGTTCGTTTCAAATATTTCTTCGTCAGCTGCGAACCGCAAAATTGACTCTCAAATCATTAATTCAGGCACAAAGATACACACATCATACATTTTAGTCTGTTAATTAAAAAAAAACTTCAAACATATGCATAAACCAAAAAAAACCATTTGCGTTCCACTTTCACATCATTATGAAATCAAATTGAAATCTTATTGATGACTTTCAAATGCTCAAATGTGTTCCGACATGGTCGCGAAGTAGACGAAGCAAATTTAAATTTTCCAGAATTAACCACGAACGGATCGGAACGTAAATGATAAGATTCGAGAGAAGTTTCATGTTTACAAAATGAAACGATTTTTCACATTTCGAATAATTTGTCAAGTTGTGGTTCATTTGTCATCTGCAAGGACAATTTTCAGGGAAACATGTTTGCTCATCAACTTCATGGAAATTCCGTGGTTGATACGCATGAAATACAAGGGTGAATAAAAAATCTTTAATTGATTTTTCTTTCCTTTTTCATAGAGCGTTCATATTTTCTGTACATTTAAAGGTATGTATATAATTATTCATTAACTTTAAGAATAGGTTGTTTAGCAATTCTCTCCACATTCAATGTTCAACTTGCTATCAATTCGAAGAAAATTTCGACTCCAATTTTCTTTGAAAACATCAACAATATGTTGAAAATATCCTGCATAAAAATTAATAAGATAGTTTGACGAATCCTTCAACAATAAAAACATTATCGAGCCAAACTACACATTTCCCTTACATATGCAATTGTTTTCTCAATAACTTCTTCGCACTCCACATTTCATACATCCACCTCAAGCAAAATGTTCACCAAAATCACGAGGATTACACGTAACAGGATATCCTTTCGAATAGAAGGATAATATTCACCTTTTCACTCGGTTATCCTTCTAATTGCATATCTTCAACAGCACGAACCTGGAATTCATAGTACGTTGGGCGAATACTTGGTCGGGGAAGGTATTAAGTGGTTTTGAAAATCTCAAACGATCCTTTAAGGAGGCAATTGAGAAATTTGATGAGCTGACATGAAAGGTAAATGTTGAACGAGGACTTTAATCGGAAAGGATTGGTGGTTTCGGAAATATGATACAGAAACACGTACAAGCATTTAATGAACATTAGTGGTAAACGTTTTGAAAATTTCGTTCTTCGTTTAATGGAATGAAATTTCCGAATCCCAGCGAATGCGAAGTCACTTTAAATTTCGCTATATAGAAGTTTAAAAATCTATAGACTATTTTAAACTGAATATCTTTATAATTATTAAGATAGAAGGAATTGCCTCCAGCTGCCTCAGTCTATCGACCGTATAATCCAGTTTGCGAACCTCAACAGTGATTTGCTATTATCGTCTACAGAGTTCTCCCAGATTTTCCGTGACGCTGAAATGATTTTTTCTCTTTTTATGGAAATACAAAAAAGGATTTTCCGACAGTTGAATGGCTCATATCTTTTCTCTTGTTGATTAATCTTCTTATCGAATTCACACAAATTCTTCACGTCAATGTTAACGCAATAATTAAATTTAAATAGGACAGATTGCTGAGGTTTGTTCTCAGAAAATTCATGTCACTTTTTTGTGTGCTATATTTGCTGCGAATAGTTCATCCAATTTTTATCTAAATTATCTTCAATGAAAATAAAGTGAAATAAAGTTTTTCACCTGTTCTTTGATTGAATCTCCCGGGATAACTTCAAAGGTTTGATGTAGCATGTACTCCGAAAAATGCTTTTTTTTGAAAAATATTCAATTCAATGTGTTATATCAATTTAAAAACCTTTTCCAATGAATAATTTGTCAAAGCATTTTTTAAAAACATGTATAGCATTGCATTCATGAATAGATTTCATCAAAAATTTTGTCGGAAAACAATTTCGTTAAAGGTCACACTGAAATCTTGAATTTCCACTTTTTTATGTTCGCATTTGATTAGTGAAAATTTTAATACGAATATTTCAG
Organism: Oxycera nigricornis; assembly: GCA_963942545.1. NCBI lineage: Eukaryota > Metazoa > Arthropoda > Insecta > Diptera > Stratiomyidae > Oxycera > Oxycera nigricornis. Next base: position 107,908,915 of record OZ012660.1, on the reverse strand, counting down.
CAAAAATATTTTAGTTATTTATGTAGAATTCAGTCAATTAATTCTAAATTGTATGACAACAAAGCATTTGTAAATTATTTTGCCTAGAGAATTCCCTAATTCATGAATTTTAAAAAAAAATAGAATGCACGTAAATTTTTTCTTATTTTTTTTTCATTTTTCAGTTTAGTTTTCTATATAAAAATTAATTGACAGTGGTATCAAAGCAAATGAAAAGAAGGATTTCCTAAGTTAAAGATGTTTTCAAGATTTTATAGGTTTTACGCCCTGGAGAAGACCTAATGTGTTTAAAGGCGTTAAATGCTTATATCTTTCTATTGTTTGTACAATTATTATTCCTAATGTGCCTACAATGTCCATTACTAAACCATCAACTGCTATCTTTGAACATAGTTACATGAAGGACGTATTCAGTTTGTTTAATTTCTGCACTATCAACTACATTGAATATCTTATTTTAAGGGATATATACAAATTAAACAACATTCAAATTGTTTTCCCAAATACCTATAAAACTTATCATAAATTCTGCACATAACACCTTGACAAAACACTCAAAAAAGGTACATCCTTATAGCAATAGTGTACCTAATGGTAATGAAATTGTAATAAACAGTAGTAATAACTTTGTCCCGTAAACAATTTCAAAGTCGTATAAAAGTGCATTGCTAGAAGGATTCGAAATGGTTACACGTAACGGCGGCATTTTATCTAACTTTAAAATGTGTTTTATGAGTTTCAGCACGAAATTTTATGCACGTGTTAATTGGACAATAGGGAGCTTTTGTTTGAAACTGCTCAAACTTTTCGAATAAACATTGTTTGTCGTTCACCGAATGTGTCTGAAGTGGTTGAGATCATATCGATTTTTCATTTTTTTCTGAAGAATTTTCGGTAGACACTTGAAGGATAGTGGTGTATTTTTCTAGAAAATAATTCAGTAGGTAAGTGTACCTAAAAACTAAACGGTTAAACTATGCTCAACGAATTTTTTTGATGAACTCAATATTTTATTTTGCTTATAAATTGTGCTTCTCGTTTAAAATACTGCTTACCGTAAAATAAATAAAAATGGTGTCTGAAATTTCACTTCATAAATAATTTCCTTGAAATTATATCGTGAGCCATTGTCTCTAAATTTTTGAAATCCTTATCCAATTTGATTGATGTGGCTCTGAATTATCTTATACTTAGTTTTGAACTACAAGACAAGTTCAAAAGGATATATGAGCACTCAAAACTCGTTTTGGGGTGTATCAGATTTTTTTTGGGCCATGCAAATATAAAATCGATACGATTCGGGCTATTGAACGCACTCTCATTATATCTACACATAGTATATTGTAAACTTCGACCCACATGATCCATCCGATTTGTCCTTTTCGACTAGTGAAGGCTTAATATTACCTAGGATAAAGAGCTATAAAAAATAGTCCAATAACGCATGACTAAGTTTGTAGATATGTAGATTTTATATTACATTTGTGCTTAGGATTGTTTTTCAATGTAATACTGGCTTGATTCCTAAGCAATTGATAGTTTTTTATTCGTTAATTTTGAAAATATCACCTGCTTCCTAAGCTTTTTCCATAAAATGTACATATTTCTTATATCAAGAAACACTCTCTTTCTTACTTGTGTTTCTAGTCAACTTGTTTGTTTTATTTTAATGTATTTCATTCAAAAACTGTATGAAACTTTTATTTTAAGGAACTCCTAAATGAGCGAAAGCTATGTTTTCCAATGCCAAGCATTTTTTTTGCAAATTTGTTGATTTTAGCGTAGCATTATCTACTTTTTCGGTATTTATTTGGTTTTTTTATGAATAAGTAGATCAGATCCATTGCTAATTCTTGGCAGCATTATATCCCAATGTATTTATTGCATGTCTTAAACAAAACAAGAAGCAAAAAATGAACTCATTCATCCCTTATTTTATTTTCAAGTGAACAGAAAAACACTTCGATCATCCAAACAAAATAAATCTGACAAATCACCGAATGATTCTGGTCCCAGCCCTAAAATTCACCGCGAGTATAATCCAACGCCCTCCCAAACAACCCACCCATAACTACCCCAAAACCGAGCAAAGAACAAGAAGTGTGGGGAGCTGGAAACAAATTGCTTTATTAGGGTCCTTGCTGAAACTTTTTAATTTCTGCCCACGGCACTGAGAACGGTGTTACTGCCCCACACGGACCGGTAACAAAGAAATGTTCGATCTCCTTCTCAAGAACATTAAAGGAATATGACGGCATCATTAAGCGATTTCTTTACAATTATGGCTCAGCAATTTCTTTTTTTCGTTCCCGATGGCTTGCTGTGAACTGCTTTCCTGCTTTTGCGTGACTTTTTCCCTCTTGTAGCGAATCCTTCAAGTTCTTGCTGTTAAGTAGGCTAACATTCCTTCACGCTACGTGGAAAAAGAAATATCCCTTGTTGGCTCAATCGAAAATTGATTTTTAAACGTGGCACGGTGTTGATTGAAAAATAATTGGCCACCGGAGAATTGAATTAAACGAGTATTGTATTGGATGGAGTTATCCATGCCGTGATTTCCTACCATGATTGTATGCAGGAAAATGTTGGTTTTCCTGTCTTACTAGTATGGCTTTAAAACTACGTAAAAAACTAAACCTATTCGGTGGTGTAATTGTTTTAATTGAACCTATTTTGAATTTGTTGTTGCTAAATTGAAATTTGATTTATTTGCTTTTGCAATGTATTCAATTAAGCTGGTTCAATCATAGTGTCAAGGTTATATTAAAATGATAATCAAGAATAAAAAAACTGGAAAGAAGAGATCTTATGTACAAATCTGATTCGTAGTTTTCTTAGTTTTTTGCTTCATTCACGTATAATATTCTGCATTAAAAATGAGAATATCTGTGCTTTAATTTAATTTAATTTAATTCATATCAGTGAATCAAGATTTAATTTAAATCAAAAATGATCTAAAATATCCAAACATGAATAGTTCAACTGTTATCATTGTTCGTGGTAAACAGAGAGTAAGAAACAGCTTTTTAGATTCGCCAGAAAACTAAACTACCTGAAAAAAGGCTGTGCTTAATCCTGATTCTAAACAAAATAACATGCATCTTACAGTTTAAACTTCAAAGCGAAAATACCCATTCAAGTAGATGTCGAACTTTAAGATTAATTTCTTTGCTGATTGAATTACATCGCGAAGATGGTGCAGTATTTTAATAGTAAGTATCCTGCCGTTACGTTATGTCGCGAACGATGTGTACTAGCAACAGGATAATCGTTGGCTTCCTTCAAACGACAGCAATGTATGAATAGAGAAAACTTCATTAATTCTGATCGATGACCATAAATCCTCTTTAGTTTGATCGACTACTTCGAAGACAAAAGAAACATCGGCCACGTTCCGTGAGGATATGGTTTTTTCGTGGTAGGGTGCAAGTTTACTTTTAGCGGTTGTATGGGTGACTTCATGTCATTGTTACAGTATTCACTTTGAAGATATCGACTTGCTTTGTGACAATTCCTGCCAAGGGTACAGTCTGTTGGGAAAAGTGTTTCAGAATCTCGACTGATAGTATACTTACATTTGAAGCTACTTAATTTAAATTAAACTTTCAGATGAAATATGCAATGAAATCTTCGTCATCGTTTAGAGATGAATAAAATTTCGAATAATTTGTTATATTATTTTTCAATTTTCAATGCCAGCTAATACAATATTTCGATACAATTTTTCATCATAGTCTGCCCTCCATCAAAAGTGAAAAGAACAAAAATTTGATCTAAATAATGCCACCCTGCTTTTACTTTGCTACTTTCATTTCATCCTTCGCAACATGGAACTCAAACTTCACAAAGACGAAGAGAGCATTAGAAGTATTGCAAAAAGGATGACAGACAACCATTGATTCTAAACATTTGCAAGTCATATCCCTGATGTGATGGAATACAGTGTTTTTGTGCATTGAAGTATTACGAAGAGAACAATGTCCGTTCTCGGAAATAGTGTAGTCCGCATTTACAAACGATTGTCATGCTAACAGGAAGAAGGGTTACAGTAGTAAGAAATATGCTTCAATAGTTTCTTTGATATATTAGGATAAATGAAATATCAGTCAAAGCTGGATTAACTTTTGCAGGATATCAACGGCGATGAGCTTATGAAAATTATATGTGCAACGTGAAGAAAACATGCCTTGGAATCCCTGCAAACCACAATTTAAAATAATTGATAATATTCATCAACTAATTTTAATAGTGATTTTTAAAATAGCCTAGCTAACATTATCATTTTAAAGTTACTTTTATTTAACTCGCATATACATCACTGTGTGAAAATTGACGTATGGTATCTGTTCCTGATGGCCAAAAGAGATTGCCTTGAGGTACATGAGCATATAAGATAGCATCAAATAATTACGATTGTGAAATTTGGAATATCAGTCTCAATTTTTGCATTTATTGGTAGTATGGGCTAAAATGGACCATAGACAAGTGAGATACAGTAATCTGTCGACATTTATACTGATGAATCAAAAACAGATGAAAAAGTTGACTGTGGCGTTATCTCAGAACAACTAGGCCTGAAACTATCCTTCCGACTACCAGACTACTACAATGTTTTCCAGGCATAGGTCATTGCGATATACAAAGCAGTAGACTAGTTTCTCAACGAGGAAATCCCCATAAAAATGCTAAACCTTTTCTACGACAGTCAAGCTGCTATCCAGTCCATATCCAACGTGTACACCTCATCCAAAGTTGTAACACAACTGAACGTGATGTCGCTTCACTGTGAAGTGATCCTTTCGTGGGTATTCGGGTATAGTGATATACTTGGGAATTGCAAAACGGATGCTCTAGTGAGAGATGGCACTGAGCTCCATGACTACACACTAACACCCCAAGTCGGCCATTATCTGACCTCCATTAAGCTAGGATGAAAGCAGTATTACATGGAGGCTGCAAATAAGGCCTGGCTTCTGTAAGAAACCTGTAGAACAACCAGGCAAACTTGGCACGCAATTAGCTCAAAATGCAGTCCCTCAACACGAGCCGTGAAACATCATGTTTCATCATATCCGTACTGACGGTGCATTGTCTGATTGGCAGGCACGCAGAAAGATCGGCACTCCCTTTCAACGTTATCTGCCGAAGCTACAGATGGGAAAGTGAGGAGAAAACCATCCAACATTTTCTGTGCGAATGCTCAGCACTATCCAGTAAACGAATGCAAACTTTAGGCTCGCTCTTCCTGGATAGCCTCACGGAAGTAGCTAATTTAAACACTAGCTGCATAGCCAGCTTCATACGAGAATCTAAATGGTTCTCATCATCCCGTAGGTTCTAGTGCCGTCCTAATCATTTTGTGGTATCACAATGGGCCTATCGTGGCCTAAATGAGTCATCTGGATAAAAGAGGCTGCCACTACAACCAACTATGGGCCAGACTTTATTTGTTATCTTTTCACGAAATGTTAAGCTTCAATCTTATTTTGTATCTTTCTTTGATTTCATTTCGACACGCTCCGATTGAAAATCGTTATTTTGCAATCAGTGTCATTTACAATCAAAAATATTTATTTGTTATGATGAAGAACTGAAAGTGGCGCAACTTTCAAGCTAAGTTTTAAAAAATAGCTACATTCTACCGAAGAAATATGTGAATACTATAGTTTGACAATGTTTTCAATATGCTTCAACCAAACTAATACCAGAGAGGAACTTGAATTTTTAGATACTTCTTGTTTGAAATTCTAATTTAAATCAAGCCGCGAGGTGCGACCCTTGAGGTCCACACGGTCAACTTCCCAGTAATATCTACACAAACATCAACAACATTACAACAATGAGAGGTATTCATAGCAGTAACAGGAATGAGTTAATATGAATCATATCGTCTACGGGAGGGTCCATTGATTACGTAAGGTTTTTGGTCGATGAATATTCACGCGGATCAATTGGTGGGGGCCTTTTTGATCTTGAAAATTTTTGTTGGTTTTCAAAATTTAAGCAGTTTTTTTTAATTAAAAGACTATAAAAACTATTAAAAAGCTGCTCAATTATGCAAATATTTTAAAACTTTGATTGAATTTACAACAATTTTTTTAGAATAAAGGATATAAAGTAATAGCATTCGTATGAACCCTCTTTACATGGTAACTTTGAATGATTTTTTTATTTTTAATTTAGTTTTTTTCATAATCATGGAAGAAAATTTTGCCGTGGTCTCTTCAAAAACTAATGAGAATGTATAAATTTTATAAACTGGTATCACTGTGCGGTGCAAATCAGGTTAAAAAATATTTTTTATAAAAAAACCATAATTTTTCGCATTTTCTTCTATTAAATTCAAAAAAACGGCTGTAACGAATTTTTGTATTGTTGAAAACTTCACAAAGATGTTAATACACGTCAACTGACACCTTAATGTTCCAAATATTATATCTGGTTCGTGAGATATAGTGAATGATAAAAATGACCTTGAAAATCTTGATGAGTTTTAATGATTTTTTATTTTTAATTTAATTTTTCACGCAATCATGGGGAAAAGTTTTGATGGTGTTTTTACGAACATTGTTTGCAATACATAAATTTTATAAAGATTGATTACTATTTTTTGCAAATCAGCTTAAAATTTATTGTTTATGAAAAAAACCTAATATTTTGCAGTTTTTTTTTCTAAAATTAAAAAAAACGGCTCCACAGATTTTTTTAAAAATGCAACAGATTTACAAAAATATTAATACGCGTACAATGACACCTAAACGATGCAAATCCTATGTTTGATTCGCGAGATATAACGCATGACAGAAATGACCTTGAAATGCATGATGACTGTTATTGATTTTTTATTTGACTTTTTTTGTAATCATGAGTAAAATTTTGATGACATTTTTATAAAAACTGTTTGGAGTATGTAAATTATATAAACTTTGATTACTTGGACTTGACAATAAGGTTAAAAATTTATTGTTTTTGAAAAAAACACAATTTTTTGCACTTTTTTTAAAAAAATTAAAAAGACCTCCAACGAATTTTTTTAAAACTTGATAGAATCACATAAATGCTAATACGCGTCGATTGACATCTTGATCAAGGAAATCGTATGTTTGGTTCGCGAGATATAACGCATGACAGAAATGGTCTTCAAACGGGCAAAACAGCAAACCCCCCGACCGAAGTTTCCCAAAAACTAATCAGCTCTTAAGATTGCAAAGACGCTTCGATTGACACCTTAACGAAGTCGATACAACTTTGTTTACGTGAGTTACGCTCTTTGAAAAAACTGTCCACGAACGCACATACGTACGTACGGACGTACGTACGTACATATACACACACACATACATACTTCTTTCTAAAAACACTTAAAATATACTCTAAAGACCTCAAAACGTAAAGATATGTTGAAAATTTCAATTTCGATTTTCGAGTCGATTACAAGAACTTCCCATATACTGGGAAGTTAACAAGGAAATCGCAAAAACTGTATTGAATTTTATTTTTTACTTTTGAGTGCTGGTGGGTGTTATTTTAAAAGCATGATGATTGCGTTAAAATGTTGGTCTTGTAACATTTTCTTTTCTGTTGTTTCTTTGCTACTATCTAAAGCTGATATTTTATTTAGGTCGTCAAAGGCTTGGAGCTGCCACACTAATAATGCATTTAAGTTCAAACGAAAAATTGATCAGAGGACTCCAATATCTCCATATTATCAGGATGGCTTTCATGTGATTTTGGCAAACTGTGTTTTATTTCGAAACATTTCTAAAAATTTTACTATACAGTGCCAAATGAATATCATTTCCACTACTCTCGCCACCTTTCACTCAACTGCTCCGGCATTTTCGAACTGTTCGACATACAAGTGCAATTACCTTAACTTATGGTACCATTTATCTTTGAAACAGAATAGTATATTTTTCAACTCCTTCCATTTCACAAAAACTAATTAGTTCTTTGCTTCTCTCTTGATTTCGCCAAACGTTCCTGACTGTTGCTAAATTGAATTCCATCTTGTAAAAACGTGCAAACTCCTCTTTCATCTTGAATTTCGATTTTCGGAGGCGGTTACGGTGCTCGTACATCATGATGCCAGGCAGGACTGGCCCGTCCTGGAGCGCGGAATGAGCACGAACAACCACTTAAAACTCAAGGATCTCTAAACTGACTGAGATGATACCTATCTTACCCCCAATTCGGACATTTTAAATAGACGAGTTTGGCTTAAGAATAAGAAAAAGCCAAACGTCGAAACATCATCCAGCGCAGGGAATTCATTAATTAAATCATGTTGTTTGCCTTTTTAACTTTTCATTATAAAATCATCAACCTTAAGTGGGTTTCACTGCCCATTAGGATCACTTCTTGCGCTGAACTGTAAGAGAAAGGGTTGATTCTCAGACTGTTGCTTTAGCCGACTATTATGTCGGAGCGTTTATCCTTTTTAAGTGTGGCGGAAATCGGTGTGGTGTGAGCAATCTAAAGGGAAACTTATCCGGCTTCATAAACATACACAATCGACGACTAATGAGTGGCTCGTGAAGAAGGATATTGTAATAGCAAGTATTTTCTTTTCGAATCGGCACAACCATCCATTCGTTTCAAAAAGATTCGGTTTCCATTTCAGGATGAGCGAGAATCTCGTTGTGTCATGAAATAAAGAGAATCATGCAAAAAACGTATTGGTTGTGAAGATAGCATCACTTTCTTAATAGTTACCACTATGACGTACAGTGTTTAACATGATTAATTTTCTATAATGAAGCTAATTTTGAGCTAAAAAACGCATTTCTATATTGTTTAGACCTTTTTGGTCAATTTGCATGCCATTTTTCCACCAATTATATGTGAATCATGATCTTCAGTTTATCGCTAACTTTCCAGTTGAGAGGCTTCCATGTCACGGATATATCCAAACACAACAAAGTGGCATCATCCGGTCGGCAATTAGCGTTCTCTTTCATATCTAATTAGTTTTCACGAAATCACCGAAAAACAAGTTGATCTCCGCTCATCGAGGTCAGACATCATTTCGCCTGACATGCACAGATCAAAAAGGATCATTTCCATACTTTATGGCTGCGCTATGGCTCATCATCACCGGGCTTGGTTCATCATTTTGACTGGATACACTTGAGTTAAGTATTTCGACACGATCCAAAAAATATTTGTTTTCAACCTTATGACCGCATTGGCATTGGAAGCTTCTCTTGTCGGGATCGGGATTTGAATCAAGAACGGGAACGGGTCTTCAACTTCCCATCACGTGTGTATTACCAGAAAAAATTAAGAGATCCAGCATGTGTTCAACTATAATTCCGTGCTGTCGGGGCTATGATGTCAGATGGGATTTCAAGTACACGATCGTCTGTCAAGATTTGAATAGGCACATATGTGTTGCGAGTGCGAGCCGTGAAAATATTAGTCAAAATTCATTTTGTCCGTAAATTTCTTTCGGTGGATGAGAAAATATCCTCGGAGACGTGGGACGACAATTCAGACAAGATCGTGCCGAAAACGGTGGCTTGAAAAATGGTACGATATCTCGATGGGTTTAATTTGTTTGTTATGGCTCCGTGATCAATCAGATTCAGAATACACCCTCACAGTTCAACCTCGTTCCCATCACCCCGTGTCAGGAAATTCAAACAAAACGTAAGATCTTACTTAGGAACCATCTCTCTTCGTTTGAACTTTGAGATACAACATTAGCTCCAAAAGAATTCTTTCATCGTAAAAATCAAAGCCATATAAATTTCATGAGCACGGAGTCCCTCAGGATATAGGTAAAACGGAAAGTAATGTTTGTTACTAAAAACGGCTATAACAGCATCCTTTAAGAGCCCGACGCTTTGGTAGGCATCTGAAGCAAAGCTAAGAAGCAATGCCGTAATGTATCACATTAAAAGGCTACTGTTTTATTGCAGGACTCTCAACAATAAACCCAACTGTGTGCCTCAAGCATGTGATACACACATCATAAAAAGGAGAGCAGGTGAAATGTACAGACTACGTTCTGAAAATGACGTGATACTCTCTTGCAAGGATTTGGTCTCTGTTAGGATTCAGCTGTAACAACTTTCAAGGCCAGCTTATTAAATCCTTTCCAAATAATTTGTATTTAATTTTTATGTATATCTAGAACCAGACGAGACAACAACAAAAATCGCTCTGATTTTGTTCTCATAGGCCGGCTTTCTATTCATTGTGCCTATGAAGGGTTATTTTTCTGAAAAACTGTAACTCACAAAGCGTTTTAGACGCAAACACACACCTTTTCCTCGGGTGACTATTGTGCACCGCCCCTGATTAGAGTTGAGGCCATAATAAATATAATGCACATTTCGCATAGAAGTTAGCTGACATGTTATCGAAATTCAGCTTTTTCAGCTTAAATATACGACCATCAGACAAAGATGAATGGAAAGACCTTGGGAAGAATCGCCTGTTCCGAAGCTTCAGGCACTTGCAACGTGTTAAATAAAAACTCAACGGTCATAAAGAATGTTACTTTATTTCAGCCAAGGTAGTAAAAATAAAGAATGTAGGAGTGTTCCGCCTGAGGAGAAAAAAATATCGTACTTTCTATTAAAGATTGTTTTCTTGATTTGTGTCACATGAACTCAAGATGACTTACTGAAGAATTTTAACTGAAGGATTAAATTTGTACTAGAGAATATTATGAAAATTAATTAAGCAATGAAAACGCATCCATTTACAAATGACGAAATATTTCATACTTCTTCAATTTGTTATGAAAAATCAATTGATTTTCACAACTGTTTAAATTCATTGTTGATTGAAATCTGTCATGAGAACATTTTAACTTTGATAGTTCATATCTGTAAAGCGATCAAAAATAAAAATAGGGTTTATTTCTAATATGACAAAATACAGAACTGCGATTTAAAGGAATAATTTCTAACTTGGGAAAAAGTAATTTATAGTCATGGGACGCTCAAATCAAGACATGGACCACCTGGGAACCGGATTTCAAATAAGTTTGTTTTCTTGATAATAATGACACCACGAATTTGAAAAATGTTCACTTGAATCTTTCTTTTACGAGATTTTTCCCAAAAATGACTTTTTTTAAAACTTGAAGAATACTTTGTTTTCCTTGAAAAGCAAAAAAAAATTCTTCATGGATGTTTTTAAAGAAAATTTAATAATTATGTTATCTGATGGATCGTTGGATTTCTTATTTATAGTTTGTCGCAATTTTCCTTCGATTTTAGTTAAAATTATCAAATTTTTTTACATATTTATCACCAAGCAAACAATTGTTTTACTAGATTTGTTTAATCAACCGCTTTGAATTAGTTTAAATCTTAAAATTGTTTGCATACTTATTTTATAGAACTATCCCGAAGCAATTTTGCCTTTCATCAGTTATCTGCGATTATATGGAATTGACTTGCAAGTATTTCAAGAAGAAGAAAAACTGGTGAGAATGCACATCCATTTTTATATTAGCTTTATTTGCCTTGCAAACTATGTTGTATAGTTTTCTACATTTTTGATGAAGGAACTTCTGTAGAATGTATCTCACATATTGATAAAATAATATCGTAAAAAAAGTAGAATACGATTAAAAAAATATATAAATTGTATGTAAAAATTCTATCCATGGTAGTTAATGTAAATGTTTTTAAAAAACATCTTTTCCAATGTTTTTGTGTATACTTGAAAGACTCGATACTTTGGAAGATAATATGCTGGAAGGACTCTTTATCAAAATATATCTTTTTTTTAATAAGCAATAGCTGCGTCGAATAAAATAAAAATAGTGGTAATATTTTTATATTAATTTCCACTATTACCATTATTTATCTTACTGAGAAGTTGATCGTGTGAAATTCAAGTGTTTCATCAGCTAGCAAATTTAATTCGCTTGTATTTCGAATAAAATTTTAAACTATAAAGTCCCTCTGTTAAATTTCTGATTATTGGTTTTATGGTCCTATTTGTAAGATTTGCATTAAAACTTTAAAAAGTATTCGATGAAAGTCAGACAATTTTTTCGATGAAGAAATGTAAAAATATTTTTGGAACATTTTCTCAATATTATAAATATTGCACTTCTCCAAACAATCTTCGTTTATTCTGAATGTCTGTAGAATTCAACGGTACCCCATCTCAATGATTTATTGATTATGAGTGTTTTAAATTGGTATCTCAATCAGTACTATTCTCATAGAAGAATTTTTTGTGCTACATCTTACTTACTTCACTGATGCAACCCTCAATTTCGGCAGATTTCCTTGGCTCAACCATTTTATTTTGTTTTAAAAACTATCCAAAAATGTTACAATGAACTTGACTAGTCTATTCTTTCAAAGGTTGGTTCCTTAAATAAAAAGAATATGGTCATTTTACAACAGTTCATGCACCATGGATTACAGAAAATATAAATCGCCGTAGAAGAATTTATTGCACAGTCAATTTGCGTGCGGCTACATATGAGTATTATGATTATCACAACCCACATATTCGACCTGGGGCCACTTCCTCATCTATTCCGAATATTCCTATACACGTTTCCAATCCCATTGGGATATTACTTTAACCTGATCCCACCTAAGCGTCGTTCGATGAAATAGCCACAGGACATTACTTTTCGTCCCCTTTGAGGAAATTTGATATTCACCGATAAGTCCGGGTAAAAGTATTAAAAAAGAAATACACGAGGATATTCAAAGGGATTGAATGGTGGTACCTTTGGTCAGATTTTCTTTTATTCTGTCGCTTTGGTATGAAGTACGCAAAGAAGCAAACGCACAACATATGATTTCAAATTGAGTCAAATGTCGTCAATATTATGTCATCCCTTTCGAAATCCTCCGGAGAATATATTTAAGGATTACATATGTCGGCTGGTCTGCATTTTATTGACCGTTCGTCAAGACGTATATCGCTCTTTTTGCTTGAGATTGTGTCACCCTTTGAACTAACTTTAGTTGAAATGCTGTCCAGACTAGAACACGGCAGACGGGAATTCTAAAAGGGAAATGAGATTAAGGACTTATAGTTCAAGGAAAAGGAGTGAAGCTGTAGTTATTTTTAACCGTGTGAATTTCGTGATGCCGTAGAACCCAGGGAATCTCAACTGCTTAGATATATACAGTGAACAACACTGACAAGGGACTGAATAGCACTTAACCCTACAAACAAGTGTAGCACTTAATTGTTCAATGAAAATGTCTACATTTTGGTATATTTATGTTTCTTTTAACTTCTAGGAGCCCGAAAAGTTACATAGTTTAAAGTATATACCTACAATTATTTTCAAATTCAACCTGCTTCTCACAGAATCAAAGCTATCTTGTTCCAAAGCATAAAACTCTCTGAATCATAGGTTTAAACACCTTTTGGATTCCATATTACTGATAAACATGTTTGTTTAATGGATTTCATTAGAAGGTTGATGACAAAAAGATACACGCAGTTCATCATATCATGCCTGATTCCGCTAAATAACAAACAACAAGTGGATTGTACAAATTGTACCCTTTGAAACTGGCTCGTCCAGAGTGATGGCATGTGAACCGATACCTAAAATTGGGGCTAACATATTATATCGTTATCTGGTGTTAAAGGAATCGTACTATGATCTCAGTAATTTATATCGTTGCTGAGGTACAAACCAATAACTGCAAATCATTTGGTTTTATTCTGAACTTTAAAAGATTACCGACTGAAAGTAAGAGCCATTGTTAGATTTAAATTTAATTTCAAGTACTCCTTCAAATTGAAATCATTATTTTAACATTCTGTTGAAACGATATTTTCACATCATGAACATCTCCTTAACAAGAGCCTTAAACACTCCAATTCGAAAATATTGGCTACATGTGTCTTTTATTAATGAGACATTTTTTCCGCGTTGCGTGTAAATGGGCCTTCTGGGACCAACCGAGTGAATTAGAAAGATGTGTAATTAAGTATGGTGTAATTGTAGCGGCACAAATGGTAAATACTCACAAACTGACGGTTGAAAAAGGGGTGATCTGAAATGGTCCACGCACTGTTTACGTTTCATCAGAACATTTCTACATTATGCTTTGAATGGAATGTTATTCTGCACTTTGTCACATGTGATCGCAACTGAATGAAAAAGAACCTGATACTTGATCATTATTTATGGGAACTTCAGAACTCATCCGGGTTCTCTAGATTCAATGACCGAGAGGAAGAGTTCATTCTGTGGAACACTTGATAGATGCTTAGTTTCGTAAGAATAAAGTCAGATTTTTTTTGCGATCGTTGATTATACGTATGTACTCAACGATCGCATACATGTGTCTACGAATTTTTAGTCCAATAAACATAAATTTTGAAACATTTGAAGCGTTTTAATACTATGAAAAATTATAATACGAATGTTCAAGATATCTTAAAAAAACATTGAATAATGGTCTGAACTAATGAAGGCCACTTAAACCCTTACAAATCTTCTGCGATCTACATATGCAGAAAATCTCCTGTTTGTATATTTATTGCAAGAGCAATTATATTATAAATGATTGTTACAGATACTAATGAAAATTTTCTACGATCCCTTTGGAATATATTATTTTTGGATAATTTGGAATTTAGAAATATTTTGAAAAATCTAACAAAAAACATAATCCATTCATATTTTCACAAAAGAAACCTTTTTTTGTCAAATATCAATGTGATTTTATTTGAAATATCAGATTAAGCTATGCTTTGAGTGCACAAACATTGAGTAAATTTGACTTTAATAAAAAAGCTTTCATGAAATCCTGAAAAATCGTTAATTTTTGCTACCTGTTTTTGATATTCAAACACTCCATTTATATAAGCAAATTGTGTCTTGCAAATTATAAAGAAAGCTAACCTTCTGGAAACTTACTTTCTAATCAATGCCAAAAAAAATCTGACTTATAAGGTACGTGTAAATAAGTTTTTTAAATCTATATAATTAAACGGCTAACATGAATTTTGTGGTACCATTTTAGCCGTTTTTTCTGGACCGATTTTCATAAAAAATACATTAATGGAAAGAGAATATCCTGTAGATGTGCAGAATTTTTTTATTTAGTTTTTATTTTTTGTGAAAATCTGTTTGGAAAATATAAAAAGAAAATAGAAAATAGATTTTCTTACTAATACATACACAACGTTGAACGTTCGCAAATGGTATACTAAACGCCAGTACCAAAATAGAAACACGTATTTTCTATGGGTTGTGTAGTGCATGCGGTGGTAACTTTCCCTTGCACGTGAGAGTCCCAGGTTCGTATCTAGGACTGTTCCAAGTGTTTTAGTTTCTTTTTTGGAAGCTAATTAAATCATCAAATTGCACCACATTTAGCAATATTTTCATTCTCACACATGAACGGTTACACCGTACTGAGTTTGACCGTTCGGTGTTGTATGATAGCTTTCTCTTTGTGGACCATTCGTGTGTATTGTATTTGGCGTCGCCGTTCATTATGCAAATGTATTCGCACATTTCATCACTATTTGGTCATATTTTTTTAGTTTGTTTTGCTGTAGGTCGTCTAACATTCCACGAAAAAGCGTTTTCAGTTGAAGAAAACTTTCAAGATTTAAAAACGATGTTTGATTTTCCTAACATTATTTACACAAGCCAATTTGGTAGATCTCACGAATGAGAAAATCGAATGATGACATGCGCAAAACGCTTAGCATTGTCATACGTTCGAGACAATTTGAAGCGCCAATAATTGAATAACGATTTTTAAACATTATTAACATTCGTAAACATTATTTAATCACAAAAGAAAACAAATTTCGCTTGCCGTTTTATTATATTGATTGATGATTTAAGTTAAATTCAAAAACTTTAGGGAATGGATCAATTAAGCTGATTAAATTTGGCGATGAAAATGTAAAATGTTAGGGATTAAAATAGAAACACAGAACTTAGGGAATTCGTTATACACTTGTGGCGTCTCGAAATTTCCCGCTGCCGGCGAAACTCGCACGGCGAAAGCAAGTTCTGGCTCCGCGGCAAGTCTTCGCTTGCCGGCCAGTTCCGCTCTTCACCCGGACCGGACCAGACGCCTGGCTCTGTCCTCGACGCGACAATTTAATTTAAAACATTTTATAAGTGCAAATAAGCGTTAATATACTACATATAACAATTTGTATACACTGAAGAAGCCTGGGTGTCCCATAAGAAATGTACATCTGGTTTAATAGTTTAAATACACGTTTTTAAGGAAATTTTGGAAAAAGGTTTTTGAATTTAACTTAAATTTGTGAAAGCGTTAAAATAAGGGTTCTAGCTGAGATTGATGACTATTCGATCGAATTTCTAGAGTCAGTTATAATAAAATCATCATTGCACTCGAATTTCGAGTGCTAGGTTCTGCTAGTTATTATTAATATATTGAACGGAATTTTCAAACACAAAATGAGTTTTGAAGAATAAGTTTCAAATATCAAAAGATTGTGGCTATCATGAAAATTGTGTTTTTTGCTTTTCATTCTAGCCATTCATAATATGGTAATATAATCCATCAAAAAATGTTAAATATCAATCATTTTAATTCTTTCTATCCATGAACCTAATAAAATGCATTCCATAAAATTGTTGTACTTTGATTAAAGATGAGCTTTTTAATCTTTCTCCAATGTCAAATTTGGTGTTCCTACGACCCAAATCATATTGTTATGTAGTAAATTTTTTATCTTTCCCAAAATAAATCAGAAGAAAGGATTGACTATCCTCAATGGAAAATTATTTTGGAGTTGTTTGTCAAAAAAGCAGATCATCAAGCACGTTAGAGAAATTTTTTTGCATATAATGAAAAAAAATAGATTATTCTTTACATATTTTTTAAACAAACTTCTGGCAAGCAAATAATAAATTGATGTTAAATTTTTAAACAAAGATCAACATTTATGGAATCCTGAATGAGGTTTTGCCTTTCCAATTTTGATTAGCATAAAAATCATACTGTTAACTTAAAGATTTTTAGGGAATTTTTAGCAGCTGTGGTTCAAATGATGACGATGATATTGAAGCGAATGAAACCAATTTTCGAACCCCTATCTTCATTTGTTTCCAAATGACACTTGATTTTTTGCATAAAAATCAATAATTAACAAATGGGACATATTTATTTTACGATGCAGTATTCTCGAAAAGCTGTCATAAAAAGTTCACATATTCTTTGGAAAGAGTTTTTTTATTTATTTTTTGTTTTTAATGCTTATTTTATCATTATTTATGCTCATTTTTGTGATGTTCACCTACTTTGTAAATATTATTGAATTAAATATAAGTTTTTTCTCATGAATGTGACTTTGACAAAAGCCCAAACATGTTTTTTAAAGAAGTCCTTCGAACTTTCTCAGTCACAAAATTATTACTGCCGGTTACATATTTGAAAAGAATTGCTTGCTGCTTTGTTAGAAATATTTTTGAATTGAATTTGTCGTATAATAATAATAAACCATGCCTCAGGCAGACAACCGATATTGATTTTCATATTTTATATAGTCTCCAGAAATGTGCATAGATTCAAACTATTAACCCTTATTTGACTTTTCCCCCGAAAGGATTACCATATCTATATCTACCTCATACAGGGGACAACTTCACATGACACAATACCTTTTTGGTTTTGAAATTCACTAATGATAAATTTCGCATATCTCGAAAGTCTGTTACTTTACTTTTAATCTATTGTTGAACATGTCAAGGGATGCTGGTTTTGTGACGAAAAAGATGGAAGGGTGGATGGTTGGGTGGATGTGTAAGTCAACCCTTTAATTCTCTACACGCTTTTAAGGTAAGTAAATCATGATGAGATGATGATGATGACTTTCTCGTGAAAAGGGTTCACAGGCACAACAGACAATGAAATGTCGGCTTTCTATCGAATCTGGTCGAAATTCTCGCTTTCTCGACCCCCTTTGATCAGCTTTACATAATGTTTGTATAATTTTGTGAGTGATGTTTTCAAGATGATGTATGATAAGTCTCGTTACTTTGAAAATGAATGTGTGTCATATAGTAAAATAACATCATGGAAAACTGAGATGGATTCGTGATGGTTTCAGTTCCTCCATTTATTAGCGTTGATTATAGAGGTTTCTTGCAGCTGACGAAGTATGTGGAGAACATGGGAGGCAAAAATCGTGTATTGTATCCAACGCACCTATCTACTACGTAAGGTACCTTGGTATTTTAATCAAAGCCATTAAGTCACCAATGACAGTGTTATTTGCGATAAAACTATAGCTTAATCTTGTATGCGTGTGGCATTCATAAAGATACTTTTCATAGATCTTAAACGACGTCCAATCGTTCACTACAAACCTTTCAACCCTATTTCACATAGGTGCTGCGCAACCCCATCTGCAAAACTGATTGTATACATCAACCAATCCAAACGTATGTATTAATCTATACAAGTCTGCATGGTAAAGGAGACCATTAATATTAATTTTCTGTCTCAACGAGTTTGATAATTAAATTTACCTTGAAATCAATTTTAATGTTTTGAATACCAGTTGTCGGAAGATCCTTGTACGAGTCCTTGCGAGCAGGAAGTGTGTGTATGCAATCCACGTGACCAACAACCTGGTTGAAACGTTTGTAGTTAGCGTTCGGCAAGGTTTTAATTTAATTGGCACGTGCATAACGCCATTGATACGTGCGATAAGATTTCGGCTCGTGTGGAAAGCATCCTACTGTTTTAAAGGAGTAGTGCGTTAACTGTGATTTACAGATGCAGCTATGACAATATTTTGGAATATCGGTGACAATAGTAAAGGGTGTGAAAAGTGTGTCGATGTCAAAATCATAGATGAAAACTGTCAGGAGCAATAGTTTATGTTTTAAGATTGGTTGACGATGGAGATTTATGGTTTGAAGCAGAATAACGCCCATTATTTTCGAAAGTTCTTTCAATGGTCGATGTAAACTTTGCATAGGTGGCAAAGGTACGAGTAAAAAAGTATTTTACAAATTTTATTATAAAATCCTGATGTGGTTCTCAGTCAGCTGATATACGATACATAGTAAAAGTGACTACATCGTTCCACTTTGAGCTGCTTATTGCGTGGCTTTAAGTCTCATTTAAATCATGGTGCTTTCTTTTGATGAATTTCATGCATAGATCATGTATACAAATTAATTCATTCATAATAAACCCAACTACGAGACAAATAAAAAATAAATGTTTTAGTAAACTATATAGAAAAATCAGATTACACGCAATATGTCACTTTTTGTGTAATTTTCAACATACTCTAGTGCTATTTTCGAAAATTAAATAATATTTCTTCCAGATTTAATTCAAAATGCTTTGGCATAATCTACAGTATACAACCTAATAATTAAACAAATATAAAATGATTTGATCATTCAATATTTAGAGAAATATAAATAAACCCTCAAACCCCCCTATCTACTCAAAACTAAAGTTCATAAAGAGTAAGTCCCTTGTTTTTGCATTAACCAATCTACTGTTTAATATAAAGCAAACTAACTAACCAAAATAAATATAAAACAAAATAAAAATTACGGTCTAGCTCTTTTTTAAACTAGATGCCTTTAAACATGAATAATTTTGTAACAAACTATAATTAATGATGTTTTATAAATAATATATATATATTTTCTTTCGAAGTTCATTATTTTTATTTGCCTGAAAATCACTTTCAGCGCATTTCCATAGCATTTTTGATTATTTAAAAGCCCAGTTGTATTTTAAAATCTACCAATGAGACCACTACACACGGATATGCCACTAAAATGCTTTAGAAAACTTGAAATAGGAAAATATGTTTCAAAATGTTTATAAAAAGTATGTTTTCATTAGAAAGGAACAAGAAAAGTGTGCTCATCAACGAAATTTAGTTTAAATTGATTAACTTTGGACATATTTTTATCCTTTTTGTGACTGTTTGTGACAAAACCATAATAGTATTTTTTATATCCTAAACGACCATAAAAAAAAGTTTATGATTACATAGTTCGTATATATTAAAGTTTGTGTTTTTTATCTATGACTCATATCACCAAAAAAAGCAGTTAATTTCAGTCTTTCATCGCTGCTTGAAAACAAATGTAGCAATCATCCATAAACATCTTTAAAACAATATTAACTGTCTTAAGTTGGCATCGATTTTTTGTATAGATGATGATGTTTGCTGCAAATTATAGTTTAATCCAAGAAACCTATTTCGAAAAATTTAAAATGATGAATTCAGAAAAGAATGCGGTTTCGAACTAGTTTGATTATTTTCACACTATCAGTAGAAACATTGATATTCTGCTTGAAATTATCAACGATTGCTGAAATCCTGTATAATACATTTTCGGGAAAAAGTTTGGAAACTTTTATTTTATTTCAAACAATAAAATTGTACCACCTGGGATGCATGCTTAACTAAGCTGCAAAATTTGCTAGAATACAAATACACTTATGGACACCTTTCAGCAAAGTAACTCATAGAATGAAGATTTTTATTCAATGTCTTATACCTTATTATTTTTTTAATTGTGTGGGTGAAATGAGCAGGATTTTTAATCAATGATCCAAAATACTTCTAACCTTCGAAAACTAGAAAAATTCTCAAAAACTTCATAAGCATTGAAAATCTATTCAAATCAAATCAATGTTTCATTGGTACCAAAAATTATGGAAAAGTTTGGGTAAAATTCACCAAAAAAAGTCAAATCTTATGTTTAAGGAGTAAAATACGAAAAAATACTGTTGCAGAATTTCCGGAATAGGTTTCTGCAGGTCTTTCGTTATTAGCCCCATGTTCAACCTTCGTCCTTAGTCTAAGTTTGTTTAGTAAATTTATTTGATTGCACTTATATTTTGAAACGATGCCTAAACCTTTAATTTGAATTTCGTAATTTGCAAATGCTTTTTTTGGCATCAAAAATTATATTCTTCTCAACATAAATTCCATTTTTCGGATTGACATTTGCACCACGAAACAATTAATCAAAACATCTTCCTCAGCGAAACAAACATTTAAGCGAGTCCACGTAAAACATTACAATCGGGCAAATATTTAAGTAGTTGCTTTGCCTCAACATTTATCCAATCAAAGTTTCCATCAAAATCATCGGATAGATTGTAACATAAACGTGTGGACCAGGATTATATTCGAAAAGATCAATCATTTATATTGAAATGGCAAACATGTCAACTCTTACCGTTCAACATTTAACGGTATGTCGAAGCAATTTTCCGGGAATTCTACTCTTGACGGAAAAATCGACGTAAGAAATGGGTGCAACTGGATTAAAAGACAGATGTGACATGAGTCGGAAAAGGAACAAACGGGAGAGTATTGTTTGCTCCTCAGATTGCATATTTACTTGATAAATTGAACCACAGAAGATGGGGTTGATATATACCATTGCGCGATTAAGTGAGGGAATGAGAATGACGAAATCCAAAATATTTGAAATTAGTCAGAAAAAATAGTAGATGATACGAGGCTCGAAGGAGAATTTCCAAAAAATGTTTTCGTGACACTTTCAAGACCTAAGAGCTAGCCTAGAAATATTATTTGCATATACTATGTCCGGAAAACAAATATAGATTCTCTCTGAAAGCAATAGCAATATGCATTCAAGAAGCTTTCATTTTTCAATAGAATTTGGCTTAAATGAATTTGTGACTGAATATAAGTTGATATCCTAAATCCTATCCTAAAAATAGAATAACTAAATTTTAGGTATTCTGTTTTTTTTTCAGTGCAACAATTTGAACATTGAAATTAGCTTATCCCAATGATATTTTAACAAATTTAGATGGAAACTGTGAAAGCAATGTCATTTCCTTCAAAATAGTCCATATTTTACAGGCATCCTTTCCATCAACTCTTCCACTGTAAAACCCACAGTAAATTAGACACACTCATGAATTTAAGCTTACCACTGGCTTATTATTTAAAATTCTTCAGTTTCTTGATTAACCAATTTTTCAACTGTTTCCAATCGGAAATAACGACTATTTACGTTGCACTTCGGTAGAACTAACGAGGCATCTTTTAGAGCACGTGGCATTGATGCAAAATCCTTATACCTATCTGCACCTTTCACCACCCACCTTATGTTGTTTACCTATACCTGTGACAAGTACGCAGTCGTGTAAATTTTCTCCTGAGTGTACTGAAACTTTCTCCTGTACATTAAGGTGTGCTATGCGCACACCTGTCTAAAGCAAAGGTAAGAAAGCTCCTCCCACAGGAAGGTAAATGTATATAAAGTGTTGGTATCTAAACATTCTAACCAATTGGAATGCTGTGAAAATCGATATGTTATGTTGAGTTTATTTATTTCATTTTGCAGACTGAGGAAATTGTTTTTAAATTTATGTAAAAGTTGCAAACAGGTAATTAAGAATAGAAATGGGCAAGAATTTTGGTTTAACGAGAACATTTGTGGCTCTTTTAACTCATTGCTTGTAAAAAATATTCGAAATTTATAAAATGACAATAATAATATTGCCAAGAATATAATAATATTTGTTTCGGTTCGGAACTAGAAGAGTCAGTCTTTGCTTAGATATTTTCATTGAAATCATAATCTGAAATAGCACTTATTATCCCTGTATTTCAAACAATATTTCATTGCATAAGTTTTATTGGCGATAGTTTTGCCGAATATGTTCGACGATAGTCTGAAAAATATTGTTAATACTATTTTAACAGAAATTTCCAAAAAAATGCCATTCTTAATTTTGAAGTATGGCATTCAACTGATCTATTTTCCCTTAATTTTAAGATAAAAATGGAAATTTATTGAATGAATCATTTATGAAATATTTCTACGATTTATTTTAGGTTTTGAAAACATGAATTCATCACATTTTCCATCACAAGATATCAAGGAATTATTATCTCGCGATAGTATCTAATTGAAAAAAAATAACGGGCATTGAATTGTTTGAAGATTTCACTTCTAGGTTCGTAGAACCTTTTGTAAAAATATTTTTAAGGACACTTACGTAATCTTAACTATCAATCTTTGTTGCAAGAACTTTCAGTTGATTTTTGAATAGATATTTAATTGTTCATATTTGGTTCCGTTTTTCAGTGGACATGTTTCAAAAATAATTTGTAAATATCTCCAACATTTTGTGTTCTTTAATTTTTTAGTGAATCTGGTGAAAAATAATTGTTAATAATTAACACTAAGTTCGTTCTCTGTTGTCCCAGCAACTAAAAAAATATTTTTTTTTGAAGTATGCGCTATATTATAAAATTAAATTATTTATTGGTATCAACTGAACAGCATAGAATTTTTAGGATTTATTTGGCTATTGTTTTGGTGTTCGTTAGTATGAACTTATTATTTGGTAGAATCTGTTAGATTTCTACTTTTAATTCTTTCGTTTTTGTGGCATTTAAAACTGAAAACGACTGTCCTTTGAAACACATAATTTATTCTTCCGGTATTTATATCTTGCTAAATTAAAGCACAATGCCAGTTATTAAGCAGAAGTAATACTTTTCTGTCCCCAAAGTTTCTGTCTCCCAAGTTGAGAGATACATGATAAACTTAGGACAGAAATAATTTCCATTTTTTTCGGAAAAAATACTTTATTTACTAGATTAAAATGAATATGGTTTCAGTGGCTGGTGTCCATTCGTAACATATATTTAATATTGAAATGACAACATCGTACCCATAAATGTTTTCTTCAATTTGAGGAGTGCCGTCGAGATTTTCCAGTTATGAACATCACATGATACACAATAAGCGTCAGGCAATTTTTGAACTTCTTCAGCTTTGTTCAAGTTTAACTACAAAATAAATAGAGATGGCATTAACAAGCTATGCTACCGACACTAAAAATTTGCATGCTATTGAAAGAAGGTCAGTTTATTGTTCGTGCGAAAATCTGAAAAGAAAAGCTATGATTTTCGAAGAATCGAGTAAAACTAAATACCTTTTGGCTATACAAAAAGGATGGAAACCAGGCTTTTTAAAATGTATGCTTACGTTGGTTGCTCGGTCTATAAAAAAGTAATATGTTTTTGTATAATAGATTTTATTGCATTAAATTTGCAAATAAGAGATAAGAATTGAAGGATTCCAATATTTTCGATTTTGCTGACAAAAAAATAATGCTGAATTCTCAGTTCATTTTTAATTTCAGTCACGCTCACGACATTGTCGCATGTTAAGTTATATGGAGCTATCTTGAAGCAACAATGCCAAAACTTTACGTTTCTTTATTTGAAGTTGTAATGAAAAATGTTCTTTTGGATAATAGATATTCAAACATGTGTCCAACTATGCAAGATCCAAAAAAAAATCTAGCAAATTATGTTTTCACGCGCAAGAAACATTATTTTATTTCGTCTATAAACGCTCAACCGTAAAGATCATCTCTTTTCCATATGTTCTCAATTATATTTTTATTTGTCTTCGATGATGTTGTTGTTGCTCATGATGATGGCGGTGGTGATGTTGATGATGATGATCTCAACAGCCAAACCGATGGGAACTGAAATCACAAGTGACATCATCAATTTTGTGCTAGGAGGGAGAGGAACTCCCTATTTCTATTTCCCCCAATACTTTCCATATATTTCCTCACATATTTCCACATTTCTTAAATCTTCATGCATTTTCTATATTTTTTCTGGATCGAGTCAACATGTGATTAAAAAGGGAATAGGGCATACAAGCTCATCGAATTTCAAGCTGAAGATCGTCCATAAAAATTTCAAAGTGTAATAAAATTCATTGCTGTGAATGATGTGTTAATGATCATAAATAAAATATGTATTTCTCAAAAAGGTCGGGAGGGTGTATTGATGTGGGGCTCGCCGTGATAAATGTCCTGTTGTGTGTTTCGGTTTGAACTAATTAACCAAAAAAATAATAATGACTGCATTGAAAATTATGATGACTATAGTGTTTTAGCAGGTGGGAAGCATGGGAAAATTTACAGATTTTATGGCTTGAAAGATGAGTTTCGAAAAGCTTACTTTTGCAGGTTTGTATTCAATAGTATCCTTCTTACTTTTTGATCTTGACCAGATGTAAGCATTTTACTATTAAGGTTGTCATCTTTTGTAATACTGGCCTCAAAAATAAAGTAAAATTTACAAGCGAGTGTCATTGATGGACAATAAATTTGTAACACAGTTTTTGCAAAAAAATATCAAATGTATATTGAAAATCTTTTTTCGAAGTTTGATTAACCTATGAAGTTGATGCTAAGCTAAAAATGACTGTGATTTTTCCAGGGAAATGACAAACAACTCTAAAACAAAGAAGGAACAATCGCTTGAAGTGTCTTCTTTATTCAGAAAACAAAGAGGGGGAATCAGATTCGATTATGTATTATGTTTGCTATACTTTTCAAACGTGGTTTAACATTTCTCTTCTGATTGCCTGAACTATAAAACTATCAGCATACCCATAAAACTCTCATTGGCTATCGTATAGCATGTCTTTGCCGTTATAATTATCCATCATTAAATGCTATATTGCCATTCTCCCAACACATTCAGCCTAAATAGCAGCTAGATGTCCTGGTTCACCTCATTATTTGACTACATTAAACTCGCATAGCTGCTATCTACTTGCCACTATCATATCCTCTTTCAAATGCAATAAAATGCTCCAGGAGTAATCATGTATGCAGGATACCGAACACATTATACACTAAAAATCCCAAAATGTCTATATGAAGTAGTTATCCGCTTCGTGCGTCAGTTCTGACCTGGTTGTGTCCTGGCAAACTCCAATCGACCCAAACCGTATTACGCGATTCACTAGAACACAAGCACTTCAAGTGACATCACGAAAAAGTAATAACCATTTAAATTCTTCCCCGCTTTGGAATCCGTTCACCTCCACCGCAACACCTCTTGCCGAATGACATCTGGTGACCCGGCCGCAACCTCCTCGTTTATTGTATAATATCCTGGATTCGTGCATTTGTCACGTACCGAATTTAGTTTTTAGAATTTTCCTTAATACTCCAGGCTCGATCTCTAATCAACGAGTCCTTATGTTTTACAGTGTTCGCGTCTTGAATAAAGAGCGCTCCAGTACGTTGCCACCGCGAACGACGATTGTCAAAGCTGATGTAAAATAAAGTACCCTGCTCCTTTTGCATTTTTAGTATCCTTTGAGAATGGGCTGATGATGAACAAGGGAACATAATTTACTGGATTATTTTTCAATTAGTCGTGACTTTCGTCGCTACAGAGAAACAATAAAAACTCAAGAGGAAATTCCTGAAACAAGAGCAGCCATACGGTGATAAAGTCTGGAAGTCCTGTTCAAATTATAATTTCATTTCGTCCCTACCTACAAACTCCATTAAAGCTCTATTGTGCTGCCTGCGCCAGACTGATGTTTGGTAGGTTGACGTCTGCCCGGAAGGCAGTTATTGTTCGGACAATACACAATCGAACGTGGATGGAATAATTTTTTTTCAAATTAAATATGTCACGGTTTCGGTGTTACCTTTGGTGTAAACCAAGTGAAAGCTATGACAAGTATACAACCGTTGACTGGTCAAAAATGTTACTCTACCATAATAGATCGAATTTTTGCTGAAATAGATAAATTAGTCAATAGGTATGATCCCTATTTGATGCTTGAGTTGAATTGAACGCGTCGTACTGATACCCAGTACATTTTCAAAAGTTATCTTAGCACCGGGAATCATCGAAATATCCTTTCACTATTAGTTCATACAATAGAACTTGAGAGAAGTTTCACCAAACCGGAACCAAAGTAGAGAAAGTTCAGTCCTGGAAGTCTGTCCAAACCTTTTCGCCCACCGAAATCCAACCTAGAATAGTCCTGGCGAATAATCATCCGTGAGGAGTTTGTTGTTCAGTATCTGCAGGATTTTAATGAGGACGAAATGTCGTCGTCCAGTCCGAAATATCAGATGGGGTATATTCCTGTAGCAGTTTTCGTAGTCGTTGCTACCTCCAAGCTACGGATGCAGGAAGCTGGCAAATGGTGTTGTTGTTCCATCCGTTACCTAAAACTTTTCACCAACACTGCATTGTAATGTACCTATTTTGACTATAGTTAGGTGATGGCGTTATTGAAAGTGTGGTCATTTACGATCTAATGACGTTTCGCTAAGAAAAAATCGGATAAGATAAGTTATAAGCGGCGAGACTGAAGGAAATAGAATAATATTTGAAAATGAGATGTCTCATATGTTTCGATATACATATGTAACAATATTCGAATCTTATTGATTTTTTTGGAATTCTAATAGAAAAACACCTATTCAAAAATATATTTTGTGCTCCTTATAATAAATATAGTCCCTCATTTTCGATAATGACCTCCATGTGGAGGAACCAAATAATAGCCGATCATGAATTTAAGTTGGTATTCGTTTTTTTCTTATAAAATTGATTTTCCTGAAGTGTTATAGATGTAACTGGGAAGATACAGGAAGAGTAGGATAAATAATTTTTTTTCAGTTAATACATTTCGTCTCAAATAATTGGATCATAAAAAGTAGTAACAACGCTAAATAGACTTTGATTGCATGTGAAGCTTATTAGACTCCTGTCCACTAAAATTTCTAAAATATAAAACCTCAAGCAAAAATTTTGATGTTTATTTGTCAAAATTATACTATAGCTGTAAACTGTAGAGTGTTTTTTACGAGATATAACAAAAATAGCCAATCATTTTTTGAAAACAAAGTTTGGTGTTCTCCTGGATCGAGCGTCGTATACCCAGAAAAGGATATTCAATGGAAAAGTATTGAAGCCAAGTTCTTATCATATTCAAGTTATATGAAATTTTAAAAGCCTATATGTGATTAATTTTGTAAAATTTTAGCATCAATTATATCCTGCCAAATGTTAAGTATGCCTGATCTACCAATTATATAGAGGAGCTATGATAAGCTCGTGGCATGTCCTAACATTTCACCTGATTTCAAAACTCTGACTGATCTTGATCGTCTTGAAAGTTTGATATTACCTGAAACATTTTAGTGTTTTAGTCCAGGAACAGGACGAATTATTTTTTTCAAAAATCTGGTACAAAAAACTCCCAGGTAAACTTATGTGACTAAGAAAAGTTCATGGTTTTGTGTGTAAGCATTGACTGCTTTGCAAAATAATTTAATGTTAGTCGAACCATAAAGTTCATTTAATTCAAGAAATTATTCAACTCATGACCAAAATTTTCCCCATCGTAGGCCAAACTCTTTTCCGTGGCCAGAATAAGATTTCGGGCGATTTTGATCTCTTGGTGTCACTAAAATAAAGTAAATTTTTCAAAAATGTTTCAAGAAATGCTTGACAATAGTTGCGGGAATTACTTTAAAGTATTAGACGCAGATCCTTTAAAAGTTATTTCCGCGTTTACATACTGAAAGTCAGTTAAATTTTTACACATGTTTGTTTTTGTGAACTAGTTTTAAATAATGTTTTGTCTTTTATATTTTTTGAACGAGAACAATTTTTAAAATAACCTCATTCAATGTGATTTTAATGAAACATTATGAGGCTTCTCATTTCTGTTCTATGCCTGCAACGATACGTACATGGAAAATACTTGCATGCCATTGGAGCACTTTGATGGCACCAACACACTCATCTTACTTAAATCCCTATAAGACATCTATTTTCTCATAAATACTTCATCTTTGTGGCTATCTATCTGTTTTTCGTCATAGTCGTAAATTTATTAAAACGAATGACCATGACAAATTCTGATAAATTTTTCTAATTTACTGCCGGTGAATCCCCATAATCTTTCGTATTTTTCATCGTCCTTGTGGCTTCATTCCTACATGCAAGCTACGAATTTATTGGTCTGATTCGCTCCAATTTTCCATAGCATCTTCAACTGGCTTACATCTTCATGTCCACATGTACATTATGTGTATGTAGCATGAAAATCGGAGAAGTGAAAACCTCCATTTCCGAGAGATAGCATGTATGAAACGGAATTTCTATTCACCTTAATACAAAAAGCTGCTTCCCTGAAGAACAATGTTCCAATGAAAATATTCACCTCACGAACAAACAGAAGGAAATTGTCAACTTAACGTGGGCCAATCGTTGTGTGAAGGCTGCTATTCTATACTATTTTTTTGTTCGTTCCGGTTGGTTGAAGGACACAGGACACAAGTGTCCTGCAGAGAAGTCCTTTCTCCGGTTTTGGGATTTGCTCCATTTCTTGACTTATTTGTGACATACCTCCACAAACTTGAGACTCGCATTAGATGGTCAAACAAAACAAATGTTTGTTCAAGGTTTTACTTGAGTCGGGACAGAAATAAAGACCATCTGCGAATTATTTGAACATTGGCATGTTTTGGTGGTTTACGTGCAACCTTCCCAAATTTGGAAACTTTCTAGACCATACATGGTTCGAAAGATATTTTCCAATCACATTTATTGTCGTGCTATTCCTTAAATGAATCAGTGAATTCATTTCAAAATATTGTCCCCATACTTGATGAAATCACTGTACGTGTTTAGATATTAACAAACCTGTCCAAAAAGGTACTGGACATAGTATGGGACTTCATTGCAATGCGAACGACACAATATGAACAGGACTTGGCCGAAGACATGAAGCCCTTTCAAAGATCTCCACCACTTCTCTGTTTTAACGGATGGTTTGAGAATTGGCATTCCTTTAAGGTGTGCCCACCGTCTCCGAGATGTGTGTTTGCTGAAGAAATAAGAGAAATAGTTCTAGTCGACTTGAATAATGATGTTTTTGGGGTTACATAATTTGGCAATTTTCTACCACATTTATTTCATGTGTCACGTTACGTTTCGTTCGCTTGCCTTCCTTTTGACTTCTTTTCGACAACTCTAGACCTTCCAGCTTCTTGTCGGAGCATCTTGTTTGGATACGGTGTTGTGGTTTCGAAAGGAGTCGAACAACATGTGCCTTGAAGTTCACTGAGGTTGACGAATTAATCTAAAGGATATGACATGCTTGGATTGAAGGTAATTGATACGCGACATGGATAAATGAAATCGACCTGTTTACATGCCGTTTTGAACATTTCAAATCGAAACTTACTTTACTTACACTTTTCTGGAATAAAATTTAGTCGTTTATGATTATTACTTCATATTTTACACTATTCGGCTCCGGGATAACATCTTAAAAATAATTAGGTACCTCAAAGTTCTTTGATGATGCGTTGAATGAATTTTTATATCGCTAATGGGTTAACAAATATTCTATGATATCTTAAGGCATTTCAACTTTTATGTTACTTGAAAAATCTCCGTTGAATCAAATCAGAACAACCAATGATGAAATTTGCCTGAAAAAAATCATGTTTAAGTCCTTCCAAAATTGCAATCATAATATACTATAAAACATTCTCCTAAAATAAGTTACAAAATTATTTTCGGAATTTCGTTACCCACAATTTCATTGGCTGAATCAATCAATGGATAATGATTTTCAAAAAAAATACCTTTGGAAAAACTGATGAAAGCATATGGTACACACTTCTAATCAAAGAAATTGCTAATTAATTTAACTAATTTTTCATAGATTAATGAGGCACTCATTGTGAATTTCAGGGAATTACAGAATATTTATTTGAAGCTTCTCAATGAATTTTTATTATGTAAATATTTTATTCACGCTAACAACCATCAAAACTTGAGTAAAACATGTTGACCAAAAACACTAAAGTTTATTGAAATCTTTTGAATCATAAAAACGTAAACTAGTAATAAATTCATGATCAAACATCGCGGATCTTTTGCTTTAATTCATTAAACCTTTAAATTTATATATTATTTTAAAAGTATTCGATTAAAACATAAAAAACTAATATTTAGAAGTTTCTGAAAGTTAAATTTTAAATTAGTAGTAAAACATTATGTATATGTTTAACGATGAACTTATTTTAGTGAAAATCAACTGCCGGTTTGAACATAAAATTGTGAAGCATAACTTCGTCCATAAACGCAAGCACCCCTTTGTTCAAACCAAGAAAATATTTTGGTGGAAAACTTTAGAAACTTCATCACTGAAAAACAAGCTGAATACGACGGCTTGAAATAAAATAGCGATCGGTTTGAAATGATCAAAAAAAAGGACTTTGAACAATATGAAAATTTTTGAGGAAAACATTTCTTAAATTATATATGAGTAGTTTAAATTTTAAAAAAATTAACAGATAGATCAATGAATCAAAATTGTGAATTTCAGCAAGCAATTTGCCTAGAATATTTTAAATAAATTTGAAAAACTTGAAATTATAAAAAAATATGCTTTCGATATAGTTAGTTTGTGTATTTTTCACCGTCGTTGAACCAAGCATTTTCTACAGAATCTTTCTCCTCCTCACAGCATTATTCCCAGAAAGAATTGCAATTGAGGCTATTCCAACTAGACATGAACAAAATCATAGCAATTGCATATCCCTCTAAGGTGAAATCGAGTGATGAAAATTGTTTTGTTCCCTCCCCGTCTGCATAGAGAAGTCGGCAATCAGTGCACATTGGCAAGGTGAAGCAACCCCAACACCGGGTAGGATCATACAAGGGTTATGATTGCTCTTCGCCAGCATTGTTGGTGTATGTTGCTTTCGTTGAATCACCTCAGCACATTCATTCATCCATTCACATTTAGTCTTTCCCATGCAACCCCGATTCCTCGAGGGAAACAATCGTTTTTGTTACTTTTTGGCACACGTTCTTTGAAAACATTGTGATTCTCTGATATTGTTCTTGTTTAGTCAATTCAGGAAATTAATACTTATCGAGTGAATACGTATGAAAGATGATTGTCATCGCAAGTGACTAGGATTAAAATCAATTCATGTGGTAGCTATTAACACAGCTTCTTACTGGAATATTATTGTTAGTTTCAAAAGGACTAACTACAAATACACAAAATATTTTACAGTAAAACAAATTTTCTTGGAACTTCTTCACAATACTGTATCAATTAATTAATGTTCGTTTATTGGAAATCATATTTCACATTGAAATTAAAATCTTGAAGCATAGAGAGTTGATAATGCTCACATTTCATTTTTTTGATTTAAGAAATTTCATTAGGAGCAAAAAAATATGCGCGAATTATCTCCGAGAATACTCAAAAAACTTTCCCATGCGTTCTGAAATTGATAAATTACCGTTTTTAATTGATTTTTACCATTGTTTTAGCTTTTTCTTTCGTAAAACTCGTTGATTAGGTGTTTCCGAACCGTACGAGCTCTACAAGCACTTTGCTAATGGCGAATATTTGCTGTTGCAATTGCTGTAAAGAAAGAATGGTGTTCATGATGCATTGCTGCATTTAACTTCATAACAGGATAAGCAAGGGCAGTCCAATATGTTTCGTTTTCCACCAAATTAATTCCCAGTAGTAAACGTTTTCATTTATTTGAAAATGTTTCGAACGTGTTTTTCATGTTGTTTCGGCAGAAAGATTCTTACAAAAAACAAATGTATGTTTGATGACCTCGTATACAGTTTCAAGCTTGCTGAAATGAAAAATTATCTAGCTTCAAGCCATATTTTTTCAAAATCGTGAATAATTTTCAATTTGGTCGCGTAAATAAAGATGGCTTTTTCAAAATGAATTAAATGTAATTTTTTAAACACTTTTAGCCATTCGAGGTAATAGGTTTCATTATTCCTCAGTAGTGTAGATAACCCCAAAAATAAAGCGTCAATTCAAAATTTAATTTCTTTTCGCAAACACGGCTGTGAATTTAATTGGTTTCGTTTTCAATACAGGATCAAAATTCCAATCGCACGTTTGGAAAATATGTAACCAATTACCTTTCACTGAAAGTTTGTGTTGAACCATTCAAGTTTTGCTCGAAAAAATTTTAATAAGCAAAACCAACAAATTTCCCTCCTCCATATGGTTACAACACTCAAAATCAAAGGATTATTTTCTTACTCGCTTCTATTAAACCATCCTTTCTTTATTGGATTGATATTTTTTTCACTTAAACCATCCAACAATCGTCCATCCTTTCACGGGCGATGATGGGCGCAAGGTGTAACTAATGCGAATCAGCAAATCTCACAAAGCAATTGTTCGACAGGCACGCGTGCTTCCATGTTCCTCGTCCTGTGCCGTGTTTCATTAAATTCGATTGAAAGGATGAAAGATGGCCTCAACAAACGGTAGCTGCGTACTTACCGAAATAACCCCTTTCCGAATGGCCTGAGATCCTTTGAGTGGATTATTTGCAACGCTTAATATAATCTAGAACCTTGATTGTTGTAATTGTGACTTTCTCACCCTTTGATTGTATGATATTAAAATTTAGCTTGAAACGAAGTACCTAGTTTTTCCATAGGGCTCGAGCGATACTTATGAAAGCATAGACCCAACTGAATATGATTTTTTCTGACATATTATGTATTGAACATAAGTTCTTGATTGTGTTCCCGATCAGCGGAAAATTATTTATCGCATTGAAAATAGATTTAAAATTTTAAATAAAAATTTCAGTAGCTTTGACGCAATCATGTTTTGAGAAGCTTTTACAAAAACGAAAACAAATTGAGTTATTTAAATTGGAAATTTGGTATGCTGCGTTAATTAATTTTAAGGCAAGTGCGAATGATTCGATCAAATTTAATATAATTTTATTCTTATTAATGTCAATCCAGCTACTCTAGGCATCGCAACTAGCTTGATTTGGTTCCTTTTCAAGGGTCTGAACCGTAGAGTCCAAAGGAGTTCTATGGTTGTGGCAGCTTTTTTCACCTGTTTGGGAGCCTTAGACTTCTAACGATGAATGAAATTCACACATAATATGTAAATCCTTGATTCAAAGCCGACAACTATATTTGAAGCTATTAAATATTTTTTTTTCGAAAAGAACGTTAAACGTGTGAGGGAAGGGAACGTGTATGATTTCTTTAAATTAGCAGAGTACAAATAGGTTTTCTAAATGTTTCTGACTTTAATTAACACAATAGAAGTGTTACTAAAATCATTTTTTAGACATGTTTTGTTGCAGGTGTATAACAACTGTAAGTTGTATACAATACTACTCATACTCTATACTTAAACAGCAAATACTAAATATAGTTCAGTATATATGCAATGGAAAAATTCACAGGTAATTTTACCTTTTGCTTCAATTCTTAGTGGCACTCTGAACAGGAGGAACATCTATTTTTTTAAAATGTACTACTGTATTACCTTTAAAATCAAAAGTTGAATTTTTAAATTATTAATCACTAAATTTAAATGTTTTGGTATCATGATTGAAACCTTTTTTATATTCTTTTTAGATTTTTTCATAGCACGGAGTCTTCAGTGCGTGAGTCCGGCTCGTCCTTGACCAGTCATATTTTAAATTTAGGAGATATTTTTTGTGAATGTTCACTGCGCCTTACAGTATTACATTCATACAACTTACCACTCACAGGCAATAATCAAGAGGCAATAATTTTCATCCTGATGAAGTTCGATAATCTTCACGAATTTAATATTTCAACCAGTCTAGTATTCTCTCAGCTTCATCTCTTACAGTATGCCAATACCTATAGTTATTATTATTATATAAAATTGGAAATAAACGTATCGTTTTTAAAAACCCTTTTTTAAGATAACCGACTTACATGCGCTCTTTTTATATAACATTCTCCTTCTTCTACGGAATCCAGAAAAAAATATTTGTAGATTTAAAACAGTAAAACAAAATAATTATAGATTTTGTCTCCTTTTTAAAAAATTTGTGGAATATGGTTTAAAATATTCATTTCATTCTTAGAGGCAAATAAGGTAAACTCATTATTTTAAAAATTCTTCTGTACTTTCATATATTTATTAATCAGAGTCTTAAAGGTCCTGTAGACCTTTCTTTCCAATGAAAGTATTAGTTCTAATTTTTTACCATCGTTTTTATAGCAAAGATAGGTTTATATTCAAAATTGTCTTGTCTATAAGCTATTTGCAGATTAAATAATTTCAAATATAAAGTCATCAAACTAACCCATACTATGAAATCCTGATAAACGAAGGCGAGGTGGGTTTTTAGTCACCGAAAATTAGAACGGAACGCAAACAATGCTTTACAGGAAGTACCTGCACCGCTTTTGAAATCAAGCTCAAACCTACATTAATCCCATTGACAACAGCCACCCCTAATCCTGACATCAAGCATTTTATAGAAGAACTCCACGAACCGTAACGCTTTACCAATAAATTCCCATAAACATTAGATATGAACATTTATACAGGAAACATTCTACTTAGTGATTCCGAACAATAAATTATAACTTGAATTCATACAAATACTTTACTCAAACTAATGAATCCCCCAATCCGAGCAGGAAGGATACAACTGATTGAATTTGATTTCGAGTTGATCGTTCCAATCAATTACCGTCGCAAGTTTTGGACGTATCGTCAATACGTCCGATATACACTTCGACTAGTACGCCGTCGTCCTGTACTATCCTTTTTGCGATGATTCATTGAGCACATAGTATCGATAGTGCATTTATTATCCTTGCATTTGTAACATGTCCCACTTGGTATCAGATATATAATCTTGTCGTCATTTTGACATGCCACTTTGAGTTTTATCCTGAACAGTTTGTCGTCGGTCATGGCATTTTTCTGCAATAGTTGTTGTATCTTTCGTAATCAAATAATTGGCTACGGATGAATTTTATTTCCGGCACACGGTGTGCAGTATCTTTTCTTATGATATCCACTTTGGGTGATGTCCTGTTTACCATCGCTAGTCAATTCAAGTCATTTACGAGATTTACCAGCAGTCACTATGAATATGTGAGCACTAAGCCAGATCTGGGGGATATTAGTTTAATGCATTTAAGTACGATACGTCCTTCGAGGCTTCAAAAGAATTTCCGCAAATAGTATTTTTCTGATAAATATTGATGGAAGCACACGCGTTGCAGGGTTGCCCAGATATTTTTATTCAATATTATGTATGGACTGGTACGTCCAGTTCAGTACCACCTTCTACGTAAACAAAAACCAGCCTTAGCTTTAATTAAGCCTAAACTCAATGCTGAAATTAGCTTCTAGCTTCTGGTTCCATTAAACAACAATTACATAAGCTCAAGATCGACTGCTCTGTTAGTTTTGAGTCACCAATCGATTTTAAGTTTCGATAACCAAAGAGTCCTTTATCATTTAAATCAGAAATGCAAGTTTTGCAGCCCTAACAATCCTTATCCGTACAGGGAAGATAAGTTTACGTTTTTCCGTTCACGGCAAAGGAATAAAATGTATTGCAACAAATATGAGGGGTGTGCATATGACAATAAATTTTGATATCAATATCCGACCGATAGACATCTTCAGGTCATTAATTTTATTGCGCAAAAACATTTTTTGCCAGCCCATCTGCAGATACGAAAGTGTTATGCGTAAGAACTTCTTAAAGTAGATTGGTTTGAAACATGCTTCTAGTAAAATAGTTGCAAAATTGAAGGAGGGCTTTCCGTCGTGAGGGTGACGCTGTTGAATAATTTTCACGGATATTTTGACTGTAATTTGTCATGGTCTTGCGCTAAATTTTGCAAAGATATCATTTGTAGAATCAAAAAATATGATACAAAGAGAGATTGGTTTTAGGTGAAACGGAATTGAGTACAATTGAGCTGAAAATGAAGTAATTGTCAAAATATGATAATGTGAACTATTATTTATAGTGTTTTCACGTAACTTACATAATAGTTGAAATTCATTGAAAATGCAATTGTTTTCTTTCTATAAAAATAAAAATCAATCAAACTTTTCTGATGAATCTTGATGAAAAGAGTCAAAAACAAACTTCAAATTTCTTTTCGCGCTTTCATTACAAAACAACATTTTGAAATACAATACATAAATAAACATAAAAATTTGATTTTGTTGAACTTTATGGTCGTGCAAAGATCAGTCAAAATTTCTTAGAAACTTAGTGACCAAATTAGTCATTAAGTATGTGCCGCCATTAGAGACTGTTTTGGTTTTATCCGTCTGTTTGATTCTAAATACACACAGATTTTGAATAAAATCGTATCTTATGCTCTACACTCTTTTACCTATTGCTCGGAAGTCTTTACCTTTCCTATTTGTGATATTTTCTGATACAGCTTAATGATATATTGAAAATGAACCTCAAGCTTGTATTTCGATTTTTCAAAACAAATTCATTGTTGAAACCTAAAAGTAATTCATCGTAACCTACATTTCTTAATTTTTTATCTTTAGATTGCTTTCTTCAGAATCTTCTCACTTATCTTAGTCCACATTCTCCAAACTGCTTCCACATCCGAATCTTACAATTTACTCGACCAAAGAAAATTTACTAAATCAGCTCAGCGATGCTTTGGCTTCAACCTATAAACCTGTACACATTCTCCTAGATAAATGATTGTTATCCTCTTAAGGGACAACGAAACTTTATTTTTACGTCAAATAAGCTTAGTACTTCTTATCTTCCAAGTCGAAGAAGAAACGACGACACTCTTAACTCCAACAGCAACAACAACATGTAGCGCTAAGGATGACTTACGTTCAGGGTTAAAGGTAAAATGTCTGAAGCACCTTCATGTATGGTTTCTGTCATTTTTCTTAGCTGTGATTAATGACCCTATATATGCTGCAATGTACTGTGGGAATTAACTAGAAGAAATTTATTGCTATCAGATTAAGTTGTGGAAGTTTTAAAGACGTTAATTGCTTCTGGAATGAAGTTGAATGTGATTTAAGTGATAAAGGTGATGTAGAAACCAAGTAAACATGGAATGAATGGAAAGACAAGGATTTAATACTTTAATACTACGTACATTAGTACTATCTTTCAAAAAATTCAAGCAGGTAATTTTATTATAGTAAACTGAAGCTGCAATTCCAAAAAATTTGTCTTATTATTTTGGAGTTTCAAGACTACTTTAAATCAAATTCTGACTGACTATTTTCAGTTAAATCTAACCACGAAAAAAACTACACAGAATTTTTTTTAAAAATAGAAGAGATAATTATTTTATTAGACAAAGTCAGCTGAAATGTTGCAATAAAAACCACTCAATAAAAAATTGATCTATTGCAAAACTTGGTTCATTGAAAATTTCCATGTAAACAGACATCAGTGCTTATGGTACTTTTTCGAAAAATATTAAAATTTGTTCCAAGAGCGTAACAAATTCTTTTGTTTTTCAGATTTGCGTTACTTTCTTTACTAAGATGGTTTTCAATGGTAAAAACAAAATCCCGATTCAGCCTATTTTCAAGCTAATTGATTCCCTCAATAAATAGAGTGGTTTCAAGATACTGTTCAGCACATTTCAAAATTTATTGCTGATTATTGTAGCCCAAAAAAAAGATAGATTTTTCTAAATGTTTAATTTCGTATCTTCCTTTGTATATAATTCGATAATCATTTAAAAATCTTTATTTTACTGGTTTGGTGAACGCAGGTGTATACAACGCTCATTCATAAGCGATTTAATCATCTTTCTTCAA
Organism: Oxycera nigricornis; assembly: GCA_963942545.1. Lineage (NCBI taxonomy): Eukaryota > Metazoa > Arthropoda > Insecta > Diptera > Stratiomyidae > Oxycera > Oxycera nigricornis. The sequence continues at coordinate 107,870,481 of OZ012660.1, read as the reverse complement.
ATTTCATTGCAACCCTTTTTTCCAAGATCTCCAAGCAGGTTCTCAGCAATTTTCTGCATATTACTTATTTCCGTTAAATTGTTTGTGTGTATTTTTTCAACCACATCTTGTTTTATAGAATTTTAACTCATTAGAAACCTAAATTTTGTATGAAATCGGATGTAAATTTTAATTTTCCATCATTCTCGAATCAAATATTTTGAAAATCAATGCGGCCGATTTAATATTTGAACATGAAGAAAACGATAAATCGTTTTATGTGCCTATCCTTGCCTCTCAGAAAGACTTTGTCAAATTATGATCATAATAATGGTCCACTACAACCACCTGAAATTCGGTATCGAAATTAAGAGAGTTCATTTCGATTTAGTACAGGTCAAAAATATATCCATTTGTTTAAATTTGCAACACATTTTTTTGATTTTATTAGTTTCAATTTTCAATCTTATCTCATTTCATGAGCTCCAGAAATAAGCTCAGTTCTCATCATTTATGCCTTATCAATTCATCTACCTCCGAAAAAGTTGTAATCCGAATTTTTTTGACTAATTCTTTCTCATATTTCATTCATACACATATTAACAAAACGCTCTGCACAATCGTCCAGAAACATACATTAACATATTCTCAGTTATTTCACCAAGTTCATTTAACATCAAAAGGTCAGTTCTGGACATGTTGAATGGTCCCTCCTCATCCTCTCCACAGTCCACTATCGAGCATCTATCCACCTTTAACTAAACCTTCTGATTAATTTCTGGTTTTACATTTGGGGTTTAGGATAAGGACTTTTTCAGGTTTCCCTCGAAACTTTGGCAACCATATTCACACGTTAGCCATACCAAGTCACAAAGTTATGTCCCTATAGAGCCAAGGTAGATGAGCTGGCTCTATATTCTGAATGTGTGGAAATGCAAGGATACAAGAGGTCACCTTAAACGGAATTTAATGTTCATTCAGGACCTTCCGGGAAATTAATTTTATAATTTCACCTCTCGATCTTTTCAAATGTGCTGTTAACGGGATGAATTTTCGAGTTGGGATGGGCTTGGGATTAAAGAATTTGTCTGCCGAAATGCCAAAGAAGTGAGTGTACCTTTTTCTCGGCACATTAGTTGACCACCTACATTTTTGGCTTGAGGATGTGTTTTTCACATTCCTATGGGTTATATACTCGTATGCAGTCATTAAGTGAGAGGTTTTAATTTGGTTAAACTTTGTCATTGGTGTGCTAAGGTGATTTAGAACAGCGAAGATGTGAATGTTTCTTTTAAGAACGACACAGCTGAAATTCTTGTACTTATTGAATTCTACCTCAAACCAGTCTCAAACAATTGAAGCCACAGAGAAGCTTTTCGACTTATATTAAACATGAGGCAAATCAAACACTTCCTTTACCTAACTGAAAACTGAAACAAGAACAAAGCGGAGATTTGCTAGAAAAAGTTTCATAGCACCAAGAACCTTTCCATGCCTCGCCTTTTTTCATCATAATCATCATCACGGGAGCATGATAGCCACTGCCGTGGCCATATGGTGCTCGTACGCCTTGGAATCTATGCAAACTCATCACATGTGTATTTAAAGGTTTAGAGGTATTTTGCTGAAATTAGACTATCATCATCATGTGGAGCGCCACCGTGTGCGCCCTGCCTATCTGCCTACATTATGGTCCTCATTATGAAGGGCTATCCAACACTCATATCATTTTTCATATATTGCTTTCCGTTTCCGAAGCGACTGCACCTACCGCTCCTTTTTGAACCGATATCCTCGTTGTGGACTCGGTAAGAGCGCTAATACCTATACCCACATTTATTATGAGTACCGGCTACGATCCTTCGAATGATGGACTATGTGGGAGGCTATTGTTTGCTGGGCTTTTATACGAAGAAGGATATTAAGTAAGAGTGCGCTGAATTTGTAAAAAGGACTTCGTGATCTATTTTCCTGTTACGCTTTTGAGCTACGTCTGGTTACATTCAACGTCAAATATTTACAGGATTCGGTACATCGAAATTATGAAAATTCAGAATCTAAGGATGATTTAAATTGGTTTGATTCTTCATGCCTAACGACCAACGCGAGGTTCTTTTGCGAAAATCATACCCATTCATGGAAAACCACGGCAAATTGTCCAAGGATGCTATGCTATAACGAAATAGTCTGTAAACTTGACCGGCCAAGTGTACATAACGTGTGGGCTTATGAATTGGGCGCCTTTACTTGAAGCACCGAAGTGGACTAGTGATGGTTTCGGCAGGAGTCACGACAGGATCTCTATTAGTTCGCGGTTTGGACGCATGCAAAAGGTTTTTGATGAGAAAAGTCTCCTACTCTTGAATTTAATACGAAATGAAAAGTTATAGATAATATTGAATGATGAAACCACCCACATTCGTTCATTCTTGGTATCCTAATCTAAGCATTCAGTTTTGAGAAAATCAATAGAAGCAGTTTTCGATGCAAATTAAGTGCTTTGAGTTTTTCTCAGCAATTGCGTTGGGCGTTTAGGGACATGGCATTGTTTTTGGAGGGTTTTTATTGCTCAAAAGCTTTCTAGTACACTGAATACTGGAATTATAAGGAGTAATATACCTTGAGAGCAATAGTCGTTGAGATGTTTCATTCAAAACGAGGTAAAGTAATTCAGACCTGACTACTGACCTGCTTTTCTAGAAGTTATGATCAACGACTGTTTTTGAGTTTTGAAAACAGTGTGATACAAAATTTTTGGATTGGTAAACTAATACAGATAGAATTTTTTGTCAGCCTTCATCCTTTTCTCACGTCCAATCCTCACTACATTTAACCATTCATGACATCGCTTAAATGTCATGTATTGAACAAAATTCGTTACAGTCATGAATCTGTGCAATGAGGGTGACTTACTTCCTATTGTGAAACACTGTGCCACAGTTGAATCCAATGATTTTTGCGAATGTCACCTTTTCGCGAAGCAAAACCACTTTCGTCGAACCATCAACAAGCAATAGCGTCCCCGATGAACTCTGAACATACAGCAACCCTCATCCTTGACTACGATTTCGTACAGCTCTAATTCAATTTCGGTAATGTGATGAAAATCCCCAAGCAACTAGAAGTAAACATATCAGTGACGAGATGGAATGACACCGCATCATCCAGAATCCTGACAAAAATCCCTTCTACGGCTGACAATCTTGCAAAGTGTTAAAATGGCAATGCGAACTCTTGTACAGGTCGTGCTCGTCGGTATCATTTTGATATGATATGTGGCAGTTATTCACGATATTTGGATAAATTTATTAGTTATTCGCATGAGTGTGTGATGTGGTTTAGTGTATATTAAAACTTGTTACAGAACTTCAGCATAAGTACACTAAGTGACTGAATTATGAAAGTGCTTAGCGTTCACGTTTCGTTCATAAAAATAAAAAAAAACATTGCATTGGCATCGACTTTATGTGAAGCTGCAAAGCATCAATTTTTTAGTATACAGTTTACATCAAAATCAAATCAATCCAGTTTTAACATAAGAAAAATTATGGGAAAAAACTATTATCACATACTGTAACAAGAGTTATTTGAAAGAGTGGCTTGTCGAATTGCATTAAAGCAAGGATTTAGCCACTTTGCACACACAAACATCATATTAGATGAACGCATTTACACATTAGAAAAATTGTTTTGATTTCGTCCTCTCACAAAAAAAGATACTTATATTAATAGGTGGATGGAAGTAGTTTGTATGATGAACGAAAACATTTCGCAAAATCAACATCAATTTTTGTTACAAAAATGTTGTTATTTGTTGAGTGCTTACACCTCCTGTACATCTTTCTGTATATCATCCTATAGATTCTTCTATATGCTCTTCCAGCATGCACACATATCGTGAAACTCCAACAACTATAATGTTTGCTGTTTCTAATAGACGTTCTAATTTGCAAATTAGGAAAGACAAGTCAATTTTAGAATTTACTAATACTCAGTGGCGGCTCGTGGAAGTTAAGTATGGTGGGGCTACTGGTGCGAATTTTTCTATCACCAATATAAGTTCTTATGTGAGTTTCCACTCCACCCAAGAGGTACCACATGTGGAGCGTTAACCGATTTTAAGTGATCGGTTTCCCCAAAAGTAGATTCGCTGCCAATCAATATATTCGTATTATCGTATTTTGAATAACATTTGAAGCTTTAATAAAAGTTCAGTGCACTCTGAATAAAAAAAATTGTTTAAAAACATTTGAATTCTTCCAACGAAGTACTAAGTACTAATACCATGTACTACACTGATGAGACTACTTTTGCATTAACAGTCATCACCTTCACCCCCTTCGGCCCATCGTAAAAAAAATGTTGCTCATGCCTGCTCAAAAGTATTATCCAGACCATGCCAAGACAAAACTTTTTCGAAGCACTGAACAGGCTGTATATGATTAGCCCGTCCACGATGTATACACATGTTATTTCAAACACGCACACTCCCGCCGCTTCAGCATAGAATTTACGCAGTCATTCAAATCGAAATACTCTTTTTTGGGGCAAAATCCATGTAGCCCTTTCCTCATAGTAAAGGTGGAAAATTGTCAAAGAGAAAATAAGTTTGAATTTTACTCTCAGCTTTTACTCGGTGCAGGCACAACGAAGCGGATCGAAGAGAAAAACAAATTGTTCTACAGTGCGTGGCAAGAAGACTATGTGAAAGCAAACTACAGCATGGGCGAAAACAATGTTACATTATATTTTGAAATGAAATTAAATTATGAAAACTATATTGAAATCTATAATGATATTTTATTATATTTGCACTAATAACGGCTCATCAATAAGTGGTGGGGCTGAGCCCCACTAGCCCCAAAGGTAGAGCCGCCACTGCTAATACTGAAGTACATACAGAGTTCCCCAGTTTTCTTATTTTTGGAATCATCACACGTTATCCTTTCTGGCTAACAGAGAGGAAGGAATTGGTACAAAAAACCGAGGATTGTCTCAATTGGTATTTTGACTTCTTTAAAGCGAAAATATTGATTAGCCCGTATACACAAGAATTAATATAATTTTTATTCAATTTCCATCTATTCAATTTCAGAAAAATAGTTTCCATTTCAGAATTGTTCAAACTTTATTTTCGAAACTCTTTCATCAACTGCTCTTACCCGTTTTTGTCAGAAATATTTTTTGAAAATACTGTCATCACTTTGAAGACCGATAATCAATTTTCTCCTCTCAAATTTTAATTAGAAGTTGTTATTAACAGTAATAATCTCTGCAAACCTATTGTAGAATTTGCTACGTTTTAGTTTTAAAATGCTTTTCTAATACGAATACTATCCGTCTGCTCACCAAACCATTCTAGCTTCCCGAACCAATACAATTGTTGCACATCAACTACAAAAACTGAGGGCTCTTAAATGCAACAGCTATGCCAAATAAATTAATCTTCACATGCCCTTAAATTGAAACACATGACGTCCATACAGTTGCCTCCTTGCCGGTTCGTAAACATTCCTATCATTCGCATGGCGGGCTGTTAATTCTGCACCACCATTGTGAGTGCGCGTACCTTCATAACTTTTAATTGATTTTAATTGGATTTGATTAACCGTCCATCAGATGTAGATGTTTTTCTTGTTCGTTCCCCCTTTCTCTATTTCAATGTGCAAAGAAGACACTCATGACGAGTAGCGCACCACTCCTGGGTATGACCTACATGACAGCAAATAAGAGACCACTTCTAAGAAGCAATTTACTTACTTATTATTTCTGTGGTAGAAAAGTGAGCCTGCATACCTTCCCGCTTGAAGACCTCCTTAAGTGGTGAAAGACCTCACGAAATATTGTATTTTCAGAGAGAGAAGGCCCACACATTAACGTCTGCGCTACTACTATTCACGTGATGTCATCTTTTATTGAAATAAATTGTCCCAAGCAAGCGTTGACGATGGACAACTTGAACTCTCTTTGTCTGGTTAATCACAATTCACCGGAGTGCAATGTTAGGTGGTATACGGGAGACATTGGATTCAAGGCTGCTTCGAAATTAGATTTTATTTTAGATAGGCAGGATATTACCTCGAGTATAAGTGGCGCTTGTGTGGTTGAAACTTCAATCAACGTACACACTATCAGTTGACACGAATAAAATAAAAATATCATGCCAAGGAAGACTTTGTTCAAAACATATGTATTTTTTGTTTCCCAGCTGCACTTAATGCAAGAAATTTGAGACCTCAAAAGTATATAAGTCTCGTCAAATTGTTCCACCGCCAGATCTATCAGCAGAAGGAAGAATTTGTACTATGAGATTTTTTAAGTCGTAAGATACCATGAAAAGTTTGAGAAGCCAAACATGGAATATAATTTTAAATAATCCTCCGAATGGTTCTAAGCTTATTTAACTTCTACGTTTGGAACGCGTAACAGTTGTTTCAGTATGTCTACATGAAATGTTTGAATCAAGGGAAGGTTGTATGCAACAGTAGGAAGTTATTCGAATGATTATAGGAGAAATTATTTTATGAATTAAAATTTTAAGCTAAACCAGATACTATTTTCACATAAAACTTTTCATTGAATTTTTCACGTCATTTATAAAATATTCACATTGTTGAATCAGCAGATATTATCATCCATCGCTACAAATCACCCCAAACTACTCTGGTTTCATGACATCATTTCTTGGCGGTATCGATACACAACATACCCTCATGGCTTTCATCTTTTGCGTGTTAACGCGGTGTTGTCTGCCTACGTATTTACGGTGGCTTTTGTTGGTGCGGGCATATCTCTCCTGTATTGTTCATCATCAACATCGTTCAAGGACCAATTAAGGTGATCAAGTTTAATTGAAGTAAATTTATCGAGGTATCGCTGGGCTGGGCTGGGCTAAACTTACACAATAAATAGGTATTGTCACATCATAGCCACCATCATCGTACCCAATTTAGTATACATTTGTACGTTGCTTGTGTTTTTTAGGCGATGGATATCATCACCAAATTTGCTACTGATATAAATTTCCATGCATAGCAGAAGTATTTGTAACGAATTAACAACCGTAGAAGGTGGGCCATTTATAGATTTCTTTTTTATTAGCCTCTTTCTGAAACAGATTAAAACGGCCGTGTTGAATTTTTAAACATGATTTTTGGTTTATTTAAGAGGGTATACCTTCCAAGTAATTTAGGGATCCATGCTATCATCACTTTAAAACTCGCACTAAACAGTCACACTTTGTATCATTTTTCTTAGCATACGAGTGGATTTTTTGGAACCCTAAATGCTAGAGGTCTCTCGAAGAAAATTAATTTTTCAATATTTCTGTGCGTTTGTTAAATATAAACCGACATATTTTGACGCAATGTTTTTGATCAAGGATACTAGATTGGGTGATTTGTTCCTAATTTGGCTGGCAATCTTTTCATTGAAACTGACGTCACATTTTCATTTCAAACCAATGTCAGTTTTGTTGCTCAATTTTATTGACAAAGAACAGAAAGTTAATGAGTTCATTAAATATATATAAATATATATATAAATTATATATATAAATTTCAAAACAATATCAAGGAAAGTGAATCTTTATTGCAGAATTTAGTAGAAATCTATCTTAGGAATGATTGCGTTCATGAAATTTTGGTATTTGAGCTCAGAACTTGCTCCAGATTTGAAAATTATTCAACAAGCTCTCTCTTCAACTCCGAATACTTAAGTAAATCATCAATTACAACCATTCTTTGCCCTTTTGGTATTTTTAGAGTTGTAAACAGCATCATGATATTAAAATTCAATGCAAAAACATCCCTTCTCCAAATGGAAATCATATATTTTACAGTAATATTTGAATAAGAATTAAGATGTATAAAGTGAAATCTGCTATTGGATTGCCACTATTTAAAGTAATAAGGGATCCGATTTTTTGAATGCTATCTCTTCCTGCGTGTAACACACTAGTTGAAAGATATTTTGGTGTCTTCAACAACAAAAACCAAATTTGGAAGAGATTACAAGCTACTTTAAGTAAAGCATGTCAACAAGAGATAATCAAAAACTGGATTCGTCTAAATGCTCCGTAACCTGAAAAGATAGTGGCAATGATTTCGATACTATCGATTGACTGATTGTGAGTAATAAAGCATCATAATGTTTATATGAAACAGTTAGCAGCATTTCAATAGAAGACCGAAGCTTAATATTCGCTCCAAACTAACTTCAGAAATAGCCCAAAGTTGCTACTAAACTAAATCACTCAACACAATCACCCAAAATGATTTCCTAAAATAATGTGAAACGCACTTTAAAAAAACCAACGAATGGACTAACCCATATGAGATCATTTCTTGGTGTGATCATAACATTCTTGATCTTTAAGATTTATAGATTTACTATGTTTTGAATATTCCTCATTGTTATGTGTTTGAACATTTTCTGTATCGAAGAAGTCAAGCATCATGCATGAAACAAGATTACAAAAAATGTTGTACTCTTTTCCATTCATTCTTGTCTATTAACATCCTGCTCACATTGGATTCTATTCAAAAATCATTCACATTGCTTAGAAAATTTGTTCAAAGTGGATTCAAATTTGTTCAAAGTTACCTGAATAAACTAAATTTTGCCCAGTTTCAGTAAAACAGAATTCAATTCAACAAATATCACGAATAGCAAAACGAGAATTGAAATATCACTATTAAGGTACTAGTACAGTCTAGAACTTTCAAAAAATCGAATTTTTTTTATTATTGATTTCGATTCTTTGGGCATTCAAAAACATTCTCCCAAAATATGATAGAGAAATTTGAACTATATTTAATTCTATAGTAAATATAATAACGCGCGAGCGCACGGCGTTTATGTCGATCCCCTCTCCAAAATACCAATTTCTTTTATATACAAATTGAAATTCAAAGTTTCTCACGTGTTTTTCTCTCAGTATCTATTTGGTAGTCGATATTTTTTTTTGTATTATGGCCCCAAGCAAATCGTACGGAAAGGCGAGTAAAACCGCTAAACCGAGAAAGATTGAAAAAAAAAACTTTCAACGCATTTTTCTCGAAACGACGTTTTTTCAAATGGCAGACAGTTAATCTTCGGAACTATAAAACTTAGAGTAATAAATCTTGAATCATTTTCTTTGCCCCTTCATGGGACATGACAATTTACCACATTTGGTAAAAAAAAAAAAGAAGAAGAAATTATGTAAGGATAATGATCGGAAAGTAGGGTCGAAACTTTTTTTTTTGAAAGTCTGCCAATATTTTTTTTCAACAAATTTTTACTTTCGGTGGTGAATTGTCACACAAAATAACACTTTTTATAACATACTTTTTGAAGTTTTTGTTTCAGACTTACCAATTCTGAGATTAACTGTCTGCCATTTAGGAAGAATTTTTTAAGTACGAAACTTTGGCGTCCTCTACAAAATTTATATAAGGAATACAAAAATAAAAAATAATTTTTTTATACACTTAAAGATATTTACTTTTTTTATGTAAAAGATTGCATTGATGTAATTGACAAAATGGCTTTTAAAAAATCTTGAAAATCATGCTTTTTTTGTATTCTAGACTGTACTAGTACCTTAAATAAACAATTACGTCTTGTATTATGTCCTTCAGTTACAAAAGCAGCATATTTGGGATAAGATACTTATCCTTTCCCATCCTATATGGCAATAAGCATCCAACCACGGAACTGAATGTCTTACATCCATACTATTGTACTGTAAATATTTACTAATTCTTTTCGGCAAACTGAAAATACATCCAATCTCTCTTGAAAATTGTATTTAAAAGAAAATTGCCAATTTAACTTATATTCTTGATGAAATTTTTTGCAAGAATGGTCATTTTCCAAAATAAAACCAACGTTGGAAGAAGTCCTAACAACTTTGAGGTAATTTCAAAAAAAATCTTAAATATTCCAGGCTCTATCTCAAGACAAGAGGGATGTTGCCGTAGCCACAATTGCAAATGGGTCAATACTCCAGCGCTCTTGCGATAAATACAGGAAACCAACCACTCTTCCAGTGATATTAGGTCCACGATAATTATTTCCAGCCAAAAAAACCTATCACCTAGCAAATATAGTTGCTTACATTCAGTAGCGTATGCAGGATTTTGATAAGGGGGGTTCATATTTTTGAAGTCTTGACTAGGTACGTTTGCTAGTGCTTCGGTGTAGATATGAAGATATAATTATGTAATGAGACTTAATCATACTTTTTCAACGGTCAAATTTGGAGTCCTCTAAAAATAATTCTGGCTGACTTTAGCCCGATTGCATGTCTGGTTTCATTTACGTGGCTAAACTTGTTTACCCAAGGCGGGGGGGGTTTGAACCCGTAAACCCCCCCCCCCTTGGGTACGCCACTGCTTACATTCAAAGAAACTTAATTTATCAAACTGATAGTTTTGATGTTGAAACAGAGCTACGATTGATAAAAAAGATCTTAAATCTTACAATAATCTACTGCCATTTAATCCAAATTTTGAACAATGGCTGGCTATTTATTAAATTATTTATAAATTCAAAAATAAAATTGTGGAACAATTGCTTTTCCACGTAAATTTACAAAAAAGCATATGTCATCTAATCGACCTTCTCACAATAAATCTACTCAACTAATCTGGAGTCCAACTATTCAGGGAAGGTTAAATAAAAAAATCTTTCACTAAAAATTTAATATCACATTGACGTAGTAATTATATTTGCAAGAGTCAACTGAGGCTGAACACATTACGGTGAGTATTATGTTAAAAAAAAAATTAAAATACATTTCAAATGTTTTCATTAAATATTGGCATTTTATAAGCTCACTCCAATTACAAGTGGCAAAATAAATAGTTTCATTGCCATAGTATAGTCATTTCTGATTTGAAAGGTTCAACAACTTATTCCTTAATCTTTTCAAAAAATTTTTTTAAGCGAATATAAAATGTTTTCTGAATACGTCCATTGCAAATGACAGGGTGACTATTTAAAACAACCTATTCGGCTACTTTTCATGATTTTCTGAAAATTTATAAGGGTGAATCAATAATTTCTCTCCGGTTGATTTTTTTAATAATTCTGCCATACCTTAGTCAAAATTTAAATCGAGAAATTCAAACGAACATGTCTGGAATAATTTTCAATTTAAATATTTTTTCGAAAAAATAATAACTATTTAATCAACCAATATAAGCTTCAACTGTTATTAACCGCGAATTTTAGTTTGAAAAATCATTTGCCAGTATTTTTATCAAGTAAATGATACAATAATCAAAGAACTTGAACGATTTACTTCTTAACCCTCTACTGTCTTGAATACTAGACGAAATTGAAAATTTAAATTTTTGCATTAATTTTTCTAAAAAGTAGATCATTACCTATAAGGATCAGATCGTGGTTCGGGTACATTTCCAAATCCATCCCACTCAATCATGCGATGAATCCAATGTCGATAAAAGGCAACATTCATAAAATAACTGCCGTACGTGTGATTATTACAATCGCGATTAGCACGTGTATGGACCCCTGCTAGTTTGTAGCCACATATAAGCGGACCTCCAATGTCAACCTAAAAGAGTAAACATTTGAAAATAAATCTGAAATAATCAATCGTTTTTGGAAATATGCAAACGACAGATAAAAATATGGTGCTCAAAAAGATTCTATCATGACCGCTGTTTTTCTTTCGGTGGATAAAGGCTATTACCATAGCTTGACTGAATAGTTGCGTAGAAAGACGAAGTAAAGGAAGTAGCTATCAAAATTATATACGTGGTTTTATACGTACTTTTTGATTCAAGGGAGATAATATGAATCGTTCAACTTCACTAGAAGCTTTAAGACAAGGATCTGCAAGCAAACATTGTAAGAAGTAAAGCTGGCTCTAAATTTGGGATCTTCAAGCCATCAAGTCTGAACTATTTGATCATACGAACCACTTTTCATGTCTGCATAATACACAAATCGCTTATTTGAAGCCGTAAACTTCATACGAATCATATCTTCTCTGCGAAAGAATACTTACAATACACGGAGTGTGTGTCGTATCCGAATTGGCTCCACAAATTATGCGATCTACATCATCAATTAAATTGCCACCACATTTAATTTGTCTTTGAATATAAACGGACCCTTTGCGTAATTGGGTGGTCTTTCTTTTGAGCTGCAATCATACGAATATAAAGAATTATATTTAAAATAGCTGTTTTTTCGTGCTTGTTTGCTTATAGACTTTTCTTAGAGATAAGAAAGTCATCGTGAAATACATACTCACCCCTGATTGACTCCATCCAAGCAATGTGCACTGTATACCAATCCTTGGAGTGGCTTTGCTCAATTCAATAGGAGCTACTAAGTAATTTTCAACAAACGATTCATTCACCTTTGATTACAAGAAGCTTACGTTATATGCATGTAACATCTGAAAACGGCCTTACTTTTAAAATAGCTATGTCGTCCAAATCGAATCCTGCCCTGTACGAACCGGGATACTGAATCAGGTGTGTAATTTCACGAGTCTGACTGTACGGTGAGATGACATGACCCCAAGTTACATCTCCGGCAAGAACAAACTGTAACGATCAGATAAAAGTGATAGCGAACTATCAGATTAGTACTACCTTATTCAGATTCCTTCGCACAGGACTATCACGAAAGCAATATGATGATGTGAGAACATGTCGAATATGAATTATGGATCCACCACACAATTGTTGATTCTTAATATATAACACGCACACCTGACTAGGATATTGTCCCGGTCGGCATTGTTCTATTGATGTGTCGTCTTTATTTTCCAGAGCTTTATTTTTCACAATCGATAAAAACAAAGTTAAAATGAATGTCAAGAATAGCATTACAAAATTTGTGAAAAACAATAAGTCAAAAAAAAATTATGAAATGTAATAATTTGATGTATTTTTCAAGGAGTACGCATAATGGAAAACACTCTCTTCTTTTTCAATTACTGCTTTATTCTAAGGTAAATGTATTCTTTTTTATTATTATACGAGTTACGATGTATTTTGAAATACTCTTGAATAAGACTTTTGGACTTTTAAAATAAGTTTTATAAAAAAAAGTTTGAAGTTAGGTTTAATTCATTTTTAAAATTTTTGTTGTGAGAGAATGATGGAGTAAGATGCTGGATTGGATTGTCTGTGTATTATTTGTTATAAAATTTGAGAGACATTAAATTTCATGGAAAAGTTCTGGCAATTATTTATCCAAAAACTTGAGTTTTGAATAGATATCCCTGAATGCTTGCCACGATTATTTTCTTTTAGAATCTTCTATAGCGTTGAACTATACTTGGTAACAATCTGTTTACAGACAACGTTTTTGACTGATCCATTTCCATTGAAAAAGGTCCTACTTCGTTACTATCCAAATAATTCTCAGCATTTTTTCCTAAAATATTTTACCATTTTATGAAGATGTGTATTCGATTGATCGATTTGAAATGTGCTTTGTTTGATTTTTTTACAACGAAACTAAAATTTTATTTATTTCAACAATCAGCTTAAAAAGTTTTGGTTTTTAACGACTTTTTTCCTTAAAAAAGAAGTTGTGCTGTGTGAGTCCTCGTTTCACGAATTTTATGGCTTATTTTGAAAACGTTTCTTTTAATACATTCCTATAATTTTCCCCATAAATAACTCCAACGTGTTCGAAATTTCAAGAATAATTTTTGTTATTTTTTTAATAGAAAAGATTCCAAAGACAAATTTTGCTTAAAAAAAGTTTAGAGAAACTTTATTGACTTATACATAGATATATGTCATGGAAACTTGATAAAGTTTGGTAGAGGACAATGAATAATTTTGATTTGTCAACCTGACATTTATATTCAGTTAGAGTAATTAGCATTTAGTTGTTTATATATCAACGATTGGGTGAATTTTATATAAGCTCGACACAAAGCTTTTTTTAATGAAAAAGTGAATTTAAAAATTTCCACTTGATTTGCCGCACAAGTTTTCATAAATTTGTTTAATGGCTGTGTAAGTATGAAATATATTTCTATAAACTTAATTGTGTGATATCAAATGCCTTTTTGAAGCTTTTCACCTAATTGAAGTAGATACCTAAAGGCTCAAAAATCGTCAACAAATGAAATGATAACACGTTGCATATTGCTGACTGTACCGATCCACAATCCTTGTTTTCCGCACTGCAGGGTTCAATTTCCCAGATATTTTTCAAGCATCATCTTGCTCTATCGAAATTATTTGGTAATGTCAGTTATTATCCTTTCCGCACGAAAATTCGCCTTGAAGGAAGAAGACATCTTTTCAAAGAGACCGTATATGATGTCGAATCGGACAAAAAGGATATTCATCCCTCAGGCAGTTTCTTTTCTTCGGACCGAATACATTGCAATTTTATATGTCCAATCAGGAAATTTATTTGTTTGTGATTTTCCAAGGAAAACATTCTATACTGGACGACGACCATTCGTGCAAGAGAAAAACCTTTAGAATCACTCAGGCAACCATCATACATATCAAAACTAACGATCGCTCCGAACAATTCCATTATCATTTTTGCATCTCGTTTATTTATACTATTACGAATTTCTTTTATTCTCCCCCGTCCCAGCTAGAGTACATTATTAATGATGATATTGGCAAGGATACTGTCATGGATTCACGTTTGGGTTGCTCTTTAATCGATTCAATACGCATCGAGTTTATGACCCTGCTGAATTTCGCATACAGTCAAATGCGTGGATGAAAAGAGTTCAGGAAATGAGTTACGGAAGTGTATTGAGGCGCGTGACTGTATTTTTGTGTGTACTTCGCTGACAGGATATCAAAGCTATCAGAGTTTCATCCCAGGGAAAAAATGGGATCAGCCCGAGTAACCTTCGCGTACACAACGTGCGTCGAGGAAACGGAAGTATTTTGTTTTGCAAATTTTATGCAACCCTGTACGCACAGCTTGGAAATGCGTATGTGTAGTTTGAGTCTAAAATTTGTGGCAAAATAATTCAACACAAAATGTTTCACTTCACCTCCTCCTTCAATATTTCGCGACATAAAAGCAAATGTTAGTTCTTTCTTCCCAACAAAATACTCTATGCTCTTAGCTTCTAGCCTATAAAACCGTGTTTCCTCACCGAAGTCCCTCTTTTGGAATAATGAAACGATTTTTGACACAATCTATTCAGTAGAAGATTCTCACAAAAATGTAGCCTTCTTAGTTAGTGTATCGAACAACCTTCCAGGAAGTGAATAGTATCTAGGGACCAATAGTGCGGAGTATTCGAACTCGTGCTGAATCGAGTTGATTTCTGTTACAGATAAATCCAACGTCATGATGATATCTAGAAGCAGTAAATCTCGTGTAAAGAAAATAATGACTCTATTTTGACATATGAGGGAGTAATTTACTTTATCATTGTAAATAATCGCTTTTCGATTAATTGAGCTTAATTACAACAATTCGTAATGAGCTGTATTATATGTGCATGTTGGTGTGCTAATCAGTTAGAGAGACGTACCTTTGATTAACAAACGTAGGCTTCGGCCAAATGAAAATTTCCCAAGGATTTAAGATTGATTGATAATTTAAAATATTGTTTCACACTCATACGCCACTAGAAATAAAATTGAGCTAACAAATAGACCCATCGTTCGGCAAACAGAAGAAATTTAAGGATAACATAAATTCACGTCCAATTGAACAACAGTTAAATATTATACTATTGATGAAATTTTGCTACTTATGACATTATCACATTTTTGAATTGATTGCTTTTTCCACTGATGGCTTAACTTCTTGATTCTTAAATGACTTTCTAACATCACTTTTGTGCCCTTCAAACCTATCCAAATATATTTTTTCAGCTTTAATTACTATTAAACATATTTCTTCATTGGTTGTTAACTTCCCAGTATATAGGAAGTTCTTGTAATCGCCTCGAAAATCGAAATTGAAATTTTCAACATTTCTTTACGTTTTGAGGTCTATAGAGTATATATATATGTTTTTAGAAAGAAGTATGTATGTGTGTGTGTACGTACGTCTGTACGTTCGTGGACACTTTTTTCTACGAGCATAACTCACGTAAACTAAGTTGTATCGACTTTGTCGAGGTGTCAACCGAAGCGTCTTTGCAATCTTAAGAGCTGCTTAGTTTTTGGGATACTTCGGTCAGGGGGGTTTGCTGTTTTGCCCGTTTGAAGGTCATTTCTGTCATGCGTTATATCTCACGAACCCAACGTACGATTTCCTTGAATAAGATGTCAATCGACGCGCATTGACATTTATGTAATTCTATCAAGTTTCTAAAAAAAATCTTAGAGCCGTTTTTTAATTTTTTTTAAAAAAATGCAAAAAATTGGGTTTCTTATACTCCAAACAGTTCTTTTAAAAATGCCATCAATTTTTTTTCTCATGATTACAAAAAAATCAAATAAAAAATACAAAATCATTAACAGTCATCATGAATTTCAAGGTCATTTCTGTCATGCATTATATCTCGCGAACCAAACATAGTATTTGCATCTTTTAGGTGTCAATGTACGCGTATTAACATTTCTATTAATCTGTCGAATTGTTGAAAAAATCGTTGGAGCCGGTTTTTAATTTAAGAAAAAATAGTGCAAACAATTAGGTTTTTCTCATAAACAATAAATTTTTAACCTGATTTGCGTAGTGCAATAATCAATGTTTATAAAATTTATAAACTGCAAATAATGTTTGTAAAAACACCATCAAAACTTTTTCTCATGATTACGTGAAAAATTAAATTAAAAATAAAAAGTCATTAAAAGTCATCATGATTTTCAAGGTCATTTTTAACATGCACTATATCTCACGAACCAGATATAATATTTGCATTAGTAAGGTGTCAGTTGACGTGTATTAACATCTTTGTGAAGTTTTTATCATTATAAAAATTCGTTTCAGAAGTTTTTTTTTAATTTAATAGAAGAAAATGCGAAAAATTGTGATTTTTTTCATAAAAAATATTTTTTTAACCTGATTTGCACATCACAGTGATACCAATTTATGAAATTTATACATTCTTATCAGTTTTTGAAGAGAAACCAGCAAAATTTTCTTCCACGTTTATGAAAAAAACTGAATTAAAAATAAAAAATCATTCAAAGTTACCATGTAAAGAGGGTTTATACGAATGATATTACTTTATATCTTTTATTCTAAAAAAAGTGTTCTAAATTCAATCAAAGTTTTAAAATATTTGCATTATTTGAGCAGATTTTTAATTGTTAACTTCCCAGTATATGGGAAGTTCTTGTAATCGCCTCGAAAATCGAAATTGAAATTTTCAACATTTCTTTACGTTTTGAGGTCTATAGAGTATATACATATAAAGTGTTTTTAGAAAGGGAGATGTGTGTGTGTGTACGTACGTACGTTCGTGGACACTTTTTCTACGAGCATAACTCACGTAAACGAAATCGTATCGAATTTGTTGAGGTGTCAATCGAAGCGTCTTTGCAATCTTAAGAGCTGATTAGTTTTTACGAAACTTCGGTCGGGGGGGTTTGTTGTTTTGCCCCTTTGAAGGTCATTTCTGTCATGCGTTATATCTCGCGAACCAAACATACGATTTGCATGATTAAGGTGTCAATCGACGCATCTTTACATTTTTATAAATCTATCAAATTTTGGAAATAATCGTTGGAGCCGTTTTTTTAATTTAAGAAAAAAAAGTGCAAAAAATTAGGATTTTTATAAACAATAAAATTTTAACCTGATTTACGGAAGACAGTATTTAATTTTTATAAAATTTATATACTTCAAGTAATGATTGTAAAAACAACATTAAAACTTTTTCTCATTATCATGTAAAAAATTAAACAAAAAATAAAAAATCATTAACAGGCATCATGATCTTCAAGGTCATTGCTGTCATGCATTATATCTTGCGAACCAAACATACGATTTACATTGTCAAGGTGTCAAACAACGCGTCTTAAAATTTTCGTGAATCTGTCAAATTTTGAAAAAAAAATGATTGTAGTAATTTTTAAATTTAAGAAAAAAAAAGTGCAAAATATTAGGTGTTTTTAATAAACAATAAATTTGTAACCTGATTTACGGAAGACAGTACTCAATTTTTATAAAATTTATATACTACAAGCAATGCTTAAAAAAACTTCGCCAAAACTTTTTCTTATGATAACAAGAAACATTAAATAAAAAATAAAAAATCATTAACAGTCACCATGATCTTCAAGAGCATTCCTTCCATTCACTATATCTCACGCACCAGATATAATATTTGCATCATTAAGGTGTCAATCGACGTGTTTTAAAATCTCTTTGATTATTTTAACATTATAAAAAACCGTTCATCGGTTTTTTAATTTAATAGAAGAAAATGCGTAATAGATGTTTATAAAATTTATACATTTTATAAAATAAAAAATCATTCAAAGTTACCATATGAAAAGGGTTCTTCCGAACCTTATATCTTTTATTTTAAAGACTTTTTTGTGAAGTCAATCAAAGTTTTAAAATGTTTGGATAATTTGAGCAGATTTTTAATAGTTTTTACAGTCTTTTAATTAAAATAAGCGGCTTAAATTTTGAAAACCACCAAAATTTCAATCAAATTTGCATTTGTGGTAATCAATCATCATCACCCATCCACCAAAAGCCTTGCGTAATCAGTGGATGCTCCCGTAGACGATTCGATTCATATTAACTCATTCCTGTTACTGCTATGAATACCTCTCATTATTATCTAAAGTAGTACTATTTTCAAAATTATTATTGTGTTTAATATTTTTAATGTTTATCTAGATATTACTGGGAAGTTAACCGTGTGGACCTCAAGGGTCGCACTTCGCGGCTTGTTTTTATAGTCTTTTAATTAAAAAAATGTTTAAATTTTCAAAACCAACGAAATTTCAATCAAATTTTCATTTGCGGTAATCAACGCTTTGAATGGCAAAATGTTTTGTAGTCAATACTTTGCAAGATCATATGCTTTAAAAAGTTTTTATCGAATTAAAAAATGTAGTTTTTAGTAGATTTATTCTTTAGTCATCGTAAGATTTCAATAACCATCATCATTTGTAATACATTTTACTTTTTACATGCAATTGAACCTATTTTTGACTGCATATACAAAAATCTTCAAAACCAAAAAGGTCCCCACCGATTGATCCGCGTGAATATTCAATCTGTCCTCATCGACCAAAAAGCTTACGTAATCAATGGACCCTCCCGTAGACGATTTGATTCATATTAACTCATTCCTGTTACTGCTATGAATACCTCTCATTGTTATTACTTAAAGTAGTATTATTTTCAAAATTATTATTGTGTTTAATGTTGTTGATGTTTATGTAGATATTACTGGGAAGTTGACCGTGTGGACCTCAAGGGTTGCACCTCGCGGCTTGTTGATTTTTATTTATACACTATCAGAATTATATTTGCCTGGCTGTTGTTTCTCGGTAAGTGAATAGTTCAAATTATGAAAAGGAAAAATTAGTTTGAAAAATCCCACTACCATGGAAGTAAAGAAGAATTAAATTAATTAAAGTTTCATATGTTTTGTCATTTCTTTGAATAACGAAACGAAGATTATTTAAATATAACTTGAATCCTTGTCTAGAAAACTTCACCCAGCGACTTTTCGGAAAATTGTATACCTAGCAGTCAAAATATTTAACTCAAAATTAACACTTTCAGCTTTCTACATTTAAATTTTCTTTCATTTAGTATTTTTTCCGGCGTCAAATATCTCGATTTCCTAAGCTTTTAGGTTATGAGAACGAACGCCTTCCTTTTCACTTAGAGCGTTTTTGGTCCATACTTAATTTTGTTCTTTAAAAAAATGCAGAGCTACCTCCGTACAGATGGATATAAATATTGGATTAGTTTTTTTGAAGTGATCTCAGGCAAATAAACCTTGCTCGATCGGATGAGGAAGAGTTGAAACAAATTTACGAAAAATGAGCTAATTGTTAGAAACAACTCATACTAAAAAATGCTGATTTTTATTCACATATTGCTGTCCTAAAAACATCAAATTTACTCAAACCAGTATCAAAACTTACTTGTATATCTAAAGTTATTTCAATTTTAATCTATAATCTCATCGTAATAGTATTTAATCAAATTTATGAACTGCAACAAAGTTTGTACAAAAGTTCATCGAATATTATCCCTTAAACCGCATGCGAGATTACACGGAAATTATATTTCGTGCTGATTTGCAAAACACGTATGAACGTTGAAGATAAATTTTTGGGAAAATAAATAGAAATGACTCCTTCAACGGAAAACTATTATTCTGAACTTTATATTGAAATATATTCGCTGGGTTTGAGTGTTACTCAACGCCAACCAGCAAATAGTGAATATCTGCATGACGATAATAATGTCGTACGGCGCGGGTAGAGTTCAGTCGAGTGTTAAAAGTGAGTCCTTGGAAAGTTCTGCAGTAGCTGTAGTATTAGTCGTGTAACTGCGTTTTCCATGAAGCTTGTTATGTTTCTATTGCAGCGACACTTAAAACAAGGGTAGTTTCCTGGATTCGTTATCTTTATATTTATTCACGATGTGACATCAAGTTGGGAATGCTTTTGGTTTACAATTGTTCATATTTTGTTTCAACCTTTAATTATGCGAAAGCACTAGTCCTGAACTCAGTAGCGTCTTTCCAAACACATTTATTTCATTCAATATTTAATTTCACCTTCTCATTTAATGTATAATCTGCCGATCGTTCGATTATCCGAAAATTCATAGCATATTTTCACGACGTATAATTCACTAGTATCAACCTTCTAAGCTCAACCTAACTGTAAGGATTCAAGTGAGTTCTGCGAAATTCTCTAAGATGATTTCTTATTCCCTTACTATGCTTTCAAGGGTGAAGACCATGGGCACATACACATCCATACATCAATTTCCAGTAATTGGAATTCAAACGATGCATTCCTTAAGAAAAGAAGCCAAATCTTAGGTAGGGAAATTCTGCTTCGAGCGAAGGCAATTAGATTTGATTGGAAAATATTTGAAATTATTGAAAACGATTTCTATGAACGCAACTACCCTAGTACGTTTTAATATTTTGGCTCTAGTGAGACGTTTTCAGCTTGCTCAACGTGAATAATGTATTCATTTTGCTTTGTAATTAGTCTCTTGCATTAATGAAGATTGTATATATAATAATTTATAATATAACATTAACACTACCGTGACAAAATAAATAATCTGATATCGAATATGATGAGAAAATGAAACTAGCTCACCCCGAGACCACGCCATCTCAACGTATCGTTCAAAAAATCCCTTGGAATACGAATTAATTTTAATTTGTCCAAAAAATTGTATTAAATAAAAACATTGATTCCAGATTCGAAAATAAGAACAAATATTTATATACTGATAAGTTTTGGATTTACATTGTGGACAAGCTATTTAAGGAGATTTATTCTCAGCCGAACTAACAATTGAATAAGGTCCAACGTTTTTCCGCTGGCAAATAACTTAAGCATAGTAGAAAATTTTTCACTTTCTTTTAATCATAGTTTGAACGCATTCTGTTTCTTAACATGGTTTTGAATATTGATGACCTTTGCAGCATGTTGACTTACATGATTGAAGCTACATGAGTAAAATTAATAATAGACCAGAACGGATCTGTTTTCAGTTGGCTGTTGCACTGACTTTTCCAGTAAAAGTTGTGGAATAACTTGTATAACAATAATTGAATCATCCTACTTCTTAAAAAAGTCGGGAACATTAACAAATAAATCGAAATGTTCAAAAATTATATAAAAAACCGCCTATTTTCCAAACTTCTTCATGCTTTAGTTTCTGACTTCTTGGATTTTAAAAATTTTGAATTTTTTTTAAATAAATTTAGATTGCAAAATTATTATGTGAAACCTACTGAATTGACTTTGGTGAAAATTTGTGTGCTGTTTTATTATATTATAAATATTTTCTAGGTGAATTATGATGGTCCTAAGTGCATCCTAAGTGGTAAAAAAATAAAAAAAAGTTTTTCTTTCCTTTTTTTATTTTTATGGCTAATTTCCGGCAAGGCTAAAAAAAATTAAAATTTTTAACCAATCGTATCTTATGGAAAATTTAATTACGCAACTTTTGTTTCATCATAACTTTGCTTTAAAATGAATCGTTTTAAAGTTAGAAAAGTAAGGAAAAATCTAGTTTTTTATAATTTTGAAACATTTTGATTTATTTATTAATGTTCCCGACTTTTTTAAGAACTATACATTATACATTTTTTTCGCAAAAATCGTCGTTTTTTACATCAAGGTGGATCGATGTATAAAAAGAGATACGAAACCCAATTTATTTTGTGACATGCTACGTATTGAATGAAATTTTTGAATGCATCAATAGCTTTTGTTCGTCGAATGTAAGAATAATCAGTATCTCCCATTCCAAACGGAAATTAAAAAAATCCCTTTCTAATTTTTAGGATGCAGAGTTACCAGCCAAAAGTGAATATGTTATCATTTTTCAACCTTAAATAGTTGAAAGTTTTTAACTGAATAAACTGTTTTCTGTTCCGTAATTTCATGCGCTTGGAGTTAAGTTAATAGTTTGCATATTGTGAAAAATTGTGGCAGAATCATATACAAAATACATATACCTAAAATTAAAAATCTCTTGAAATGCAAATCCCAAATTACATTTTTCCTAGTTTAGGCGTTAATTTCATGAGACCAGAGATCTATTTAATTGTTGTTTCGCGTTATACTACTATTTAGTAGGAAGGGTGGCAGTTAAAATGTATGCAAGTATAAATTACTTCCTGTAAAAAGTTAGTTCATTTTTGAAGTCGTGTTTTTTTACTGTGAACATAATTATTTGGTCACTATCTAAGAATCTTCACTCTTCACTTCTCCAAAAATGATCCAAAAGTCACTCCTCGACTATTTTCTTCCACATCAAAGTTCGTCAGGAAAGGAAGTTGGCTTGTGCCTGTAGCACTTATTTTTTCTTCGTCTTGAAAACTTGCTGTTACATTCACATTCAAAGTATATGCAGTTACATAACAAGTGTGTTGTCCAGTTCAAGCTTGACAAAGCGAAAATCCTTTACGGAATAGATTTTCCATTATGCATGGCTTACCGCAAGTTTTGATCGAATCCTTTGCTGTTTTGTTAAGTTCAACATAGATGCAGTGAGACTTCATTTCCTTCTCCTTTGAGACATCCTGCATTCAGGATTCCTTCGAGCACACTCAATGAGTGAGTGACTTCACACATATATGCATGTAGAAGGTACAAAGTGAGTGTGAAACAGGATTTCGGATGTCATCCTTGTTGTATGGTCATTCTCAATGATTTGCTTTGTGACCATCGACCACTATTTCAATAGATGTATAGAAGCGAAGAGAACACAAGAAGCCAGGCATCAGGACTTGTTATTGACTCTTTGATGGAAGTTGCTTATTGTGTGTTTGTGACAACAATCCGCTCAAAGGACATTTCTTCCGTGGCTAGTTTGCAATGGATGAATAAATGAAAATAAAATGAAAAAAATGAACCATTTTTCACGTCTCGTTTGCATGCATCAGTGAAGTTCCACTATAGCTAGTAAAAGAAGTTCACATTTCAGTAACTGAAATTTCGTTCTTTTTATCTTCCAATGAAAATTATTTCTTCAAAAAATATTGAATCCAAAATTACCTTTCCCTGAGCTTCCGTCTGCAGCTCACCTTCAATTAATCTTAATTTTGACTTCAATAAGAGCCAAAAAGGGAGAATTTTTTTTTTTATGCACATCTTAATACAATTTAAGTTGAATTCTCTATTGAAAATTCTTTCATCTGTGACCTCATAAAAGTTGAAATATGGAAAATAAAAACTCATTTGCAGACTACGTAAACTTCAAAATGTTATTGTTCGCGACGAATAACGAGCAAAGAAGGTACTCACTTAAGTCGCTTGTCTTTTTTCACAGGAGTTTAGTTTACTTTTGTAAAAAGTTCTCCATCAAAAATGCCTCTTCCCTGATCACGGTTAATGGTTTCTTACGCGTGACCCCCCTTCAGGTTTTCGTGGAATATCAATTTATTTTTTTCAATTTTCCCTTCATCCTTCGATACGGCTTTTCATTTCTATTTACTTAAAATGTCAAATAGCCTAAACTTCGGTTAAGCAAAGACTCAACAACCTTAAGGTGTCTCTGCTGATGCTTTGATAGAAACTCTTAAATTATCTGTGTTTTTTTGTTTTGGAGCAATGAATGGTTTTTGATAGACGATTTCTGATTTTTTTTGACCAAATTATTTATGATAAAAATCATAGGCGACTCTCGAACTCATCTGTAGAAATCAATGGAAATAATATTGCGAGAAATTTATGAATTTTTTGCAAATAATAAAAATCATCTTGTTCAGTCCACCTTAAAGTGAAGCGTAAAATATACCTTTCCCACTTACTTCATGGAAATAATGTTCAACAATATCTTCACATTGTAGAAATGAGGATGGCATGGTGCTGGTATTAGTCAAGGATAATGACAGGATGCTCATAATCAGGAGTGACGAAAAAATCATTTTTCTGTTGCAAAAGTTTCGTACTTGGGGGATTTTACGACTTGCTATTATGACAAGAGATGAAAAGGTGATACGCGCAATATGTCCTGTTGCCACCGCTAACTTTGTCGTCATCAAAACGACACTCGCCAAGTGGAGCACATCAAATGAATATTGCCGCTAAGTAAAGGAACAAAGGGATGTTGGTGACAATAATAATTTTCAAATGGGCACGGGAAAAAGTTTATGGTCAACGTCACGCCAGGGGATAAATTAATATTTCTGTTACTGCCGCGTGATGGTTCTTACGAATTTCTCATTTACTTTTCAAGGCCTATTGTCGGTTAAGTGATGAAATCTAGATGCCAGAATGTTTTCCTGGATGTAGGTAAATGGATCAAGGGCTTTGCGAAGGATCAAGGCGAAAATGTCATAAATATGAGAAAAGATTGGATCAAAAGAGGTTTTGGCTTGATTGAATTTTTCAGAACTTTTTACAAAAATTTACAAACTTAAATGTATTGCAGCTTTTTCAAAAATATTATTGGATAAACTACTGTCAACTACTGATAAATTTCAATGTTGCAATATTTTTATCATTCGATGGCATACCGAAAATATACTTAAATTCGGATCGTAGTGCACGATGCCAACAAAATTTAAGAAGAACAAATTATCAGATTTTATTTAACGATTTTTATGTTTTCTACTTTTTTCTGTAGAAACTAAGCTGTAGAACAAAATTGAATCATGTGATATATTTGATATTTCCTCTACATTTTGTACAACATTCATATTTTGAATCTTTTCTTTCTTTCTAAACTTAAACCTTATAATTTAGTGCAAAAAATTTAAAATAAGCATGAGAGATGCTGCACTTAGAACGGATATAAAATGTCACGTCATGTCCCAAAAAAGCGTATTTACGAATTGATGATTTCGATGATTCATTTAAAACTCATATAAATAAAATAGAACATCATACCAGAAATCACAGGTACATTTTTCAATCATAATTTCTCTTCAATTAAGCTATAATTGATATGCTTCTTCATTTTTACTAACGTTGATAGCAAATAAATATTTTGCCTTTCAAGTCAAGTATAGCCTAGGTGAACACCAAAAAATTATGTAAGTACATGCAAATCATGAACCGCAAACACTATTTATAAAAAAGTTGTCGTTGAAACTCTATTCAATCGACTTTAACAAATATATCATAACTCTACGACTAACAAAAATTTCACCAAAACCACAGGTTGTGACCGGTAAAATTTAATTAAAAACTTTCCAATAAGCCTTCTTTTACGATATCATGCTGCAATGAAACCCATCACCATAACTTTCCTAAGGGCGAATTTTCACTTGAGGAATTTCAACATCTTAAAACATAGTTTCAGAAGAAGAAATACGAAGTGAAGACGACAGCATAATTGTATGGTAACAATTTGTTGGGTCGCATATCTTCCACTTTAAACTTAAAATACTTACTCGTCGTTTCTTGAGAGTATCTTTTAAGTGTCTGATGGTCTTCGGGAAGAAACAGAAGAACAAGTGAGTGGTTAAAGAAAATGTAACATATTTCCTAGAAATCTACGAGATATGGGTGATTCTTGTTGGATGTACTTACATATAATGCAAAACATTCAGTTCTCACCTCGTTTGAATGTACGTACTCGCCGAACGTAGGTCATGTTGGGGTTGATTAGTGATTATATAAATACTTAAATTGAAATTGAAATTTTTTTGATTAATATAATAATTTCTTCAAAGACCAATCTTTTTATATTTGCATCATTTTATCCAAATCATATTTGCCAAACTAAAGGATACCTGGAAAAATTGACTAAACTTTTCTCTAGGCTTTAAAAATTGAATTGAAGTCACACATTGCTCCCTTATACGTTTCCAACATTTAGCCCAACCTCACTAAAGCCAAGCATCCAACTTGAAATCTTTTCCCAGTAAAGTTCAAAACATTTCCTGCTCCTACTGCAAAAGTATTCGGAAAGATATTTTTGAAGAAAGCGTAGTGTGTAGTGAATGGTAGAATAGAACAAACCACAAGTTACAAAAATTCCCTGGTTGTTTTAATTAAATATTCCTCCTTGAGATTATTTCCTTAATTCAAATGGCATATCCTTCTCATGTGGTATGGGGCAAGTGTGGCTTGAAGGTGCCGATTTGATTGCAGTCCCACCCACTGGTCAGACATGCTGACCTTTTCTTAGTTCTTTGCCGCCCGCCACCTAGCCCGGCTTGCCCGCAAACCTTGTTGATTTGTGAGGCCTGCAAGCGTTTAGAATAAGAAAGGTTCAGAATTGTGCTTGGATAAAATTTACAGAGCATAATTGTTTTACACATGAGAGAAGAAATTCCTTATTTAATGAGACGTTGTGCCTTGTTCTGGTTCCAGCTCGCCGTACAGTCTGGTTCAAAGTGGTGGGAGTATATGTTGCAAAATCTAATTTACGACTTGACCAATCTTTTGTTGGCTGACGATAGCAATGAATTCAAGATAAATCTAAAGTGCGCCTACTTTAGTTCCAAATTACACTTGCTTATGCCCAATTGTTTATACTAGCCCGTCACTTAGCTAATGATATATGCTCGATATTTTGCAGAAAAATATTGGATTCGACAAATTACATTGGCCCAGGGACTGAACAAATGCAATGCATTTATCATCATCTTCATATTTGCTTCACTGCTTCCAATGACATGAGCATATGAATTGGATACACAGCAAAGTTTTCAAGTGAGCTAACCAACTAGCACTAAAAGATTTACAGCACGGCGAAAGACATTTAATTTATTGCTAAATGGGATGCGTTTGATGCCAATATTTTAATAAGATTCTGAAGGTTATTTCAGACAATGTTGGTCATGCTTACATTTCTGAGCTTTTGCTTATACCTAGTTTATTAAAACTTCAAGTTAAAATAAAAATTAAACATATTCAAATATAAAGTATTTAATAAAATATTCAACTGCGAATATTGATTGACCGTAATCGACGTAAATCTCCTTGTAAACATACTTTAGTGAACGAGTCCTAGTTTATCAAATGAATTCTTTAATGAAGCAGAATAGCATTACTATTGTAAATATTTCAATTTTATAAATTGAAAAACAATTCAACCAGTCCATAGTTCGCATATATTTTTTGCAAAATAATTCAAAGCCTTCCTCAGGAAAAACACTCGTAATTACGAATAGAACTTACATTTTTTCACCAAAAATATGCTCACATTAGCTCGCTTCCGGTTACCATTGGATTTTTTTATAATTTTACTTTTAAAGTACTTCCTTCCTTCTTGAAAAAATTTAACCCAAACCAAAAATTCAGGTTTTGTTGTTAATTTTTCAAAAAACTATACAACTAAACAATTAAACTAAAAAAAAATTGCTCCCAGTTTTTGCATCGTGATTTTTTCGTTCAATTGTTGTTTTTTGGAAAATCTTGCTTCTAGAAATATTTACTTAACGTTTTGGATTTATTGTCTTGTATTTTTCTTCCTTTGAAGTTTCATTACAATATCAACAAGTGATAACTCCATACATTTTGGTGCACAATAACAGTTAAGAATGAAAAACAATTCATTTCCAGTCTGTACATATTTAGTTCCATTTTTTTTTATGAAGTCTTGAAGAAAACTGTCACCATTTTCTCCGTTTTTGTCCCAGTATTTTTTTTTTTTGACGAATTACACAGTCACTATGTTTAAATTAAACAAAAATGCTAATGATTTCTCACAGCATTTCATAAAAACTTTGTTTATTGAAATAAAAACATCACATCGGTTACTGATCTCTAAATTACAATATTTTTTTCTCAGTTTCTCGAGGTTGAATTTCATTATTTACTAATGAGGTTTTTCTTCAAAAATCTTTCTTGTAGGAAAGAAAATAAACGTTCTTTTTATTGTGATATATGGGTTTGAACTGTTTTCATTTGATCTAGTGTTGGTTTTTCAAATTGTTGAAGTGCATAGTTGATTGCATTTTTTATTAGGAGTTTAAGGTTTTGCCTTCACAGCAGTTCTTATGTGTATAAGTTTTTCGCAACACATTTGCAGTTTTTTTTTTCAAATTTTTTTAAAAATAACTAAATTATCTACCAAAATTGCATAAAATAATTGTCGGCTTTCGTCGTTTTTGTGTCACAATCCTTGCTTTTATTAACAAAAATAAAATGAGGGTTTTCTCGTTTTGAAATTGAATACACCGCCTTTATGTATATTTTTCTAATATTGGTTGATAATTCAAATTGCATCTTCTTAGTCAGTTCTAATGGTTGTAAACAAACTATTTTAAAGTATAGCATACTGACATTTGTAGCTTCAAGTATGTATATTAAAAATGTATGAGTTAAACAATGTGTAAATAAAAGGAAAATACAAAGTGCAGGAAATTTTCTACTTTCTTCCAACTCTCAGCTACGAAACGTTGATCTAGCTTATCTTCCCTAGTACTATTGATGTATGTAGTAGTGATCTTATCGAGAGAAAAACCAAACAAATGATTTCAACAAACTATATCTGCCCATTTCATGGACTTTTACATCCTCCTTAAACGGAATTTCACGCTCATTTAACCATCAAGCATCTATGTGTTCATGAAATTGAAAATCATCCTATCTAAACTTGAAAGTCATTTATTTTAAAAATACGAACAAAATTTATACTAATAAATAAACGAAAGAAATCATTAATATCTTACTTAAGCTAATGGGTCTTCCACATGAGAAACTTCAGAATTCCCATATTCAATCTTGAACTCCGAACAAATTTCAATAACAACAATCGTGAAAAATTGTGTTCTCGAAAATCACTGAAACGCATAAATCTTGAAAGGAGAATCGAGCATAAGTAATGTCCATAATAAACAGGACGAAAAGTTTAGAATCAATTCGCCAATGTGACGTAGATACATGGCCGTACTGACTATGAAGTTTCAATCTATTACGTTGATGAGAATCTATTCACCGAAAGCAGAAAGTTTACCTCCGAATATTCTCGGATATTTGTGCGGAATGGAAATGAATTATTTCAGTTGTACAGGAGATTGGTATTTGGATTAGTGGCGAGTAGTTCTTTGGAGTGTTCCAAGTTAATTCTAAGTTGGATGTATAACTAATGCAATCAGAAAACATTTCATCCGAAAATATGCACTCGTAAATATATATTGACTAATTTGATTTCATAAAACAATTGAAAATTATCCTTTTTGACTCTTATACTCTATCCGAATCAAGGACCATTGAATAGATGTTTTTATTTCCACAAAAATATACATGCATTCATTCAGTTTCACCTCTCTCCCTCCTAAAACGGTTTCTTGATAGTTTAGATGCTAGGACGTGATACACAAGAAAAACGCCATAAATTAAAGCACCCCACTTGTATCATCAACGTGACTAAGTCACTTCGCAGAAAATCTTCAATTCAATTGATGAAGTCATTAGAAGGGATAGCGACATCCTGGCTGAAGCCAAACAACATGTCCGCCGAACCAGGAGTTGGTTTTTTCCAAAAGGAATGTGTGGGCTGCTGAAAAACTTTAGCATTGACTGGACAAACGCTTTACGATAGTTATTAGATACGTAATTTGCAAGGCTAGCAACGAGAAGTTCAGTCAAAATGGCAGGATAATACGTATTTGTGATTTATCTTTTCGGATAAGATGTTGTTGCCCTCACTGAAAAGATTTCACCATGCCATTAAGTGAAACGCTTATCTGCATCTTTATCAGTCCTGTGCCATTTTCAAGTGGATGAATTACGACATTTCGAATGCAATGAAAAGAAATATATTCTATAACGTTTAAAAGGCAATAAAAACCAAATTATTTCCATTTATTTGCAAAGGATTTCGCATATCAGTTTGAGTGCCTATTTGGATTAAGGGGATGTAAACTCCTAGAGGAGAAATCTTTACTAGCATGAACTCTATCTGGAATTTAAGATACAATTTTTTTCACGGCTATAAATGCTAAATACCGCATAATGTGAAAAAATCAAAATATATTTAAGCGTCAAAAAAGTATGTTTTCAATTTGTGAGGCTGCAGTTCGAAACTGTTGAAATGTCTTCTTTGAATTTTTTTACCAAATGTTGAAATAATCGAAATTATCAAGATGTAATGTTGCTTAACTTAACTTATAATAAATAAGAAAATATTGCAGAAATTTTTGTTAAGGTGGTAGAACAAAAAAAAATATTTAGTCTTTAATTATTATCAAGAAGATTTTCAAGACAAGATTGCATTACCTCTTTGTTTTTGACTTAATTCAAAATTGTGTTTGAGGTTCAAACTTCAATTATAATTGCGCAAATATTTTGGATTATTCTTTTCGATGCATTTGATCATATTTTGAGTGCTGCATCTTTTTTTCTTATTACCATTTGACTTTTCTATGAAATCAGCAATAGAAAATTTTAGGAGCAACCTTCCATGCAGTTTAGAAGAAATTCTTACCTGCAGTTCAAAACGTTATATGTGGACGCATAAAAACGAAAACTTTGATAATTCACAATGACGTCAAACGCAGTTTTTTGTTTATTGGAGCATTTATAGAAAATAAATTTGAATTTCAATATTTATTTCGTTTCCATACGAACAAATGCAAAGAAAATAGAATAATAACGTACGAATATTTCAATTTTTTAAAAGAAATTTAGTGATATAATTATATTTTCCGAAAAATGTTTATAAATTTAAACAGATCAATGCCTATTTTCCAAAAGCCAATCAATGTTTTTCGTGATTTTTAGGTTCAGTTTACCTAACGAATTATAAAATTTTGAAGGTCAGAATGTCAATTCAAAGAATTATAAGCACTCGATGCCTGATATAGTTGTTTCTATTAAAATTTTCAGAAAGGGATCTCAAAGGCTTTCGAAATGAGTAGCCATATTTTGTGTAAATTCATAAACGCGTTCGGAGTAAATTTCAAACATTTTCTCAGCGTATTAAAGTAAGTTGCTTTTTTCCCTCGGCAATTAAGCCATGTTGACACTTATACATTACTTAACTATATCAAGATAAGTACATTGCGACTTAAAAATGCTTTCTAATTGGATAAAAACGGCCATAGTACAGATTTTTACGATTCCAACAACAAATTTTTATCAATAATCACGCTCACATAAATCCACTTGTAACATTAAGTTGCTCGGGTACTATCTTTTTCAACTCAACCATATTTTTCTTTTACTTTCTGTTAAAAATCCACTGTTACGAAAAAACACAGTCACATTGTCATTGGCGCCATATGATACATTCTCTTCATAATTCTCACCGTTCAGCGTGTGTTCAATCCTTCAGACGACACTAATGAAGCAATCCTTTATTACCAACACTCGCCAAACTTCTTTTTTCATCCGATTCTCTCGCAAGAAATCTAAAGTTTCTTTAATTCCTATTATGAATTTCAGTGTGAATTTCATCCATAAATCATGTCACGGTTCAACGCAAGGACTAAAATACTCGAGTGAAAATTCTGAAAAGTCATCGCCCAGCTTTGGAATTTTTTTTTCGTTTGTATTTTTGGTGGATAATGAAAGTTCGAGTTGTTTCAGCGAAAAAGGAATTTAGAGACACCTCCTTATATTCGCTTGGAACTCCTACGCTCCTGAATCCTTAAAAATTACGCGAATAATTCAGGAAAAATTCCACTCATACATAGGACTGGAGACAAACGGAAAAAAGTATGGTAGTTGGATAAGCACAACGACCGGAAAGGTTTTAGGGCTTCGCGGTTCTGAGAAAAAAAATTTTTTTTTTTCTCAGTTAAGCTCAGAAATATCACCACCATGAGGATGTGATGAGAATCGTTTACGGTAGAAGATAACAGTTTACTCAACTGATTTACTTATTGTCGCTTCATGGCCGCTTTGTCGTCATATAATTGAAGATTTATGCGTTGTTCATGTTGAACCTGACATCAAACTTACTTTGGAGTGATCAAATCCCCGATTAGTGGGTCTTCATCAAAGCTGGTATCTAAATTTTAACACAAATGATATCGATCGGGTCATATTTGTCATATGTGAGAAGTTGTTTTAGAGTATCCATAGCGTCTAATCTGAAGCTAATATACATATCTATGAATTTCTTCTGTGTTGGTTAACGAACCTTTTCAGTGTCTGCAAAAATTTTCAAGTTCTGGCATTCCATTTTTTGCTAATTTTTGTCCCTTAAAATTTCCTTCAGAACGCTCCTCCTTCTAGTCAATCACACAAGCACTTAGCTTCGTACGATAACACGCTGCTCCCCACTTCAGCCCATAATCATCCCTCTGAAGATCCCACATCATCCTCATTCAACTAAGTTGTATGGAAATACGCTCAATTACCTCCAAAACACAAAGCAAGCAAGCACAAAATACAAAAGTACTTAAGGCTTGTAATCTAATATTCCGCGGTAAATAAATTTTATATCAGCCTAATCCGCTCCAATGTCGCGTCCTCCCGCCGGCAGACGCAGGATATGAAGATGCCACCGCAATTAACTTGTTACCTTGTGCTCTCCCTTATCCAAACATCTTTCTTTGCAGACATCGACGCCATGCGAAAAAATGAATGCGTACTTCATTTCGTTGAATTATTTTGAGCTTTTTGAAACATAAGAAAATTTGCAGCTACTTATGGAGTCTATTAAAACAAACACAACTAAGATAAGCTCACGGATAAAATCGCAATTTTTGCCGTCTGAATTTTCAAAACCATACGTCCTGACGCTCCCCGGATCCCATCTATTCCGCAAGGAGCACATTATCAAAGGGAATTCGTTAGGTTGTTAGGAAAAGGTATTCTGTACGTTCCCCAAGGAGCTGGAAAACGCGGTACATACAATTACTCCTGAGCTCACGGAAGCGCGGATACCACGGTACGCTTCTACGGAAGTAAGACGTTCGTAGCATATTTAGGCTTGTTAGTGAATGACATATTCTGGAGATTACGCGCCAGGATTTTACTGTAGTATGTTCTTTTACATCTGAGTTGGTTGTGCCATCCTCCAGTTTGTCAACGACAGCCATATCTTGGCAAGTGTTTATTGCGTAGGTGATGAGACAAACTTGTAGAACTTTTATCGTTAGGTGATAATACTTTTGATGACTGTAGTTTACAACAATGTCGACAAGGTTTACTTAGGGTATTATTGAAGCAGAATACTTGAATGTTGTTTGTGATAATTATTGTGAGGCTTATTCAAGTCGGAGACAATTTTAGTTAAGGATACAATTGGGTGTGATTCAACTCGACAGATCACACTGAGAAAATTCCGCGAAGTTTATATCACATGTATGATATTTTAGCGAGAGAAAGTCGAATGAATTTGTTAAAAAACTATTTCTAGTTTAATTTAGAAATCTGCGGTTTCGGCAAACTTATAATTTAAAAGAAAACATTTGAAGAAATTCATTGATTTTTTTAAATATACCCTTGTAAAATTATCCGAAATTTGCAAAAAAAAATTCGAAATAAACACACAATTTTGATTTTGATTGTTTTAAAGCTTCGATGAACGTTTTCCATTCAACTCTTATTTGAGCTTTAATATATCACACCATGTTTTTACTGCCGTTGTAGGTCTTATTCGGGTAAAGTAAATTTGGGCCTTCAAACTCTTTAGGAATTTGTTCAAAACAAATTCATACAACCGAAAAAAGTCAAAAAGTCAATCAATAACAAATTACTTAGTTTCAACGCAATCGAGTTAGGTTCCTTAATTCCAATCAGCGTTTTTGCAACAATTATATTGCGATATTTGGTAAAAATAAAATATATATAGAAAAACACAAAAAAATCAATAAAAGTGTTTATTTATAAAATTTAGAGCAAGATCCTTCGATTTAAAATAAATCTAGAAAAATGTCCTAAAAACTTAATCAATACAACTAACTACCTGAGATTAACAACACTTGGACCATATAATGTAATTCTTATTTCCTAGAAAAAATGCTACATTTTCATAAAGTTTCCACTTTAAAAATAAAACAATAAACACGTACAGTAAAACTTTAGGGGCAAAATTACACCTGAGCGGTGAAAACAAACTATTTTTAAAAAAATTGTGTCGGAACTGTGTATAACACGTAACTTAAAATTTTTATTAATATTATTTCATTTTTTCACTTTGAAAAGCAATTACGATTCGATCCGTTTCTTGAACTGAATCAGGACTGTTAGCTTTCGCAGATTTTATTTTGAAAAACTCTGAATTTCGTTTCAATCATTTTTGATGATATTCTGCAGGTATAACAACATCCAGCATCCAAAAATTTATGTGAAAACCGCAAAATACATAATCTCTGTTGAGTTTGGTATAAATTTATTTTTAAAACCATTGAAATCTGTTTGAAACGCAATTTAAGAGAAAATTCAATGAAAAAATTCAAAAATTCGACTATCACAATCTACACTAAACAAATTGGTTTCAAATAATTCTTCTTATCCTTACAAATGAAAATAATCTTCAGAAAATTTTAAACGAAAAACTTCCACAAACTGTTAACCGTTATTAAACAATATTCTTTTAAAAGTGGTTCACATAAAAGGTCCTATATAATATTTGGATGAAGATTTGATGTATTACTAGCGGCCCGGTACGTGCTTCGCTACGTATAAAGTGAAATAATAAAAAAAATAATTTTAACATCAAATTCATTTATTCAAAAAAAAATTATTAATTACTAGCTATTTTAAAACTTAATCCAAAACATTTCGATAAACAATATTTTTTGTTTTTCCATTTTGAGCATGAATAAATAAATTTCTTGGGGTACCGACTCTGGAACAGGCAACATAAAGTTGGCCATTTGAAAAACATGATTCCTCCACATTCACACCACAAACGTTAAGTGTTTGCCCTTGGGCCTTGTTGATGGACATCGCAAATGATAAACGCACAGGATATTGTAATCGTTTGAATTTAAATGGCATATCAGTTGTATTTATAGGAATACGCGGTATGAAACAAACTTCTCCTTTTGATTTATCAGTTAAGATTTTAGCTTCAATCAAATTTGGCAATAACTTATTCACTGCCAATCTGGTGCCATGACACAGTTTTGGTGGATTAATATTTCGCAATAATATAATCAAAGAACCAACTTTCAGATTCAAGCAATGCGGTGGCATACCAGCCGGTTCCAATGAATTTAAAAATTCAATTGGATAACTCATTGCCTCATCTTGATTCATAACACTGTCAAATGATTTATATGTCGTGACTACACCTGGCAGTTTCGCTTGAATTTGAAAATTAATGGCATTGATATTAATGTCCTTCGGTGCTAAAATGGCGCTCTCTCTTGTACTTTCAACACTGAAAAAAGTGTAAATTTGACAGTACAATTCCCATCTTAAAAAAATTTTCAATTTGACACAAAAATTCCCATTAACAAAATGATCCGCCATTTATTGAATTCATTTGTTACAAAAAATGTGATAATTGAAGAACCGCTCGACCGATTTTATGCAAACTTCACATAAACCATCTATTAAATAGTCCGAACAAAGCCTAAACATTTTATTTTGATAGGTGAGCCCATTCTTGAGTTATAAAATTACAACGAAAAGTGGCATTAATTTTTATAGATATAGATTTTCCCAGTATTGGCAAAACTTTTCAATTATATTAAGAAATTGCGAGATATTGTGTAAAAAAATACATCTATTTTGGACTATGTTCAACAAAAGTTGATCAGAAGTTTCTATAAAAAAATCAAAAATTAATTTAGGAAAAAAGTGAGCCACATCTTAAATGTAAATGTGAAACACTTTAAAATATCGTACACAAAAAAAAATCGCGGAATTTTTTTTTTCAAGCTACCAAATTAAAAAAACATGAAACTATAGAAGTTTTGGATAAAGTTTTTGAGAAACCATTGCCTCAAATATTGACCGTTAGGAAAAATAGAAATGATGAGAAATTTTTTATATAATATTATTGAAAAAAAGTTTAAACTTCAAAAAATAGTAATCAAAATTCAACGCAACAATTTTCGAAAAAATATTTCTGTTTTCTTATAAATTTCTTACAAGAAATTATTCTCTTCCGATATTTTTACAAACATAATAATAATAAAAATGGAAATAATAATCAAAGTGGGCATTTCTATATAAGCTTCGTAGATAATTTGGATGCCCAAATAGCTCGCTTCCGTTAATTACTACTAAACTTATTGTGAAGAACATTTTCTTAATCTAGCAGTACTGCAAGCACTGCTAGAATACAATTTCTCTTGTTTTAAACGAAATATGATTTTTCTAGAAATTCCTGCTTCAGAAATGTTTTACCAACTAGAAATTTCATCAATACTTAAAACTAATGAAACATAAAACTTCATTTCATTTCAAATAAAATGTCAATGGTCATAAGATATCTGAAATGTTTAGTTTTTCTCAAAAACTTCTTCACAAAGTTTCCATAAACAAATTAAACATGTACTTTACGTTTATTTCACCGCAATTAGTTAATCCACAATCTATGACTATTACATTTCATTTCACGTATCCTTTCATTCAATTAAAATGAAACAACCTTCGAACCGACAAAAACCTTTCTTAATTTGAGTTCTTGACCTTTCACGAAATTCATTTGCTTTATGTCCTTTCATGAAGTAACGAAAACTTCCATAGAATACGAAACTTTCAGCTCGTTCGCCAAACATCTTGTATACCATACCATGCTAAAACAGTTACCACCAATTAATAAACCATATCAGTAGATCTGTCAATTAATCTAATTTAAGACAAACCCAAGGGACACTTAATTCCTTCAGCGATAGGCGAGTGTCCAGTTTAAAGTAAGGCTATTGAGCAGTTTCAGCCGTCTTTTGTGTGATTTTGACATTATTGAGTTTTGTGTTGAACCCCACTGCCTATTGGATATTTGTATCTTGAGAATACTTTCATTTTATTAAGATACAAATATATACATACATACCAGAGAAGAGAGACAGAGCCATTCAGTAGAGACGTTCTAGTTTCGAGATCAAATGTCGGATTTGTTTTATGGGAAATCGTGTTTGTTTTTATTTTCCAACGATAATTCCTTAATATTTTTTAGTTGCATTAAAATTTAATGAAATCAAAAAATAAATAAAAGACGTAAAATTGCGTCAACTTCTGGCATAAAGAATTTTTCAATTTGCTGTGAAGTGTTACAAAATTTTAGAATAATCTACATTTGCCCCAAACTATTTGGAAAACTGATACAAAAAATTTGGCTGCAAGCCCCTAGTCCCCTACATTATAACAACAGAAACTGCCTAAGACGAAACTTCTCCAAAATGACTACCACTCTAACTGAGTTTAAATTGCGTGTTACAGGAATACCAATTAATTTTGATTATTTGTTGTTGTACGAAAGGACATCCTATTATTGTGCGTAGAAATGATAGGCGATAGCAAGAAATTTGCAACCATCTACAATGAGGGTCGTTCAAATTCTGGACAGTGTCCACTTAATGGTCTTTTATGCGTTAATGAAGATGTCCTGCCAGTTGACCGTTTCATAGGGACCATATATCTTTTCTCAGATCAGGAGGTCAATGCAGTTTATTTCTCATCTCTACAATTTAGATGAAAGTGACGATAATATAAAAGCTACTATTTCAATTGCATACAGATTCGGTTGTGTAATTTATAGGACTTGAATGAGTTTTCCTTGATACAGGATATGAAGATAGGTTGACTGTATAGTTTGTTTCAGAGGTTTCAGACGCCAAGCTTATAGCGGAAAAGTTGATTGTCTTTTGTGAATGTCATGTTATATTATTCTGTTCACACAAATTAACGTCGTTATTATGCCTAGATTTTGAATTTTGTATGGTTAAATCTCAAAATAATCTAGAATTTTTAATTTTCTGTGAAAACTAAGTCACTTAATTTCGTATTGAAAATTACATCAACACGAATGTGTCGATGAAAAACACTCTTAAAATATGTTGCTTCACTATATTTGATATTTAATACTATTTATTCAAACTATCATATAAACTAAGTTTATGCTCTTCTCAAAACCGTCATTATACATATGAAAATAAACAGTCTTCAAGACCTTGCTTTTTTCTGGTTTTTATATATCAGGTACAACTCCTTTCATAGGGAATATAAAACCAAACGCATTCAATTTTCAATGTTTCACTTGAACAACTCCAGAATCAAATCACATGCTTGACTGCATGAAGCATTAGCTTCAACTGAAAATCTCCCACGAAATCTCTAGCTGCTAATTAAACCTCTCATTGGAATTACTTCCAAGGATAATTACTTAAGAAGACTAGGACTAAACGTAACAGCCAATTTCTGTTTGTTTGGTTTAATTTTCGCACTAGATACTTTGTTCAGTAAAACGATTTTCGCGGTATTGTGGACAATTTAAATATTATTTCTTTTTTGAACGGTGAAAAATGTTATTTAGGCTATACATTGAATAATTTTTGACGCAAAATCAAATGTACAAATGGACTTGACTGAAATAGTGGTATATTGCGAATAAGTCAAAATTATATCTTGATGATGATTTTTTAACTTGTTCCTGTGATAGGTTTTTGGTCTTGCTAATGATAAATTCAAGACAATATTAAAATTTTGTAAATAATCTTTGAGAGGAACATAAACATATTTTTCAAAACTTTCCCAGATAAACTACTAAATATTAATTCAGAATCAATGCATAATTTTTTGACCCTAATATCTAGCAACTGAACTATCTTGATCTGACAGTGAATATTTCGTATGAGCAAAAAGTGTTTAAGCCGATGAACCCTCTGAAACTGCTGAATCTTAGTTTTTAGCATGTATGACCATCCTAAAGTATTCAAAACAACAATTTCACAAAACTAAGTTAAATGAATACAAACCTTGGTAGAAAGCCACAAAGAATTTCGACTTGAACAATATTTATTTCCTCCGCGAAGTTTTATTAATTAAAATCATACCCTTCAGTATCCTTCGCCTTGCTTCCTTATTCGATTAAGTGAAATCTTCCGTTCGTTACGAAACAGATGACTCCTTCTTCGATGTATATCCTCCTGAAAAAGTTGTCGGTTGCAATGAAGATTGGCTTCGACTCCGGATGGAATATTTCGAGTGCCAAAACACAACGCGTAAAGCCTTTAAGACGGTAATTGAAGTCTTTTAGTGGCTTCATTCGCCATCTTCAACAGCAGGATTCACCCGAAAAATACATAGCGGGTACTTAAACCACCAGCCTCTGACTGAGTGAACGTCGCGATTAAGGATTTAAAAAATTTATGATGCGAAAAATAGGTGAACTTTTCCAGTGATCATCATTGTCAGGCATCTCTGTTGTACATCCTACTTTTACCCTTTCCAAAATGTCTTTCATAGTTTTGACCTCAGTGTCTTTTGGATGAAGAGGGTGTAAAAATTACTTTCGGTTCTCGATACATTGTGCTATCATTCTGATTCAAGGCGTTCATAGAAATGAACACAAATGTAGCCAAAGAATTTGTCTTAATTTACCGAAAGGATTATTTTTGGGTTCACATTCAGTTTGACTTTGATCTAAAAATCACTTGAGATTTTTTTTGACAACAAGTTAAGAAGACTTTTGTGAGTGATTAGTTCCAAGGCTTCAATTCGAGATGCTTTTTAGGAATAAGCTCATTTTCAAACATGATCTGGTTCATTTAAAATGTATTTCAATAAAACTTCAGTCACTAATGAAAAAGTTGCACTATAAAATAAAGATTTGAATGTATTTTTGACCTGCTTGAAATCTGGGAAGATTCTATTGATTAAAATAGAATCTTTAATATAAGCTTTAAATTGTATCTTCATCGATCATAGCTTTACGTTAAGGGGGTAGTCTAGTGTTGAGCCCAAAAAACGGGTTCTTTTTAAATTGATGTACAAAAAAAAGACATGGGTATTGACTTGAAACTTTGAATATTTGTTTATTAACGTTGAAAGAGAAAAAAAATTTATTTATTGAAGAGAACAAAAAAAAAAGGCGGCCGCATCTCCATCAGCATGAAAAAAAATTAAATTGCGCCTCGTAAAATTGTGCGCAAAATGTTGATCTGAAAGCAAATATCCGAATATTTTATTATTTATTAGATCATAAACGACGGAAGGGGCCTAAATTTAGGGCTAAAAAATTTAAACGACTTGGCACGCACTTGAAATTACGATGGTTGAGTTTTGCATGTTCTCTTTTTGAAAAAGGTGCTCTTCAAAAAACAAAAACATTTTTTTTTGCTCTAAATTTAAGCCCGTTTCGTTGTTAAATAGTGAAGCAGTATCTGGGAAAAATTGGAAGTAAATCGGTCGAGTAGTTATTTTGCAATTTTGCGATGCGCAGCGAAAAAGTGTGATTCGAGAGAAAACGTTTAAAGTTTTTACAACAGAAATTTTTGTGATTAGTCGAAAAAATTTAATTTACCATCAATCTGCAAATCCTGGATGATAGTAAATGGCTTCCTTCTCCGCAAAATTTTGTTCTTCTGTTAAATTAGTATTTTTTGGCAATACGGCCTTCGCCTATGCCGGTGCATCTTTTTTCTTCGTTGTATAGCCTCTCGCGATCATACGCCGATGTGAAATCCCTTGCACTTTGACCAACATTGACGCCCATAGCATACATAATTTGAACGAGTGATGTACTATTGCCTAAATTTTTCGCAAAAGTATTTTTTTAATTAAAAAACTCAGAAACACTTTACTGATTTGTAGAGAATCTTTGCTTTTATCGCTTACAAGAATTATGTAATGTAGAGATGTAATATTTTTTTGCTGAAAATCGAATGTATACTAACAAAATAAGGTACCTCTATATGATGTATTTTTTTTGTATGTCCAAATATATATATATATATATATATACAACTCATCAAGCGTATCAAGGCCACCCACGAGTCGAAACTGTAGCAAGAAAAGCGGAACCGTAAAATCGCTGTATGATGAAAACGAGTATAAATATTGACTTAAAATTTTGTAAAGGTATTTTTCAATGTTATAGCTATTAAATTATTTAATAAAAAAATTCAACATCAAACTACCCCCTTAATACATAAAAACATTGTTCCAACTTCTTATTTTACGGAAATCCCTTTGGCCCATTCAAGTTTTGTAAGTTCAATGCCTTTGTAAATCATTTTGGATGTATTTTTTTAGGTTTTCGCATGGAATATTTCAGAACAAAATTATGAATAACAAACGAATAATACGAATGTATGTATGTATAAAAAGTTGTCGAAAATATTTTCTGTCTTATATAAAGTTATCAAAAAGGGTGACTTTCCTGTCCTGTTCGACATGCTAAATAATAAACCGAATTTAGTCATTAAAATGATTTTTTAAGTGATCGGATGATCACAGGTATTGTTAGCCAGCGGTTATCAAAGATTTTTAAATTTTATACAGTATTGTTTGAGACCTTCCATATTTTGCGATAATCAATACTTTTGTTTTCATTACTTTTCAGAGCTTTAATTCTTTCTCAAAACGGTGTCGAACTGTCCTAAAACATGGATTTTTCTCCGAAAAGATGTGTTGTTCAACATTTTGTGTTACGCCAAATCAAAAATGTCTCCTCAATCAAATGTTTCATAAACTCCTCGCTATTTAATTAACACCAAGAATGTTTTATCCAGAAACTATGGAAATTTCAGAATTCAAGCTTAAGTTTCTTTCAGAAATTATGTCCACATTATTTTAGAAATTATCCATCAAGAATGCCGATTTTCTAACGGAGTATTTTTTCAGCCCTCAAATTTCACATTTTATCAATAAAATTCCTATTCATTTACTAGCCGTCCTTTCATAAACATATAACTATTTTTCGTGGACACATTATTAGTTGATGGAATTAAAACTTAACTAATCGAGATGTCCCAAATATTTCTGCCAGCCCAAACAGTTTTGGTAAAAGCTACTTTAAATTGATATAATTACCAACATATTATTATTTATATGAAATCAATTTACCATTGCAATTTATTGAGGCCGTTTACATATGATTGTCTAATAAAAATAATATGTGAGCTCATTGATTCTTCATTTCTACTCAACTACATCAAAACATTTTCCCTGCATTAATATCTCCCTCGACTCAATCTTAATTTGACTCATTCCATTGGCCGTGGCAACTTACAACCTACCAATAAAAATATGACATACATTTATAATTTAGTACATAAATAACGACTTATTTTTAAGGACCCAATCATAGCATTTTCGTCCATTCATATCCCATCCAGTTGGGGCGACCCAGTAATCACCTCATTTCCAATAAATTGGCGCCCTCATTAAGCCACAAGAAAAATTCATTAAGTACCTACACTATAAATATTTTACGGCAATATCGTAGGAAAACAGGACGACTTTTACTGGATCCGTTATAATCCTAATTGTCAATAACATCACCTCGTCGAGTGAAATGAAGGCATCTAGAAATGCTGAAAATAATATCCTAATAACTTTTCATAGTTCGAACAATCATATATGCACATAACATATGTTTATGTACATATATGGCCACAATGACTGACTGACCAAGCCATAAACTTCATTCTCTACCTTCATTATGTCGATTTTCGAGCTTTAGTGATATTATTAAGAGTCCACAAACATCTTTCTTAATGGCAAACTTTAAATGCATTTCTAGGGGTGGATCGTTTCATAGACAAAATATATAGAATGACTCGAAGGAAAACTTATATAGTCCTCTTGAAACACATCTATTCGAAATAATATCTTAAAGCAGTGTTTCTCAATGGATGTGCCGCGGCCCATATTGTCAGGACATCTTATGTGAGCCATG
This sequence comes from Oxycera nigricornis, assembly GCA_963942545.1. Classification (NCBI taxonomy): domain Eukaryota; kingdom Metazoa; phylum Arthropoda; class Insecta; order Diptera; family Stratiomyidae; genus Oxycera; species Oxycera nigricornis. The sequence goes on along the minus strand of OZ012660.1, from coordinate 107,827,188 downwards.
TAATCTTTGAATTAAGATGAATACTTTCGCCAGAGTAGTAAACTCCTTTTTCGCCGGTTTTGAGTTATGAATGAAAATGTTCTTAAAAAAGGCTTTCTGAAAGAATGCGAAAAAAAATCTTCAAATTATCAACAGCTAAGAGAATATTGTCGTAGAAAATCGAATCACAGTCATAGTCGAAGTAACGATGGTAAATAAAATAATAGTTCCAAACTGTCTATCGGAAAACGTCTCAAATGTGTATGGAACTATTTATTGCTTTTGGCCACAGAATTTTATTCTGTAACGCGCAGTCCATCTGGGACAAATGGAAGCCTCTGAATTACCTTCGAAATTCAAAATTAGGGATATCGTCTCTAGTTTCTTTAGTTGGAGACGTGTGGCCCATAGTAGGTGTCTTCCATGTTAATATTGTCATTTTAAACTGTATTAATGCTTCATATAAATAGCTTAGGACTTAACAGCTTATTTCAGATGATTTAATTGCATACGAAACTTAACAATTAGACCTAACAGTTTTCTCTTATTCAGAAAAGAAACTCAACATGCATATATGGATATTCAAAAATGAAATTCTATTATTACCCTCAGCAACAGTAACTCTGCATCAAATACAAGTGTGTCCGCTGATTTTTGATGACATTAAGAATGAACACAACACATAAGGGCAAATATACAAACAATTAATATTGCTAGAAGGACTAATCTAGATGATTAGATCTTTCCAAACCTGGGGTACATTTAAAAGGCCTTTTAACACTCCTTTCTTTATCATAAGTGCAGGCTTTAAATATTTATAAAATCTTTATTTAACGAAAGTAGCAAATTTTGTTCAACTTGGCATTTTCTATATCAAGGAAGAGAAAGAAAACTTCCCCTGATTTTTCCCATTTTTTCGCGTCAAGGATCAATGGTTTTTTAAATATATCTCCGCAAAGCATAAGACTCGTACATATCTTATTGATTAATTAATAATTAATTAATTGGTGAAGTAATAATTTATTTTAAACAGAACATTAAATATTCTTTCATTTGAGATCAAATTGCTGGTGATTTAGAATGCATTTTGCGAGCTGTAAGCCAAAAAATGAAGAAAAGTAGCAAATAAATCATTCGTTCCTAAAATCCTTGTAAATCTTAAACAAAGACCAATCATGATTTTTTCTAGATGAATTTATTTTATTTAAGATGTAACTAACTTTAGCATTTTTTCCATTGGCAGATGGTAGTTGAACTATCTTGTATGGGTATGAGTAAAAAAATTCAATTTTGTTGTTCTTTTCATTTAAATTAGGAATTCTCCTTTATTCTTCTTCTTTGGTTAGGTGTACCGCAAAATTTTCCCACTTTGAAAAATTTACCACAATAGGAACAAGATTGAGAAACACTGTCTTAAAGGACATGTGTGATACATTTCGCTCAATATTTTATAGTTATCGAAATTCCCAGCAAATACTTTGTGATCATGATAAGCGGGGATAAGCAATTATATGAATGCGTTCGGTGGCTGAAAACCTTGGACGTGTATCAAGTTATATTTTTATTATTGATAATTTATTTATTGTTTGTTGGTTGCTTTTAAAGTTGGTGACTACAAGCGGTTTGTTGAATTCAATGAAATTTTTTTCGATGGTCATTTTCAAAATCCAATTATTATATGTTTTTGATGCAAATAACTAAATGAATTATATATTATTATATATTTTTGGACCAACCACCAATTCAACTATGTGAATCCATCCAATTCGGCTCGCTAACTATTCCTTGTGCTTTCCAGTACGTGGAAAACGTTCGCAAGCAACTCAACACGAACTTATTACTTCAACTACAACTGAAAGCCTGCGGAAGGCTATCCTCACTCCATTTACAGAATTTCAAGGCATCTTGGATTACGTCTTCATATGTAGATTGGTTACAAACGAGCATTGTGTAGCAAACTTTATATTATGAATTTCGAAGCGCCTCTTATCTCTTGTGGCATCTTATCGTCAAGCATTGATGAAGCCGATAAGATTTGTCGAGATGCGAACAAGAAATGACAATCTTGCCAGCATCTTCTTGGAAAAGATACCCGAACGAAAGGATCTTGATGGACCTAGCAGCTTAAGACGCTTATCGAACATACTTAAGAAGCAAATGTAAAATATTTGCCCAATATTGTGCAGTAGGTTGAGTCGATTTGCATCATGTGTGAGCGCAGTAATACTATGCTGCTGTGTGTATTGCAATAATATTCGACTTAAAAATGCTTTGCAGAAAAATGTGCAGAAAAAATATAGGCATCAAATAAGTACAACTTACATCAATATTCTTAACTAGATTTTCACAACAAAAAATGTTTGTGTAGCGATTCTTAAAAATTAATAATTGTATCTCGTGAAGTTTGATGTGCAATATAAAATTAAAAAGTTTTGATTAAATTAATCGAATAATTTCTTAAGCAACTGTTTTCAAAAACAAACTGTACAACGACATATGGTTTGAACACAAGATTCTTCTCTAATTGAAAGGACTTGGGTTAGCCACGTGAAATTGTTTCACATCCAACTACGAATTGTTTCGTCTTCGATTCAAATATTATCCTTTTGATTGCGTCCTTTTCAATAGTCCATATGCGATAGTTTTCAAAAGACAAACTACTTAGTAAGCTATTCAAGTGTCATTTTATTCAGAGATTATTGAATAGTTTCTTCCTGGCTAAAACTTTGCCGTCTATTAATTGTAGATGATAGAACAAGGTTTTAACAGGATTAAATCTGCTTTGGATAACTTAGGACTATCGAAGTAGCTTAAAACTATTCGAAAGGGATTTGGTATTGAGATTGTTTGTGATTCAATGAAAGCTTGAGCTTAAAAAAAATAGTTTAGTCGACTCACAAGAAGAATGTTTTGAGAGAAAAACATACCTTATATTTAGTTTGTCATGGGTTAGAAGCTCCTTGTCTCGTCAACAACATTGTTTTCTAGTTTGTGCTTTTGGTTAGCAACTTACTAACACTATTGTTGCACATTAATGGGAGCTCTTAGCTTCCAGATTATGCTGCTTCATTGTTAATTTAATGGAAAGTGTGGTTTCGGCGTGTCGGATGGCATCCTCTTCAGGTGCTGTCATTAAATTAACGATGAACCAGCATAACCTGGAAGCTAAGAACTCCCATTAATGTGCAACAATAGTGTTAGTAAGTTGCAAACCAAAAGCACAAACTAGGAAACAATGTTGTTGACTAGACTAGGAGGTTCTAGCCCATGACAAACTAAACTTAGCAACGTAGCATATATACGAACCAGTTTGACAGTCGTTATAATTCGCCGATACAAATATTAAAATAGTTGAAATATAACGAGCTAAACCCATCAACAAGCCTAACCGTGGTCGTGCTCGGCATATGACAGCACCTGAAGAGGATGCCATCCGACACGCCGAAACCACACTTTCCATTAAATACCTTATATTGTTGGAAAGAAGCTGTTAATTAAATTTTTACTACCTATTCTATCAAATAACTGACAACACCAAAAAAATTTACAAATTTCCTTCGTTTCAGAAAATTTTCATCTTAATTTATACATGCTTGATTTTTGTTACACGACAGAATTTTTTGGGATATTTTATCACACGAAACTTCAATAGAATATTGCCTTGTCGAACCTTTATTCAGAGGTTTAGTAAAAATATAATATTGTTGTTTTTGATTTTCTTCATTATTCTGCTTCACTGAAAATTTTGATAAATATTTTTCCACATAATTTTTATAGTGCATTCGTTTTGCAGCCAATATATAACACTCCTGTCTTCACCATAAGTGCAGGTGAAAGTAGCATTTTTTTTAACGAGCAACTTAGCATTTTCTATATCAAGGAAAAGAAAACAAACTTCCCCTGATTCTTTGAATATATCTCTAAACGGTTATTTACAAAAAAATACCCAGGAATATAATTGATTTTGCAATTTCTCTGGAGCTTTTGATGCGACAAAAAAAATCAAATTTTTCAAAAATAGCTTTGTGAATGTTTTGGAATTATCAAAAATTTAAATAAAAAAAATTCAATTCAAATTGGTTTATTAATTTTTGACTAGGACTAAAATTCTGTCAATTTTGCAATCAGACATTTTGGTGACACCATGTAAGTAATTTTAAGTACATATGTATGCATAATTCAGCATCTTTAGGCATTTTTTCAGTTACTATTTACTATGCATTGTTGGATATTTTCTTGTTATTATAGCTTGCAAAATAAAAGATTCTCGAATTATTTATGAAAATTTTAGTCGCATCCTTCAAGTATAACTTGTCAACTGCTTGTAGCATTATTTTACGAACAAGTCGATAAATGGTTTTCTTGAATGTGTCAGTTGTCATTGGACTGTCCAATTTGAATTTAATGATCAATTTTAAAATATTTATTAATATTGCATGGGTTTTTTTTTACATACGATTCATTTCAATTCAAAAACCTTGAACAGGAAAAAAATATCCTAGGGAAAAATCCGCTGATCCTAAACTGGTTTAGAAGCTTAAAAGTTACTTTAATAAATAAATTGAGACGTTTAACTCGAATCGCCTGGACATTTCTTTGAAATGACGTTTCAAATAAACTAAATCCAAAATAATCATCGAGCATTAATTCTGTTAATTTGGAATCCAACCACATTTGCAAAGAAACTTTTCTTCTCTGTAATAATCCTTGATTTGCACACTCTTAACACACGCAAAAGGATTTACTTCACATAAATTCAAATTGTTCCCTGCCCCGATTAAGACACAATCCTCAATAAGAGAGTTTTTATTGCTTCATTATAAATACGTCCACATTTACATTACCCATTCGTCTCCCTTTTTATTCTGCCTTGCTTACCTATGCGATTATGCTGCAACAGAATACATCTTCTGGCTTAGCTCTCCCTTCATAATTCACGTGCAGGAAAGACGCACGGTATTAGTCGCAAGACACGTGTGTTCCTGAACACCTCCATACAATTAATACAGGGATAATGTTCTGACTACTTTGTACGCTATCGCATCTCTTCCAGGACTTCTGTACAAAAACACGGCCGACCGGGCACTACCATTGCATAGGTAGAGGTATTCCTCAAGGGTACACCGCACGTACCGTTCTGTAAATGTGTGAATTGAACCATACAACTACCCACTTTATGCCATATGTGCACTTTTTGGCATTAGACCCACCTTCGAGTAATCAAAATCTTCTCCATTCATAACCAAGGACTCGTGTAGCAAACAACAATTGGAAGTTTAATTGCATTTTGGAAGAAGCAACCCATCACCGGGATGCATCGTCCTATCAGGGATATCGTTTGAGGTGGAAAACCTGAAATCCCTGACGTGTGCCAGAAATTCACTGGGCGAAGAGGGTTGACGTTGAAGGTAGCACACGTCGTTAAATCTCTGAGAGAGACGGATGTCCTTGTCAGTGTTTTTTGAAATCATACATCCTAGTAGAAAAAAACTGTACATTACAATTTCAGGCGGTGCATACATGATCGGCAGGATCCAATCTTCAAACAGCTTAGTTTACATAAAAACGACTTAACTCTGAAAAAGAGCGTATTGAACAAGTGAAAATAGCCATTATCCCACAGCTTTCAAGTATGAATCTATCTCATGGCCTCTTCTAATTTCTCCGGTAAAAACCAAGAATGACCTTTTACTTTGGTGAACGACTGTAACATAAATGCCTGTCTCCCACTGAAAGTTTCCTTTTTCATTGTCCAAGGTAAGGTTACACCGGTGAAACTTTGCGCACATGTCACAATCCTGATAGTTTACAGATGAGATCTTGCTAATGGCAATCCATCGCACCCCTATTTATTTGCTGAAGAGTTTTAAATTTCCACCTAATGCATTCTCGAATACGCTACGGCATGAAGGTGTACATAGTCGAATTGATTGCTCGAAGCCCGGCGGTGATTTTCCCTTTTTTTGTTTGAAGAGACGAAAAGGACACGAATCAGGTTAGGGTGCAACAAATTACTCCATTGTGCATATGTATTTGCAACCACCCAAAAACGTTATATATTGGAAGACAGAATTCTAAATGGCGGGAACATTATTTTATCAGTTCTGAGCTAAAACATATACAGCGACAATTTCAAAATTAAGCCAACATGCTAGAAATGTTCGTTTACGCTATTCGAAATGCAAAATTCCCTTTCGAAAACTGTAAAATAAACTACTACAAACTCCTTGTGTTTATTGTTACACATAAAGAACAAAATCTTAAATCCTGCTCATACATATGTACATGCATGTAAAAATTGTACAATCAATCATTCACCCGATTCCGTTTCATAAATATTCACAAATATATTCTGTTTTTTTTAGTTCGTTGCTAGATTCCTTTTTATAAATTCAAAGAAAAATGAATTTATCGAGTACCTTTGCCCAAATATATCACTTAACATCTTCTACGACTTCTGCTTCTTTTGTTTCGACTGCTACTATGACTTCGGCTTCTTTTATGTTTGCTTGAACTCGAACGCATTCGTTTGTGACTCCTACTACTGCTACGGCTTGAACGCTTTCGTCTTAGAGGTTTTGGTATACACTTGGGAACACTCCAAGCCTAAAACACAAATTAATTTTATATCATCAAAAATAATGAAAAAATTTGCTTTAAGATCGCACATAATCTGGTAAATTTGTTTTTAGAATTTTGGGAAAACTCTCTCACAATATATAACAATTTTTATTGTAAGTATGTCAGCTATTTAATTTTAAACATTTTTAACTTCCCAGTATATGGGAAGTTCTTGTAATCGCCTCGAAAATCGAAATTGAAATTTTCAACATTTCTTTACGTTTTGAGGTCTATAGAGTATATTTTAAGTGTTTTTAGAAAGAAGTATGTATGTATGTGTGTGTGTATGTACGTACGTACGTCCGGACGTCCGTACGTACGTATGTGCGTTCGTGGACAGTTTTTTCTACGAGCATAACTCACGTAAACAAACTTGTATCGACTTTGTTAAGGTGTCAATCGAAGCGCCTTTGCTATCTTAAGAGCTGATTAGTTTTGGAACATTTCGGTCGGAAGGGGTTTGTTGTTTTGCCCCTTTGAAGGTCATTTCTGTCATGCATTATATCTGGCGAACCAAACATACGATTTGCATTGTTAAGGTGTTATTCGACGCGTATTAACATTTTGGTGCAAATTTTTATAAAAATTGTTCGAGCCGTTTTTTAATTTAAGAGAAAAAGTGCAAAAAATTCGGTGTTTCTTCATAAACAATAAATTTTTAACCTGATCTGCAAAACACAGTAATCAACGTTTATAAAATTTATATACTCCAAACAGTTTTTGTGCAAAAACCAACAAAATTTTTTCTCATGATTACAAAAAAAAGAAATTAAAAATAAAAAATCATTGAAAGTCATCATGATTTCAAGGTCATTTCTGTCATACACTATATCTCGCGAACCAGATATAATATTTGCATCATTAAGTTGTCAATCGACGTGTATTAACATTTTTGTTATGTTTTTGCATTTACAATCAAATCGTTGGAGCCGTTTTTTAATTTAACAAAAAAAATGCAAAAAAATTAGGATTTTTTCATAATTTTTTTTTAACCACATTTGCACAACACGTTAATAAATGTTTATAAAATTTATAAATACTTATCAATTTTTGGATACAAACCAGCAAAACCTTTTTTCATGATGTCTAAAAAATTAAATAAAAAATAAAAAATCATTCAAAGTCGCCATGTAAAGTGTTCATATGAATGATTTTACCTGACTACTCTTATTCGAAAGACATTGTTGTTAAGCCAATCAAAGTTTATTAATATTTCCATAGTTTAAACAAATTTTGAGGAGTTTTTACAGTACCGTATTTTAATTTTAATATAAAAACTGCCTAAATTTTTAAAATCAAAAAAATAATTAATCAAATTTGCATTTGTGATAATGAGCGCTTTGAATGGTCATATGTTTTGTAGTCAATACTTTGCTAGATCATATGCTTTAAAAAGCTTTCGTCGATATGAAAATAACAAATAACGTACAATAGGCTTTGTAACCTACCCCCCCCCCCCCCTTCCCGAATAATCTGCGTAAATATTCAATCATCTCCCTTACCTACGTAATCAATGGACGCTCCTTTCAATGATACGATTAATATTAAGTCATTCCAATTACTGTTATGAGAGGTACATTAGTATTATTTAAAGTAGTATTATTTTCATAATTGTTATTTTGTTTAGTATTTTTAATATTTATGTAAATATTAATGGGAAGTTGACCGTGTGGACCTCAAGGGTCGCACCTCGTGGCTTGTTAGAAGTAAGAACTGATCGGCGTCTGAAGTTTCCATATCCGAACGTCGAAAAAAATCTTAGGTACTTACACATCCAATAGGTTTTATTCAAAACTCAACTTTCTGAGTTGGGAAATGGAAGGCTTTCAAAATGACATCGATCAGTTCCTGCCTCTCGGCATGTCGGATTTCTACGGACTAAAACCTTCACCGTCTCCTTCAAAGCACTGTCACCATCAATTTTCACTAATGATCCATATTTAGATTGCAGTGTATAGTACATTCCAGATGATAAGAATTTGTGTAAGGAATAGTACCTAATTTTTGGGGTTTAGAATCCTTATTTATAATTTTATTTCATATTGACTTCTTGTTCAGCTTTGATTTTTGTGGAGCTTATTGTAAATTATTGCAGTTCCTGCAAGTGGTTTTTTTCTGAGTATTGTTTTAAAGAAATTTGGGTTCGTTGCGTTTTTTTATTTTGACTGGTAGTGTATTGAAAAAGATAGCTGCTTTGTTGAAGGGTTAGTCTTTTAGGTGCTCAGTTCTGGCAAATGTGATAGATAAATATTCATGTTTCTCACACTGAAAGAATATGTGCGTACATAATCTGGATTTTATTTCTCGTTGGAAAGAAGTTGAAGTGACGTAGAAAGTCAAGGAAGCCAGCCAATTTTTTTCTTTAGATTAATGATGTACGGAGTCTTTGTAAGTTTCTCGTCTATTATGAGTTCTAAGAACCTTATTTATGAAGAGCTGTATCATCGATTTTTATGTGTGGTTGTATGTATATATTTTGTTTCCTAGAGTTTATTGCTAAACTGCTTGATGGTAGCCAACGCCAGTATTTGCTCAAGTCAGTATTGAAATTTGTTCAGTTTCAAGTTTAGTTTTTCCTGAGTACATGAGAACAGCGTCATCTGCGTACATTACTACTTTCGGAAATTCTGCATTTATTATGGAGTTGGTATGAAAATGAGGTAGCGTCGGTTCTAAGATTGAGCCCCGCGGATCACCAGCACTAATTTGAGCAGTTTTGCATTTAAAGTCTCCAATTACAGTATTTTAAGATCGCTTGCTTTTCTTACAATTCCATATTTTCTGAAACTGGAAAAGCTTTTTTAGATCCATGAAAATTGCTGCGACGCAGTGACCCTTATACAAATACTCATTTATATATCTTGTTACATCCGGAATGACATCTATTGTGCTTTTGCACGGGTTCCTATCCAAGATATTTTATTGTAACAAAAAGTTTTTAATTCGGGAATCTCCAATTTTTTCAAAGATTCTACTGAATGAATTCAAAAAGATAATTGGTCGGTAGCTGTGTAAAGCAGTCTCCCCTTTTAAAAATCAGTATACACAACAATACACAGGAATATCTGCAACACTTTCACCACCAACGCAGCAACCATTAAGAATTTGTGCTGTATGTTTTCATAGAGAATCAATAATTTCGATTATTTCTTCTTTATTGATTATACGGTACAAACTTACTCCTTTTATTTTATCTTAAATACTTCCACAACAATCGTTGCCACTTTCATTCCTGTAAATCTCTTCAATTATCATATAAGAAGCTTAACACATCATCTCAGGAAAGTTTTAAACTTGGATAAAACTCGAAAATGAAAAATTAATTATAAATTGTTCCATAGAATGCTCAATCAAAAACCCTTTAACCCTTTGTTTCTCTTGAAAGGACTAGACGTTATTCACTATTTTCTCCATTTTTACAAAAATTAATTTTTTTTGCTGGAATGGCTTCCAAAATTATATGGAGTTAGTTAAACAGTAGATCAAGTAATTTTCTTAACCAAATGCTAGTCGATAATGTCACACCGTTTCGGCTACCCAGGAAATTGGGGAAACATTCTAAAAAATCGGAAAACACTCACCTCTTGTTTGAAACGACATCGTTCCTCGTCAGACATACTTTTCCATTGCTTCGCACCTTCCTTCGCTATTTCAAGTATCGACTTGCCACAATTTTGACGTCGAAACTTTCGAAGGAAATTCAAAAATGGATTTCTTGTCAGAATGCCCGATTTGTAGCATTTCTGTCTTTTTCGGCTTCTTCCTTTCCGCTTCTTGCAAGTGCAGCTTCGAAATTTCGCCATTACCTGAATTACCTTATTTTTTCAAATTTTAGCGATGGGAGAATTGGCTGGAACTTTATAATAAAATAAATATATTTTTTTATTAGTTGCCAACTGAAAACACTGCGAATTTATTGAAATAACTGAAATACTGCCAATTACTTATACTGAAAATTTCACAAAAAATTATCGTCCATTTATTTCATGAAAATTATGACAGGACTGAGAAATACATACTTGTTTTTCGTCGCATGCTTGCAAAGTGAAGGAAATGGGGTATGCGACACCTCCAGGACATGTAAAGTGCAGTATCACAGCAGTAGGTAATGGAAATACACTTTGCTCTAAATTCACGAATTGCGTTCTGGCAAGCATCTTAGATGCGGTACGTCCCGTAACAGCTCGTTCCTGGTGCTGAACGACCTCTGGGTGTAAGTCAAAAAGGATACTGTCTGTTCATATATCAGCCAATGTGCCTCGAAAAAGTAGCATTTCAACGCAATGGATGAGTGGTGTGTACTTCGAGTATTTTATTTATTCCGGAAGAACACATCGTTAGTCTTTTCAGAGTCGTTGCTCATGAAAGCCATTACTTTATTTTAAAGTGATTTCGACGATTTTTCCAGGATCTCTTTGTCTTAGATTTTCGTTCAGCCTGCTAGATATAATCTGGTGATTCTATTGGCTAAGTTCAAGCGTCATTCAATCGTGGGCTATCATCTCAATCCAATCAAATAAGTTAAATCAAGTCAAAATCACACGTGTTAACAAATTTTTATTGTGGCTATTAAAATATAATTAGTAGATTCAAATGCTCACAACATATCGCTGTGAAATTTAACTGAATAAAATCCAAACAATTATTTTCAACGAGCATGAATTTAGACCTAATGCTTTGCGTTTAACAATTTTAGACCTTACTTATTCAGGTCCGGGTCGATTTTTAGAAATGGATGAGCTCGTTTTCTAAAACACCCAAATCAAATTTGAAGAATTTCCGCATCCAGACGATATCTTCCACGCTAATGCCCTCTCTTTGAAGTCTCGGTATTTATTTTTGTATGTATGTCTTACCAATATATTTCTCCAAAAAACTGTGACCAATATTTCTGGCATATTTTCCTGGAACGAGCATTCAAAACATGCTGCCAGATTTTTTTGGGTCCATCTATGGAAAATGGAATACGTTACATGTGAAATTTCTCGGTAAGTAAGGCATAGACCCCACTGGTGTGACGGCTCCCTTACTAGACGTAGGCTTGAACCTAATCTATTTGCTCTAAATAGGCAAGGATATTATAGACAACAGCAAGAGCTCATACTACCATCTGAAAATATCGTGCAAGGACTAACGAAGAAATAGCTATTAATCTGATCAAATTCAGCTTTAGTTAAACATTTTGTTACGCTAGATCTAAAAAAAATTATTGTATTTATTTATTACGGCCCGCACATTTATTATTGATTTATTATTATTCATTTATTAAAAACAAATGAAAAAATATATAGTTGCATCACCCAAAAAACTTTTTTCGTAAAATTTTCGTACTATTTTTCGGATAAATATTGTTGGAAACGATACGATGGGTTTTTTTATTCAGAAATAATTTGTTTTGAATCTTAATTTGATTATCTTCTTGGAAAAGTCCTCTATAAACATTTCCAATCACATATCTTCAAAATAATTTTCTTGTAATTTTTCTTAGAAATTTGTTTAGAGGAAACTGTCGAAAAGTGTTGGCCATTTTCAAATTTTCAAATATTTTTGCAGAAATAAAAATCCTACCAAGCTATGTCAATATATGTGTTTGGTATTGGAATTTTTCCAAGAATTTTATTCTACACAATTAACATTCCATTGATTTCAGTCATCACAACTACTGAAGAATTTATTTCCAAAGCAATTTGTAGAAATAAAAAACATTGACCAGATACGATCCTCTTTGATTTTTAATTTTGTAGAGGAAAAATTACACTCTCGACTTTTAGTCTTAATTCGAACTTCAGAACTGAAAATAAACCTTGTAAGCGGAATAATACATGCCCATTTATTTTTCAAAAACTAAAACCAAGAATAAAGAAAACAGTTGCACCATGATTAACAATTTTAAGTTTTTGTTTTTATTCTTTATAAAAATGTAAAAAAATTTGGAAAATTGTTTGATATAATTGGTTCAGGAAACCGTTTTTTAATCTTTAGTGTTTTATAATTTAGTTAAATAACTTGTTTTCATCGCATTCATATTTTTCAATCGTTCAGCTAAAATATTATTTTTGTATTCACAGATTTCGGACTGTAGAAAATAGTTTTTAACAGTCATATGATTTTCAATTTTTCACAAAATGCTATTATTAACCAATAAATTCTGAGATCGATGCAAAAGTTATGGTATGTGATCATTCCGTACTATACTCTTGTTATTTTTTCAGCGTTGAGAGGTTAAAATCTTCAAAAGATACAAATACAAACACATTTTCAGAAATCTTACCTACATCGTCTTTAAAATGAGTTGCATACTTACTTAATATTCCATGCTTATCACTTAAAAAATTCAATCAACGTTCCTGACTTACTGTCATTGACCAAAAATTTCCCATACGAACATGAAGTTCAAATGAGACATTTCGAATCAAAATTTAATGTTAAAAATGTTTTTACTCGATTGGTTCTTAGCATCAATCCGAATGATTTCCAAGAAGCCTCTTTTATTTACTACTAAAATCTGTAAGTCATTTTGTATTTGGAGTCTTTAGATATTGAAATGATTCTCATTCAGATTCACGACAGATGGCCAAAGCTTTCGGACCAGAAAAAAGTGGTAGTGACTATTCTTGCCTCTCAAAAATGTCCTGCTGTCCTGTTATTGCCCCTGGTCTACCTCGGCAACGTTTAGATGGTCTCGAGATAATTGTTCATTGCGAGTGTGAAGAGGATGAGGAAGAGACTTGCGACGAAATGCCTGAAACCTCGAATGAAGGTGATTGCTTCGACGATAGGATATCAGCCAATTTAACTGACTTGAGAAGAGGATCGTGTTCTGAATGTCCCGCATTGTCTGAATCAGGATGTCAAACGTCTCGATGTGATCTAAGTTCGTATCGCGAATGTGTAAATATGATGGAACCTGAGTCAGATGTTGTTTGCGCGAATACCAATGCCACTTGCTCCAGCACATGCCTGAACAATGATGTCCTGCCGAATATAAAGACGCCCTCTGCGCAGACCATCTCCTACCAAGCGTGGCTTAATTATTCCGGAAAAGCGTCTAGCTTTGCTAGTGTTGAAGAACATTGTAAAATTGCCCAAACAGCCGAGGAAATGTGGAATAAAATGACATCAATTCAAAAATTTCCATATTTCTGGGATGCTCTCGCACACGATCCAATTACTGCAAAACCGTTTGATAATTTTTCAAATTATTACAAATCAAAACGAAGGGTCAGCAGTCCTCGAGCTGGCAATAAAATCGTGAAAACATGGAAGCGTATGACCTACAAGGATCGTTTGCCTTTTATAGTTGAAAGCTTCATTTACAAAATGAAAAACAATGAACGATGTTACGATGAATGTTGCATTCGTGAGTTTTTTAGTCGACATCGACGCCTGGCGAAAAAGAAGTGCTCACGTTAATTCATTACAATATTATGTTTTAATTTCTGAATTTATTTAGATGTGTTTTCAGTTTGCATGTTGTCAATGAAATGTCTAGACGAATTTCAGTGAAATTCTTATTTTAATTGGTTGATGATAAATATGACTGTTGTTATCATGAGAAATCTATGCAAGCTATGAGAAAGTGCTAGTAGACCAAAGACTGGCAATAATTAGCTAATGGTGGTATTTTCAAAGCATTGGCATGTTGCGGAGTAGATCTTGGCGTCAGTTTTAGAAAATTATCTCATTCTGCTAAATACTATCGGACATAAAAACTAAAATGTCGAGAGGCAGAAGTTGATCGGTATCTTTTAGAAGATTTATACCTCTCACCATTATCCTATCGATGTTTTTCAACATACAAGATACGTATTCTCCTAAGTGGTAGCCACTGTTCAAAATTTAACATTCTCCGATTTATCTGTTCCGTTCAAATCTCATCATCAAAAAATTCTAAGCTAGAGTCATCTGTTTTCAAAAGAAATATTTCCGCATTTAATTTTTATTTTGCTCTTCCACAAGTTGTTCAGTTAATTAAATTTAAAAAAACATCGGCTTAAATCGGAAACCAAATACCAAAGTTGGCGATTGATGCTGCATGAATTAAAATTATTAAGATACATGCTGAATGACAAAAGCAACCAAAATGTTTCTATTCCTAACGGACTAGGTTCTATCCCTTCGATTCCTATCGTTTTTATTACAGTGATATCAAAAATGAACAGAAAGTGATTTGGAAGAGGCAGAGATGGTTTTAGACAATAAAATCCAACATTTCCACCTCCCAGCATTGAAAAAAAAATCTTCAGAAGATACCGAATAACTGATACTGCTCCTACTGCCGAAATTTGAACTTGCAAGTTTTTTTTTCAACGTGGACATGTGGAAATCTTCAAAAAGGTACCGATCAGCTGCGGCCTTTCGGCATGCTGAATTTCTACCGACTAAAATTTAACCTTATTGCTAATTTCACTTTGTCCATAGTCTACCTACTATGATTAGTTTACCATCTCATAATTCCTTGATAGTTATCAGTCACAGAATGTCATCGGAAAAAAACAAAAAATGGATTTTTTTGCATCCAAATTGTATTGAAATTTTTCGAACTCACATTTTCCGCTGTCCCTCATCACAGTAAACAAAATATACCTAACTAAAATATATGAAATTCAGCAAAATTGTTTATTGTGGAAATTTGTGCATCAAGAAAATAGATAAGACGGAAAACTGCAACTTATCGATTTATTAATTTTTTGAGGGATTTTGTATGATTTAGTTTCATTTCCAAAACCGCCCAAAATGAGATTGAATTTGAGTAACGTTTCGAAACCGATCAAACGACACCGATATTTAGCTCACATTGTGAGCGCCGCAAACAGCTTTCATATTATGAAGGCACATTCTAAATTTTCAACCTGGAAGCAAACACCATGCGATTCGCTCTCAGTTGATCCGAAATTTTCGGATGTCGCCGATTTTGATTGCTGGAGCCAACAAGGAAGCAAGTTCCGAGTAGGATCGCTGAAAAGGAAAATGAAGATGAACCGCTTTTCTTTGACTCAAACAGGAGTTGACGTAGCTGCATCGGACGCAGGCTTCGGTCGGCAGGATTTGATCATATGCAGGCGACGCCGCGCCATCCGTCAACATCACCATCGGCAAGTTCGCCGCTTTTGGGCACTGCGCAAGCAGTTCCAACGATCCATGGATATGGTAGACGCAGATCAGATATCTCAATGGTCAGTACCAGTAGATATAATAGGCTCTTCCGGCGAAGATAATCACCTGGAATCGTTTTTCTCGAGTCATAATCACAATTTTCCATTGGTACGATCCCACTCACAGCAAAATTTTCGCGATTTTGACGAGACAGAGATATACTCCTACGAAACAGCATCAATAGAGTTTCCTATAGCGTACAACCCAGACTCCGACTATCAAGGAAACGTGTCAAATGTTGAGCCACACTTAAATTTCTTCATGGAAAAATCTGAAAGTGTTCAAATTCAAGACGACCTCACCAACGAATCAAATCAGAAAGAGAATGCACAACAGGGCTATCAAAATCATGCGGACAACAATTCTATCACTCAGAACTACATCAAGGACGAGGACAATTTGTTCGATAATCTCTGCCATTCAGGGTGTGTTTGCTCTGATAGTTTGGAGAACTCCGAGGACCAGCACGACTTGCTGCGGTGTGCCGAAATCCAGAAATCTGAAATCACTGCAAAAGCCTTTCTTGTCTATGTTGATTACTACGCGACAAAGTGCTATACAAAGGCTCTGAATGGCAACGATATCACCACCCAAGCTAAAGATAATTGGCAAATCCTCACGCAAAAGGAGAAATTACCATTTCTGCTGCAGGCGTACATCTCCGATTATTTGCCCCAAAATTAAGAAAAACCCTGCGCATCGTTGATTTTAAGGTGATTTGTTAAAAACTTTTCCACAGTATGCAGATTTTTCCAAATCATCTGTACACCTGAAACGATCGCAGCAGCTCTTTCTCAAGCTGGTAGTGTAGTGGAAGCCAACAATAGAAACTATATGTGTGTTATTTTTATATATTTCTTTATTTTGACTTATTACTTATTTGGTTTAATCAGCCTTTTTTGTATCTAATGTCTTGGTGACATTGGGTTTTATTGATATTATTTAGATTTAAAAATATTCCATTCAATGTGAATGAGCTTTTTATTTCGCCAAATGTGTAATACATAGATCTTAGCCGTTTGTCCGTTGTTTTTGTCTGAATTGGAACTGGAATACATTCTTGTCAATATCATCATCATTCACAGATATATCCATCATTTATTAATGGTATTTTTTTCCTTTCTGTGTGCTATCTTCAATGAAGTCCATTCCTGGCGGTTGTCTGCTAATAGGAAGTTATAGTTATACCTGCCTATTTCTTAATATCTTGATCTGGATGTCTCTTAAAGTTTTTCGTGCCTCTGATACCACTGAAGATTGGCGATTGCTGTTATTATATTTCTCTTTTTCAAGTAAATGACTTGGTTTGCTATAATATAACGTCTATCACTTAGGTTTTTTGTCTTATCCATTCGTTCCTTTCCTGATCTCACCTAGATATCCGTAAAATAACTTCACCTTTCCACTAGCGATCTAGTGCCCATAATTTAAGATTTCCACGCCCGAATTTCGTAGTTGTGGATCACGACAGCAGGATCTTGTATTTAAGTTTACTGGCTTATGATGGAATTTCAGCTACGCGTTATCCTAAATTTTCTATTTATTACTGAGAGTAAGGATCCTTACATCTATATTGATTGTTTGATAAATATTCTATCTACTACTTCCAGCATAGTTTTATCTACTCTAAGTTGTTCATCTGAAAGCTCATTGTACATATATGACTCGAATTCCTGTTCAGCCCAATTCTGTTGATGCTTGCATTTCAGCTAATTTATTAGGCTCAGGAGCATGTTGGGATTGCTGATAACCAAGACCATTTCATCAGCGATTTTACGGTCAGCCACACGCTGTCTACTTCCAACCCTTGCTTTGCCAATCTAGATTCTTTCTAGCGCTACGTTGAACATTTTCGGCAAAATAGTGTCGTTCTTGTGGGACTCCTCTGCACAATTTCTGAAGTGCGTTCATACGTGTTTATCCTTGCTCTGCCTTTCATGTATAGAGAATTTTCCACGCCTTGTTAGATCAATTCCCTATATAGCTGTTATCAAGTTAATTTCCTAACTGCTTACGACTCTTATGTTTAAATTCCTCATTACAATTGGTAGCATCTTGCCGTTTACCGATCCAAATCCAAATCCAAATATTTTTTGGATTTTACTAGGTTTTCGTAATAAATTGTTAGGTTTTCGATCATCTTTTTTCGGATTTTTTTTAGCAGTTCTATGTATCTATTAATTTTCGACCATTTACTGTGATTATTTGGTAAAGATTTCTTTTAAAAAAATGATTAGACTATTCACAAATTTTTTGGGCATAAATTTGACTGAAATTTTGATAAACTAAACTTGAATATCATGCATCAAAAATCAACACAAAATTTTCCCAATTGAGATTTTTTAATTCCATTTTTTAATCATTTATATTCAATCAAACCGGAACAAAAATAATGGTGAAGAACTGTTTTGATTATACGCAATTGTGGATCTAACTTGGTAAAGTATGAAACAACGATTTGAACACAGCTCGAATGACTTATTCTTCTAGTAAAGCTCATTAAATTTTATCTTCCATTTCCTCCGCAAAATTTTCAACTCTTTTTAACATGCTTTAAATTTTAATCTCATTTTTCGTGGAATTCATGATGGAATTGAGTTTAGCGTACTTAGTGGGATTTTTTTTATATTGTTCTGCAAAAACGAAACCAATATACCTCAAACATGTGTGTAATACAAAACTTTGCTCTTTGCTATCATTTCATCTTGCCAAATTTCAGTTGAACTTGTGCCTTGAACTCTGTCTAAGGAAAGATTGGATCGCGTCCAAAAGATTTCTTGGTATCTGGTGTCTGCAGTTCTACCTAAAATACTTTTAAATACACAAGCTTGAAATTTTCCAATAAATCCTCTACTCAATTAGGCTTTAATTCTCATTTTATTTGAAAGTAATCTACGTCTGACTGCTGTTAATTTGCAACGAAACGGAAAAAACTCGAAATCTTCGCTTGGAAATCAGGTTCCTTCATTTATTTGATAAAAACTGCCGAAATTTTATCATATATATTAGCTCTTAGTGAAAATTCAACACAATGCTGAATTCATACAAGTCCCTTCTTTGAAAATCACCTCATTGATAAATGTTCTGCCATATAGCCTTTCTCTGAGCAATGCTTTTAAATCCTGAACACTTCAGACATGAAACGAATTGTTTAGAAATATCAAGGACTATATATGTACACATACATCTCGGAATACTCTCAACAGACGACGGAAAACAATCCGGAAGACGCAGTTTATCTTCGGTGTTACCAATCATTCTACCTAGATAACGTGCTTCCGCTTTTCTTCGTTCTTGTTCATGAACTGGACCCGAAGACCTTTGCAACTGAATGATGTCCCATGAAAGTGTTCTTGTGACTTGAAATATTTTCCGCTTGCTTAAGTATAAAATTGCTCGGTGAAATTTGTCGATTTACTAAAATGGTGACGCGTTCAAAGCGGTAAGTGGATTGCCGTTAAACATTAGAAGCTAAATTTTAAAATTTAATAGAGTTTGAAAGATTTTTTTGTGTAAAATATTGTTTTCAGAATTTCAATCAACATGCTAGAGTTAAAATATGGAATAATTCTTGGAATATGAAATAAAATAAATTACAAACATTCATTCCATGAAAGGTTTTCCTTAATCATTGCTGCCATCAATATCTACCTTCTTGCCTGAATGTCCTTGTCCTGCATTTCTTCTGAACAAATAACTACTTCTGCATTGTTTTCGGGCTAAAGGCGTTCACTCAATTAATCTCATGTGCGTAATAATGAGAATAGAACAGGAAGAAGCTGACGGTGTTAGCAAGATTTTCGCCCTCAAGGTGTACACCGGCCTACATCAAAATTTCATGCTGCTCAGTTACAGGGTGATATTTGTAAAATGCAATTCAATCAGCATATTTATTCTTTTTTCATTCAACTACTTACAATGTTATCCAAAATAAAAGCTTAAGTCACTAGCCAGGTCTAATCTTCTGCATCTTAAAGCTTATCAATACATACGTTTTGTCACTTTGCAGATTATGTATTGAGAATCACACCAGAAATGCCCTATACAATTTTTATTACAAGCCACCCTGTAACATGCTCATAAAAAATTATGGCCATGAGTTATTAGTGAAAGTTTCAGCTATAATCTGCCGTAGGACACCTTCTTACGCTATTGTGTCGCCTAAAGACGACCATCGCAAAAGTCATTACCAAGCAATAGCACAAACAAGCCGCCGAATGCGAAGAAACCAGGCCGGCAGAATAAAGAATAACGAACAAATATGGATCCGAAAGCGAAACATTTCCATTTTCTGACAAAACAGCAGCCAACCACACAAAATCCTCTCTGAAGAATGCTATGAAATAATGATGATAGCACCTTCGGGCGTTTCAATCTCAACTTTGAGTCCTTCTAACCGAAATCTTTCCCACTACATGGGGATCGGTATGATGAATTTCCAAACTATTCTCTGCAATGAATGCCCAAAATAGAACTACCACCTTCGCATGGTATATGAAAATATATGAGGGCGTTCCTTCAATAACAATAAGTCAAAAGGATACGGACAATGTTGCGAATACCTTGTTGTTTCCAATCTTGGAAAAAAAAGAAACCAACAGAACTGATGAGTAGATTTCTTGTTCATTGGTACATTCCACGAGTCATGATAGTTCCCAATAGGACATTTCATTATCATTTAAAGGGTGGTGCTGACTAGACTCTTCATTTTAGGCGAATACAAATAGTAATTGAGAGTGATTACGCTACCACCGTTTTATGAAAAACGCATATAAGTAAGCTTACTTGGGGCTAACTTTACCATACTATGTATCAAAATTGTTGGGCAAAAATGGCTTTTGGCATACAAGTTCCGCTTAATCCAAATTTCTAGATTAGCAATTTTTATAGCGAACAGAAAAATCTTCTGAGCTGGTGAAATTTTCAAAAACAATGTATTTTTTGGCGTTTCAATAATTGCGAAAAATTTTTAAAACCTCCTGAAACTCACACTTTTTCACATAATAAATTTCAAAAATGCTCATATGATATCACCTTATTATCCGGAACTTTTCTTGAATTATTTTTTTGTAAACCAACTGCTAAAAGCGCAAATTGTTCCTTCGGGTTATTGAAGAAAACAATCAACAGAACTTATTTGGAAGAACGTTTTGGTTGTTATTTTTAGTTTAATATTAACGGCTTCATATTAGAATTATTTTTTAATCTTTTAAAATAAAATAAAAGTTAATATAAAATTTTCAAAAAACTGAATATATATTTCTAGAAACGTTAATTTTTTCCTTGAAAATTTTCAGGTTAATTGAACATTTTAAACTGATTTACATACTCATAGTTGAAATTGTTATGGATAACGGTATCTTGTTATTTTCGCAAAGTATTATTTTCGCAACAATACTATATAAAACTTTCCGGCGATAATTTCATGCAACACTCGAAAGTTAGGTACGATATATCAATTATCGAAACCTTTAATCAAAGTTTTTGTTAGATGATTTCGAGATTTTTTTGAGATTCTCGTTGATTATTTAAAGAAAATTTGGTGTTGATTATTTTAAAAAATTAAGTCATAAATCTCCGAAAAATTGAATTTTTCGAAACATTGTCACTCGTTGTAACCTCTTCATGAAAATTTTTCTCGAAAATGAATCTTTGCCTGTTTGCCACAGTGTGATTTCAAGACACCAACTCATACGCAAATAAGCCGCCTTTCATGCAGCTTTCATTTCTTGTAAGTAAAGTATAAACCATCTAGCTCATATCCTTCTAGTCGAGCCTTTCGTTATAACGTTCAAATATAATGCGCTAATATTGTCTACTAAAATTTCTACTCACTTTTTCTATCGAGCTTTTCATAATATCGCTCGGTAGACAGAAGAACAGTAACATCTACACACGTGATGGAGAGAAAATTATCCAACCAAAGGTTAAACTTCGTCCAGGAATCATCCAATCTTTGCTGGTAGAGCCTAGTGTCTGCCTCTGTGTGTACGCTTTAGCAGTATGAGATTTATGTAACTTAAGGTTGTAGACACTATCAAAAATGTCGTAATTCGAAGATACTTCTGCATCTTTCTATTCAAATGATATCAAAAAACTGGCTGCAAAATATTATAAAATTTGAATGAAACAATTTTGTTTCGAAAATCAAACCTATTTGTGTCGATAAATGTTAAGTGTAAGAACGATAAATAAAAATTGTAAACAGGTTAGTATACCCCCTTATCATCAAATCGATGTTGCAGCTACGTTACGATACGTTCTTTTTCGAAATTACAAGGGAGCAATCAACCTTAATCGATGCCGTAATCCATCACATCAGGTTCAAACTGTTTAAGCTTCCGAGGTGTTTACCATCAATGTTTGCAATAACGTGTTTACATTTTTCTCCTCATCCTCCTTTTTGCTAACATGCTTCAGCAGCATCGAAATACATACATACATGTACGTACATCGAAGATAGAAAACATGTCTTTATAGATAAATTCAAGGGATGAAGAACGTATGGTGCCGTAAATTAGAAATCCATCAACTAGAAATTGGTTCGGTTACGTAATGGATCCCACCTCACAGAGCGCGGTAATGAACGTATGAACAAGGATTACAAGCCAGATGATATGGTCTTGAAAAGATGGTGAAGATGCAGTAAATTAAATTGGTGTGTGGTTAGCTGAGACGTTAAATATATACAAGGTATTTTGGATAGAACAATGAGTTTCGATAAACAAGTAAACAAATTGATAGTTGATTTTTGCATATTAAAAATAACATTAGTGTGGAAGATATATGTATTTAAAACATATCAAGCTTCAATGAATTTAAGGGCTAAAGCAACATCATACTTGCACCCTCGTCGTCACCTTGACTAATACTCACCCCGCACAGCCAACAACAAAAAATCTTGAAAGTAAACAGATCAATTTGTTATGCTACACAAAATCACACGTGCCACTGCCAACCAACAAAAATAAGATACGAATTTATGCAAAATTCTCTCGGATACGCTTTGCACAATTTGCAAACCTCTTAAGCTTTTTATCCCACTCGATGTTAACGTGAAATGCCAGGAAATAAATAAAATTTGCATTTATCAAATACGATAAACGATTCGCCGGCCTCATAACATAACTTCTAGGAATTGGTATCGCCGACGCGCATAAATATCGCACAGTTACGGGGATAACCCCAAAAATATTTGTTTTTTGCTGGTCCTTGGTCCTGCACACATAACTCCTGCGATATTCACATGGACATGCCGAGGTTTCAAATTTGAATTCAGTAAAACCCCTGGCAGAGTAACACCTTTTTCGTGTCATCGTCATCGCCAAGATATTTTCCACATATTTCCGCTGTCCTCCCACGGCAGGAGCGCCAAATTTCAATTGCGAAATCTTGAAAACAGGATCGTCCTGGTTGAGTTACGGAATAATAGTGTTGCCGAAGCAGAAACAGATTTTATGGACTGATAATACGCAGATTTTTGATGACAAATTTGATAAGTCAAAGTCGTCTTGAATATAAAGCCAACTGGAAAATCTTCTTGGCTCATTGCAAAATATCTCAAATACAAGTAGGAGAACCTAATTGAAGGACCAATTTGTTTTGATATCAAGATTACTACGGCTAGAAATACCAACAAAAACGAGGCTTTGATACAAAAGCTAGTATAGGTCACTCTTACAGTTTCGTTAGTTTTCACGTTGCCAAGGAACTAAATTGAAAGTCGAACAGGAAAAGGATAAATTTAAACACACTGTCGCTGAATTAACTTTATTTACTGCAGGAATAATACAAAGTACAAAAAGCATTTCAAATGAATGAAAATGATGAAATATATACTAACAGGTGAAGTTCACACAAGCTGAGTTTCCTGGAAATAGAATTATGATCTTCATTGATAATCAACATTTGATCAATACTTTTGTCCTGGCGTAAGGCGATTTATTAATTTTGAATGATGACGAACACCTTAGCCTAAAGATACGTAAATAGCAGTTTATTAAGATTAGGAATAATCATGGAATGATACCGCATTGATTTGAAAGAAAAAAACCTTGAGGAATTAAAGCCACTTGTCAACAAAACTTCCTTAAATGATAATAAATTTTATTTGTTATCATTTTATCACAGAATTTTCTGCTGAAATTTTTCAAAAAAAAAATTCAATTGGTTTCTAAATAAAATTTTGTCTTGAAATGATTTCAGAGCAAAGTTCTTCAAACACAATTAAAACATTGCCAGTTTTGGACTAAGGTTCCAAAGAAATATCTCTTTATTTCCTGAAAAATGTATGATCCAGAAATTTACAGAAAAATTTGATTTGACTTTTTTAGTTTCTTAATGTTTTAACATTTCATCACCAAAAAATTTAGCCAGTGAAACTAGAGATTTCAGATAAATTGTAACCCACAAAATTGATTTGAGAATAAATTCCTAATATAAGAACTTCTAGGAGCATATGAAATAATTAGTGCTAAAATTAATTTACTAAAATTTGTAAAATTTACGTCAGAATTTATATTTGAACGGTTTGATTTGTTGCAGAAATTTCAACATTCAAATAGAAAAACCTTTGAAAATAAACGTTTCTACAGAAGATTCTTTTTTAGTATTTCAGTTGATTTAGAAGTGGGTCTAAAATCTATAAGTTATTCGTTTGAAGACATTTCTAAAAGCAAACAACTGTTCAGTTCCAAGGCGCTGTAAATATTTAACTGATTAACGTTGGCATACTTCGAATAGTTTTCGAGATGTGTGGCTACCAACTACAAAAAAATCTCAATCAAAATTGGCTGAACCTTATTCAAATATACTTCTCTCCACTTTAAATTGAACATAATTTAAAATAAAACTCTCACTAAAAATTGTGCACTTTCCCGATTGAACAATTTTTCAAGGATCCTCTTCAACAGACAACACAATTTAAAAGCCATTTACGTTCTCCGCAAAAGTAAACTTTATTTTTAGTGTTTGATTAATTTCGAATTGTAAAATGATTTCCATTCCTCTGTCCGACGCTTCGTGTTGAACTACCATTTTGTCCTTTTGAGCCCTTTGCCCTCTGGCTTCGTGAAAAAATTCGGTATGTAAATTGAAATTTTTGCACGTTTCAACTGGGAGTGCAAGTAGTGCAAGGGCACTGAGAAAATTGCACATATGCACGTGAAATACAAAGTCAACTGTAATTGGTTTCGAATTTATCCAAGTAGTGTGTGCTAAAAATTTAAGAGACATTAAGACGTTGCTGAGGTAAAATATCCAAGTAGATTGTCACAAATTTTGTCTGTGGAAAATCACGCTTTCAAGCCTACAAATCATGATTAGTTTTCGAAGGTTTCTGTTCAGCGCAAGGCATTGTATGATGCGCTAGCGTCAAATTCATTTTTAGAATATTATCAACATATAGCGCCACTAGAGGACACACTGTACTTCCAACAAGTAGTAGAGGCTAGTGCAACAGACACAGAGCTCCGAATTTTTTCCATATCTCGAGTGGTTCGCGAAAAGATTCATCACGGTCATCATTAATGCTACTGCCTACAATTTTATCCTGGCTATTACCTTTCAACAAGCACTAAGCCCATCGCTTGTCCATTTCAACTAGTGTACGAATGCAATTTTCAGAGATAAAAGCTTCAACACTTTACAGCCTCTCTGTTGGTTTGCATTGTTGCAATTCCGAACCCGAATTGGTGCATAAAAACATCGGTAATGTGTCTATCTTTTTGCAACACGTGCATGCATCCTTGATTGAGCCAGTTTTTTCGCGAAGTATCTGTTATGCGGACTAGCTACATACATATGTGCCTGTCCGCCGATTTTGGCTAAATGGATAAATTCGCGAGAGGAAAACAATCGAAACATAGTGGCATCGTTCTATGAGAATGCATTTTTTCAGTATACCTTATTGCAACGGAAAAAAAGGAAAAAATAGAGGATCCACAATAGTTAATTTTCTGGACAAAGAATTTTTTTAATTCGGATGCTGAAACATCAAATCAAACCTGTGTTTAATCGATACTTTCTGAGACAAGAAGGTACGTCCTTGAGTGTATAAAAATGCATATTGTCAATGCTATTGAGAGCCTTGAGCCAAGTAGATCGAGAGGCAAGACAAATAAAACAAGCTGCTAGGTGCGACCCTTGAGGTCCACACGGTCAACTTCCCAGTAATATCTACATAAACATCAACAACATTAAACACAGTAATAATTTTGAAAATAATACTACTTTAAGTAATAACAATGAGAGGTATTCATAGCAGTAACAGGAATGAGTTAATATGAATCATATCGTCTACGGGGAGGTCCATTGATTACGTAAGGTTTTTGGTCGATGAGGACAGATTGAATATTCACGCGGATCAATCGGCGGGGTTTTGGTCTCGAAAAATTTTGTATATGCAGTCAAAAATAGGTTCAATTGCATGTAAAAAGTAAAATGTATTACAAATGATGATGGAGAAAGTAATTGAAATCTTACGATTACTAAAGAATGAATCTACTAAAAACTACTTTTTTTTTATTCGATGAAAGCTTTTCAAAGCATATGATCTTGCAAAGTATTGACTATAAAACATTTTATGCAAATGCAAATTTGATTGAAATTTTGTTGGTTTTCAAAATTTGAGCAGTTTTTTTAATTAAAAGACTATAAACACTATAAAACTATTAAAAATCTGCTCAAATTACGCAAATGATTTAAAACTTTGATTGAATTTACAACAATTTTTTTAGAATAAAAGATATAAAGTGTTATCATTCGTATGAACCCTCTTTACATTGTAACTTTGAATGATTTTTTATTATTAATTTAGTTTTTTCATAATCATGGAAGAAAATTTTGCTGGTTTCTCTTCAAAAACTGATAAGAACGTATAAATTTTATAAACTGCTATCACTGTGCTGTGCAAATCAAGTTAAAAAAATATTTTTTATGAAAAAAACATAATTTTTCGCATTTTCTTCTGTTAAATTAAAAAACGGCTGAAACGAATTTTTACAATGTTAAAAACTTCACAAAGAGGTTAATACACGTCAACTGACACCATAATGATGCAAATATTATATCTGGTTCGTCAGATATAGTGAATGATAAAAATGACCTTGAAAATCATGATGACTTTTATTTTTCATTTAATTTTTTACGTATTCATGAGAAAAGGTTTTGATGGTGTTTCTACAAACATTGTTTGGAGCATATAAATTTTATAAACATTGATTATTATATTTCGCAAATCAGGTTAAAGATTTATTGTTTATGAAAAAAACCTAATTTTTTGCACTTTTTTTTAAATTAAAAAGACGACTCCTGTGGTTTTTTTTTTTTAAATTTGACAGATTCATAAAAATGTTAATACGCGTACATTGACACCTAAACGATGCAAATCGTATGTTTGGTTCGCGAGATATAATGCATGACAGAAATGACCTTGAAGATCATGATGACTGTTAATGATTTTTTATTTTTTATTTGATTTTTGTTGTAATTATGTGATCAAAATTTTGATGGAATTTTTAACAAAACTGTTTGGAGTATATAAATTATATAAACATTGATTACTTGGACTTGAAAATAAAGTTAAAAATTTTGTGTTTTTGAAAAAAAAACAATTTTTTGCACTTTTTTAAAAAAATCAAAAAAACGGCTCGAAGATTTTTTTTAGAAATTTGAAGGAATTACGTTAATGTTAATACGCGTCGATTGACACCTTGTTCAAGGAAATCGTACGTTGGGTTCGCGAGATATAACGCATGACAGAAATGACCTTCAAACGGGCAAAACAGCAAACCCCCCCGACCGAAGTTTTTCAAAAACTAAACAGCTCTTAAGATTGCAAAGACGCTTCGATTGACACCTTAACCAAGTCGATCGGACTTTGTTTACGTGAGTTATGGTCGTAGAAGAAAGTGTCCACGAACGTACATACGTAACAACAACAAGTAAGAAATAAAATACGAACTGATCGCAGTTTATTGCGAAAAATTTTCAAAATCACCTTTTGCTGACCATAACTGGCCCAGACGCCTAAGTTTCTTTTCTTATCGTTGAAGATACGCCTAAAGTATTCTAATTGATTTTCTTCGCTCTTAAAACGCCAACCTCATATCCGAATTTATATATCTTTCCAAAACCGACCATCATTCGTGGGCTCGATAAAACTTGCTGACTTTCAAACATCTTTCACTACAGATATGAATCTTATTGGGTACCTTCACTTTTTTTATCGAATAATCAAAATGGAATTCTTCAAAAAACATGTCTAATCAAAAACCCGTTTTTACATCACTTTCAAGCTCATATTTGCAAAATAAGCACATTTTTCCTTTTTCCGTATGAATCAACTTGACATTCATCTAGTAGTTTTTTCTTGTTTCTTTGCGGCCTGTAATAAAACAAAGATTTTAATCTTAAAATGACGACTACCACCGTTTTGTCTTTTCCTGCGAAACGTTTCTATCCTTTTTCCAAGTTTACATGCATGCATAGTTCAATTCCATGTCGCCAGTATCTCCAGCTAAAATCATTTTCTCAAGCAAATTTCTTTATCTTGATACATGGTGGGGGTTTTTTAAGTCATTCGTTTGCTATTTTTTCAGTGTTCTGGTTTTATGGGAACTGCTTTTTACTTCCTTCAGTATTGTAGTCAAGTCGTTTCTGAAACTATATTATGGACAATGCATATGTTTGTGTGTCAGAATAAATGACTTGCTTTTGTAAGTATATTTAGCAGATATCTTAGAATTCTTGCGACAATTGACAATGGTATCATAGATCCGTGCATATGTCGTTAGAATAAATCCCTTGAATAGAATTTTTCACAAGACAAGAACAAGACAAGAAAAATTTAGGAAGAAGATAAGCTAAGCTTCGGAGTTATTACGGACAGAATAAAATCGTCATTGTCTCCATGATGACTTATTTTCCCTATACAATTGAGTGAAAAGAGTTTAATTTGAATAATTTCCAAATAATGCTTTTAAATAAAAATATTCCCTGGAAAAAATTTGCGAATAAAAGCCCAGTATGTTTAAGTAAAGGAAACTTCGTATTTTTGAGGGATGACAAGCTGAGCCTCGGTATTGATACAAACAGAAGAGAATGGTCAATGCCTCTGATATGATTTATTTCTCTTTTACAATTGATGGCGTGCTGAATTTTGTTTTAGAAAAAACAGAAATTTATTGTTCTTAAGACTTTTTGAATTTTCAAATTAAAAAACAATTCCATATCTCGCTAATACTGGATCTTGCACATTTTACAAATAAGTTATTAAACAACATATTAAAATGTTACATGTTGAACCAATTGTTTGCTGTGGGCCGCTTCAAAATACATTTGCATAGTGATAGACGGGAATTGACGTGATATTTAGTTTATTTAATCGGAAAATTTAAAAAAAACTAAATTCCAAAATAAATTGATGCACAACTTTAAAAGAAAGAAAAATCATCATAAAGGCATTGACGATTTTTAACTTCCCAGTTCCCTATGGGAAGTTATTGTAATGGGGTCGATTTTGCGAATCCCAAATTTTCACATATCTCCACGTTTTAAGGTCTCTAGAATCCAAATCCATCGTTTTTAGAACGATGTCTGTGAGTGTGTATGTACGTATGCGCGGATATGCGTATGTGCGTATGTGCGTTCGGAATTATTTTTCGTCTCGATTATCTCGAGAACCAAAGATTGTATTGACGTGGGACCGGTTCCAAACGACGCGTAATTGCGTAACTTAGAACTGAATGAGTTTTCAGCAAAATCGGTTCAGCCGTTTTTTATTGAGGGTGAAAAAACTGAAAAAAAGACAAAAAATTGCTTAATTTTTAAACTGTTGAAACAAACTATTAATTCATGCAGATACCAAGTACCTTCATAGCAATGTTGTTATTATTGTGCGTTTTAGCAAAATTGTGATCAAATTTGTAAAAAATGTTATTTCAAAAAAAGATTAATTTATAAAATTTCAAACTTATATTATCAGGTTTGGGTGAATGGGAGTAGAGACGCTAATGCAGTTAATAATTGAATATTGTTATAAATTATTTAATATTGTTAATAACAATCAAATAATATTAGTTATAGTTTGATATTGTATATATAAAGTCAATTATAATAATTCAGTAACGGTCAAGCATTCTTAATAACGAATGATTATTTTAAATAATAATTAAATACCCTCAATAATAGTTGTGGATTCCGTGGCCGAGATAGAGAACGAGTTTGAGGACGAAGAGGAGGACAAGAAGGATGACGAGGACGAGGAGGACGAGGTTGCTGAGGTTTTGGTAGAGAGGGTGAACAGGTGGTTGAGACGAATTCCTCTACCAAAGCGTTTATGGTTAAATAAAAAATTGATAAAAATAATAAAAGTAATTATATTAACTTAGAATAATAATGTTTAATAATAGTAATTATTAATAATAGTAATTAATAATAAAAACAAATTATAGCTTTTTGTTCACCCCACTGGGAAGTTAGTCGTGTGGGCCTCAAGGGTCGCACTTAGACCACATTTTCTTTTGCACCTATTTACACCGAAGCTTAGCTAACATACCTTCTCTAAAAAATTCGAATTTTTTTTGATTTGTGTGTACCATACATTGGGAAACATTTTTTAATACCGAGAATATTTTTATTTAAATAATTCTTCTTTCAGCAATCACTTGAAAATAATTTATTTATAAGTATTTAACTCTTTGAAACATTTAAGTTTGCAGTGGGCATGGCTATAGCTAAAATTTCCTGCTCAGTGTAAAGCTAACATCATCACATCGGAGCATCCGCATCAGCTAAGCGCTGTAATAAAAATAATATCGAATGTATTGCTCACAAGTCCTGCAGAATTTCCCGTGCAAAGTAATCGCCCGAAAGCGTTTAATTTTACTGGCATCTGTTTAAAATGCAAACAAGACGGTTTATCTCAAACGACCATATTATTATTTTATCGCTTATACAAATTTGTATTAAGTTGCATAGTGAGACTCACTGTTCTGAATAGCAGCAGCTTATCCTGCCTGCTACCAACTTGTTCCATTGCCTTTTTCATTATTTCAGGAATCTTGCGAAGAATCGAATATCCTTGGCATACTCGCAGCCAGATCCTTAATACAACAGCGAACAGAAGACTCCTTGTTACTTTCACCGGATCGCCTCAGGAAACAATAATAAAATATCGGTAAAAGATATTTATTTAAAAAAGGCAGGAGCAAAATGTATGAAAAAATGGCATGCAAGATGAAGAAATGGGTGGTGTTTGATGGAAGTATCTTTCGGGTAAAGCATATCCTTTATTTGAGCGGATAACATTGCTGAGGTATTTGATGTACCATGCAGATGAGGAGTGTTTCAGATTATGGTTTGCTCAAAAGAACAGAACCAATGATTGCTGATATTAAATATTCAGATTCATGTGGACATGGGTATGGAGGCAGATTTATTATGAAATTTTTCTCGTGTTATAGACATACATGGACGACTACTGGACGATGATGGCCTTTTATTTATGATTGACATGGTTCTCTTTTATTACGTGATTTTCTCGGAAACTTTTTTTCTGAGCTTGATATTTCTTAGTAAAGTTTCACGGAATCATTTTTTTATGAAAATCCATAACCATTCCTGCTAAAGTCTCTCCAACAAGTTTCTAATATCTTTATCTAGTCTTGAATAAACCTAATTGCGTCTATTAATTAGATTGCTTGGCCGGTAGATTTAATGACAAGCTCTATAATACCTTTATCAACTGGCACTCACCACAAAATAAGAGCTCATGCTCAAAATAGAATTGAATGGCAAATAGAAAACTTTCCATTCAGATCTTTCCCATTTGTTCCAGGACTAATAGAAAGAAAGCGACTTTTTTCTCTGACACTGAATTACAAACCAAGCAAAGGGAGTCATCTCCTTTTCGACCTTAATTGCCTTTAATTGCATTCTGAATAATTTCATTATTTTTTCTCTTGCCCTTTCCTTCTGTTTCTAATGTCGTTTAGTTTACACGTCAGGATTTTCCCTTTCTCTATTACAGGGATTTGATTCTTGTTGATTATTAGGGAACTCTTATTTTAGTCTTCCCAGAAAACTTTTTAAAAAGATATTCGGGTAGATGCTGGCTTAGATACCTTTGATGATTGCGTGGCACTTTTTCGACCTTTTTAATGTTATTAAGAATTCATCTTGAGCCTAATTGAATGAAACGAGAGATTAAAGTATTTTTACGATGATAAAGGTAAAGTAAGTACTCTCCACATTTAGCCATTCGCAGAATAGATGGGGTGAAAATACGTGCAAAGCTCAAGGGTTGATTTTGTTGGTGAAGTTTTTAGAGTGAGCTCCAATGATTATACAAAAATGTCTCAGAATATATTTTCTTAAATGATACCGCACTAAATTAGAAAGATGATGTCGAATTTTTACGCATCTTTTCAATTATTTATAGGAATCTTTCAATAGGAAAATACTTAATCGTATGATTAATAAATATTTGCTTTTACATTGATGCTTCGGAGGTGGCTCAAATTAGTTTCGGCAATATTCTCATCTCCATTTTTGTTATATTAGGCTTATATATAAATATTCAAAATGTAAACTGTTAAAGTAATATTTGTCCCCTTTTGGAAATTTTCAAATTGCTGAAATAACATTTCTGAGATACTATTTATTTTAATTCATCATGAAAATATAAACTGAAATTTCAAAATTATACTAGATTTCATCAAAAATTAATGAGCTATGTTTGGTTTCAGCTCATCGTTATGCATTGTTGCTATATGCATTATAGCCTCTGTATAGTAACCTCAATATCTTGTTTTTAGTCACGACGAAATGTAAACTTAAAACCCGGCCATTATACTTCACGCTCATGTGTTTTACATCCTTTTCCTGGTACAGCCATTTTTCTCTGGTTAAAAAACAGCAAGCGGTTTTGTTTATGGTCGACCACTACCGGCCGGTAGAAATTTCACAGGATTGAGTTTCCGTTTCGCAGTGTTTCTAATGATGTCCTTTTTTAGACATTCGTCGTTTTCGTGACGATGAAATTTGAAAGGTCGAACGAGAAAATCACTGTCAGTCGGAGGACATGTGTACACTAACAGGTTTAATTTTAACAATGTATTTTCATTTGTATTAATCTAACTATATAAATTATAAGTATTTTCACTTTGTCCCAGTCCTCACTTTCACAGAGTTTATATCTTGATTTTATATCTAATTTTCCACATCTATTTTTCTTGTACTCAAAGCAAAAACCGAAACAAAATTTTCACGTTTCATTGTGCTTGAAAAACAGCGCCACATAGTCGTCGCCAACAACTGTAGAAAGGATCAACGCTGACGACCATGTTGAATCAAAGTTTTTGCTAATTAGGAAACTTTTCTGTCAAATTATCTCCGGAGCTAAGAAAAAGTGTCGAATTCAACAAAGCAGGATGAAATATTCAAAATAGCTACGGAACTTGTGGTTTTGATTCATTTCAAGTCCAGTCTAATTTTTTCTCGGGACCACAAAAGTAGTTCGTCGAGAACAATTATTATGATTGTCAATAGAAAGGATCCTACAAGAATATTTTGGGTTAATGACAGGGAAAACGTGAAATAAATTTGTTTTTCGCATTCAATAAAATTTGGACAAATTAAGGTTGCCCATATACGGACACAAAATGTTTAAGGTAGAAAATAATTATTCATCTAAAATCAATCAAACCAAAATCAGCCTGATTTTTTTAAGGAAACCATAATTCGCGCTAGAGTAGCATATTTTAACTGAAAATCCCAGAGTCAATTTTCCCTCAAAATTCAGTATACTAAACCTCATTGCTATGAATTCATTTCGAAACGTATTCTATCCAAAATCTTTTATTCTCATCCAACCAACGACAATACTTGTGAACTCCAACCCTAATTCACAGCCCGCGATAATTTAATTGCTCACCGAAAAATTCCTGAATCCTTAATACTGGGTTTGCATGGTCAAAGTGTTGTGCCGGTATGAAGAAGGGGGAATTTATCATCAGGACTAATTTTATTTATACATCTTTTTTTCGCTACTCGAATGGCACTGTTCATGCCAGTGGTAATTACTTTATTTGTCGTATTTTCTTTCCTGTGTCTGATGAAAGTCCTATTTTCAGTTTTTTTCCTCTTAGCTCGTCGTTGATTTCAGTGAGTGGTGTTGCTGGCATTGGTTTGACACCCTTTTTGGCAGAAACAAGTAATACCAGCTAATTTCAATGTTATTTAGTCACTTTGTGGTTGATTTAATTGGCTTTGCGAGATTTTTAATAGCTGAAAATTACCAATACAAAATTTTAATAATTGAGTTATTTGGAAATGATTTTTTATTAATTTTACGTTGATTGAATTGAATTTTAAAAAGAAGCCATTTGTCTATGGATATGAATAGCTCATTATGATGTTAGCTTCTAATTCAGTCCGAAATTTTGAATGGTTTTCAATTAGAAAACTACACACTTTTCAGCGTTTTTACTGTCTGAAATGAATTCTGCTTCCTACTTAGTTGAAGGGCATACTGAAGCAAACATCATATATTTTAAAATATTCAGTCGAAACATTTGGACTAGCTGAAATTGAAAACCTCAAAAACATATTCCATTGAAAAAAAAACAAGAAAACAAAAATACCACATTCCAAAATTGGTTGGTCCTGATGCTGCCGTCATTAAAAATTGATTATTGGATAAAGCAAAAACCATGTATAATAGAATATAATTAATTTGATGAAAACTGGTCAAAAAATTTCTGTCAAATATAAAATGAAAACAAGAAAATACTGTTGGATGCACTACAAATAAAATATCGAAAATACACACTTATGATTACGTATTTTAATAAAAAAAACATCATTATCAAAACATTAACGCATTA
Organism: Oxycera nigricornis; assembly: GCA_963942545.1. Lineage (NCBI taxonomy): Eukaryota > Metazoa > Arthropoda > Insecta > Diptera > Stratiomyidae > Oxycera > Oxycera nigricornis. The sequence continues at coordinate 107,792,545 of OZ012660.1, read as the reverse complement.
ATCAAAAAAACATTGTTATGGACATACCTTCCGTAAATTTTCAGAATAAAATGGTGTACGAATGAAAAAAATTTAACACTATTTGCACAAAATAAAACAATCTTCGAAGATGATTTTCTGTACAAAGCTGGTAAAGTCAAAGAATTAAATTTCCTAATTCATTGTTTGCGAAAAACAAATATGCATGACACATACACCAAAAAACAAAATTTTATGTATTGATTCTGTATTAAGGAAATAATTCGGTTAAAAATTAATGCGGCTCAAAAGAAATTTTTGAACAATGTAAAACTTAAAGCAGTGAAAATTTTTAATTTTAATTGGCAATCAAAAATGCTTCTCTTTTCATTCATTAATCGAAATGGTAACGTCAAAATTTATTAGAATTTATGGAATTTTCGAATTGTTGCTCCGAAAACTAAGCGATTCGATTTAATTTTCACCTTTTATTGCTTATAAAATAACGTAAAACAATTCCTTATATAAGATATCCAGTCTCTGATCACAAAATATCAACCAAACTTCACACAAAAACTCCAAAAACCCAAAAATGATTCACGTTCAACCAAAATTTATTTATATCATCAGCTTATTACAGAATAGAGTGTGAATGAAATCATTTCCAATTCTAAATCAGTTTTCCAATGTAATTTTTCGTGAGACTACCTTCTCGAAACACTTTCCACATCATTCGTGTCTCATTATTTCTTTGATCCTTTGCTCTATGCCACCTTCGCGTCGAACTATTGCAAGAAACGAAATGATAGCACAGAAGATTTACATCACCTCATCTTGGGAATATTTCCTATTGTTTTTCCAAATTTTTCTTTTATTTTCCGTGTGCTGCAATAAAATAAATTGCTAAAAGTAGAGGTCAAAGTTTTCGAGAAATACAATCCTGAATCAACAGAAGGTAAGATTAACTTTCGTCATCAAAAGTGACCGAATAAATGTGTAGGAATGACTTTGAATGCTTTTTGTACATCTTATCGCTGGCAAGCTTATCAAACATATTGTGAACTGCCTATACCTTATAGGAGAATTAAAAGAAAAATTGTATAGAATCACATACTATCATGGAAAAACTCGTAACACTTCAATGTTCCAATTCACTCCGATTTACTCTACGAATTGATATCAAAAGGTAAGACATTGATGTCATCAATTTCCATCTAAGTGACTAATGTTCTTTGAGTTTGTGCACGTGCCTATCTACCTCGGGATCCTTGACAGATCCATTTCGGTTCATTTTGCAAAATACCTTCCAATAGATAATATGTCATGATAATTACTTGCTAAGTTAGGGGCCCAAAATAAACGTAGAGCAACACATTAGAGCCCCTATTCAATCTGAATCGCAGGATATATGCAGCAAAAAGCAATTCGAATCGTAGCCAAACGGTACACTGATATATAGGCTCCTTAATGTTGGGCCATTAAAAGCCACTTTGTCGTTTTATTGACTGGGGAGTTCGCAATAGAATTAAATAGCAAGCTTAGAAAGTCTATTATCTAAACAAAACAATTGAGATGTAGAGTGATGGGAAAAATAAATGCAGATAATTAAAATTTGGTTGAATATTAATGTTGCAATTTGTTGATAGTTTACAATCAACAATCGGAGAATTAGGTAACAACTGAACATTTAACATGATCTGGTGTTTAGAAACTTATCGTAAATAGAATCATTTGTCATGTCATGGGAAAATGTAAAACAAAATTTTTCCCACACAAAAATATCATTGTGGAAAATTTATGGAGAGATAAATTTTGGTGCACAATGGAAACTTCACAGCGGCAAATTAATTTTACATAAATATTCAAACAAAAGTAACTTTACTGAAAAATCATTGACTATAGTAATCAACATCACATAAATATTCTACTCTAAAATTGGAAGAAGTTAAATCACAAATAAATTACAACCAAAATATTCTCGCGAAAGAATTCGCGTCTGTCTGTCTGAAGTATAAACTAAGATGGAATATACAAATGTGTAAAAAATAATTCAGTAAAAAATGTGGTCTAAGTGCGACCCTTGAGGCCCACACGACTAACTTCCCAGTGGGGTGAATAAAATGCTATAATTTGCTTTTATTATTAATCACTATTATTAATAATTACTATTATTAAACATTATTATTCTAAATTAATATAATTACTTTTATTATTTTTATCAATTTTTTATCCAACCATAAAAGCTTTGGTAGAGGAAGATGTCCCCACCACCTGGTCATCCTCTACCAAAGCCTCGTCAACCTCGTCCTCTTCATCCTTCTTGTCCTCCACTTCGTCCTCAACCCCGTTCTTCATTTCGGTTTTGAAATCCACAACTATTGTTGAGGGTATTTAATTATTATTTACAATAATCATTCGTTATTGAGAATGTTTAACCGTTACTGAATAATTATAATTGACTTTATATATACAATATCAAATTATAACTAATATTATTGATTGTTATTAACAATATGAAATTATTTATAACAATATCCAATTATTAACTGCATAAGCGTCTCTACTCCCATTCACCCAAACCTGATAATATAAGTTTCGAATTTCATAAATTAATGTTTTTTTTTAAATAACATTTTTGACAAATTTGATCACAATTTTGCTAAAACGCACAATAATAACAACATTTCTATGAAGGTATTTGGTATCTGCACGAATTAATAGTGCGTATCAACAGTTTAAAAATAAGCAATTTTTGGTCGTTTTTCCAGTTTTCTCATCCTAAATAAAAAACGGCTTAACCGATGCTGAAAAGTCATTGAGTTCTAAGTTACGTAATTACGCGTCGTTTAAAACCGGTCCCACGTCAATACGATCTTTGATTCTCGAGATAATCGAGACGAAAACTAATTCCGAACGCACATACGCACATGCACACATACGTACATACATACTCACAGACATCTCTCTAAAAACGATGGATTTGGATTCTAGAGACCTTAAAACGTGGACATATGTCAAAATCTGGGACTCGCAAAATCGACCCCATTACAATAACTTCCCATAGGGAACTGGGAAGTTAAAAATTACTTGTGTGAAAATCAGCGCAAAAATTATAAATTATTTTAAAACTGACAATTCTTGAAGCTAGATTATTACCCCCAGTTCCTGCCATTCTGGAATAACGTTTAATTTGAAGATTTGCCACTTACTGAATAAGTCAAAAGGGATGCCTCTAATTGATCTTGAAATAAATTGGAGCGGAACAACATCCAGCCATTTAATGGAAGTTATTTTATTTGCGATGAAACTAGATGTACTCTATCATTCTTTAATTTGCCTCTCTTTATGAATCCAAACAAAGTACCCCAGCATCGAATAAACATCACAAAATTCCACGAACGCGCATTTATTGCAAATAATTCTCCCCTGTAAGTGTATATCCAACAGCACTGATCCTTCAATACTCCTTCATGAATTTTATAATTTTCCGATAATATACGCCACATCAGATATTGCCTTAGAATTTCATCCCCTAAATTACAATCTACCTTCCCGAACTAATTTGAATTTTTATAGTCCAATCGAACGAATATTACGCCTCGACTTACTCATGTTGCAGGGAGCATGCCCCTCCGGCATCCTGGCAAACAATACTTTACACCATAAACATAAAAAAGAATTCGATACGGAAGACTGATAACCACTTGGATATGCGTGCGTCCTTCGTTCGTCGATGCCTTCATCGAAAAGTTTTCAAACTCAGATCGTATTGAATTCGACCTGTATGCAAATTTTCATTGCATAGTCATTTCTCTCATTTGCACTAAAAATTTCTCCAAAGAATCATTTCAAAGTTGAAGAAAACCATCGAAATGTGTTTCTATGTGTTTTGGATTTGGATGGTGCTCGCCTCGAATTCGCGAAATTAGTTTTTGTTTCAGAATTTATAGTCTCCGTGTACCCACGGATATCTATGAGTACATTGATGGAATTTTTTTGATAGCTTTTTGTAAATACTGGAAAATATGGTGTCAATACCAACTTCAAAAAATAGCGTCCGATACAGCATCACTAAGCACAATCAAATCAATTGCATTTATGATATAAATGCCGAAGCTAACGTCCTTGAAACTCTTTCCTAATTTCAAATTAAATGTGTACCTGAAGTGAATGCATGCAAGCGATGGTCACTGTAACAATTTGCAACCGGTACGAAGGACCCACAGTCAGTGCAAAAGCACTGCGAGCTCGGAAAAGTTTAATAAAATGCCTTTTCGAACAGGAGAATTCCTATTTAAAAGTTTTCTACTAAAATGATGAGCTAATATACGACCGTTTGAAAGTTCGAATTATATGCGCTGACTATTCTCGGGAAAATTTAGGAACCAAGTCTGTCTACTCATCCTTCGCCCTCACATATCCTGTTGAAATTTGAAAATCAATTGGCTGTGCACGATGCCGATTCAATACTAGCGGACCGACTATTTACAGTTTTTAAGAGAACCCGTAATTTCGTACGGACTCTAAAGCCCAAGCCAAATAGAACGACAATTATTTGGCTATAATGCATTCGATAGTATTCTCCAAAATTTATTTATTACTGCATTAAAACAGGACTCTGGTATATTGAATCAAATGATTTTCAGGGTATCTACTGAGGAAATCGTTCGACAAAAGCATTTCAATAAGCCAGGGGATGCGATAATGTGCATACATACACGTTAGGAATTTAATTCATTGATAGAAAAAAAGAGGCGGCTATAAATTTTCCAACGACAGAAAGAACGAATCGTGCAAAAGGATATAAATTTCAAAGTGGAAAATAGCCACACGCATTAGGATATGATCATTCCATATCATTACTGCACCAGTTCAATGTTGATTTAATTTGATTTGATTTAGTGGTTTTTCAGGGAATTGCACCCTATTTAAAGGTTTGATTCGGGTAAGGGACTTTTAGGTCTTTTTTGGAAAAGTGCAATTTTTATTTTTGTTCATTTTATAGTGGTTTAGTTTATTGTTTAAAATTGCATTAACCAGTTTAATGGACTATAAGCCACCGAAAATGCGAAGGGGATGATTTTTGATCTTCAAGGAATCCCTATTGATTGATATTTCCGTATCGAATATTTTCCACAATTTTGGGAAGAATTGAAACTATTTAGCATAATTTCGTCATAAAATGTTTATTCAGTAATCCGAAATGTACTACAAAATTTTTGCTCTCTATTTATTTCAATTTTTCTTAGCATTTGAGATTCACATGGCTAAAATTTTATTTAATACAATTAAATTTAAAATTTATGAATAGCATGTTTTACTCGCAAAAGTCAATAATTTTGGGATGGTTTAGGAATAGCTACGAATGTCACATTCGTACAAGTTTAAATTACTTCTGCAGAATGTTTTTTTGATACAAGATCTAAATTTTGTGAACCTTCTTGCAACGAATTATCACTCCCAGTCAACAAAAATCGTACTTTCATCCTTAGAATAGCGGAAATAATTGCTAGATTGAATCCCAGTCTTTATTTCTTTTTCTTGTTAATAATATCATGTTTTCAAACTTCCACTTTATGTTATGGTGTGAAAACCGACAAAATGAATTTATGTTACAACTTCGATCACTATGAAAATACAATTTCTGTCTGTTTGCCAACTTTGAACAAAAAATTTTTGTTCAAGTCCGAGAAATTTTTGTCTTGATGATTTAAACGTATGTCGATCCTGGTGAATTTGTTAAGACACCGTTTGCTCACTATCCTTAAACAACAAGAACATTTTAGTCTCGATGGATATTTTAAAAATTGACAACTTCTTTGAATACATGTAAAATTTTGAATAACCAACACCTAGCGGTGCCTTGATTTAGGTTTGAAAAATAATAATAATAAAATTTCATATAGACATAAGGGCTAGTTCAAATATTTGCCCCAATTTCTGCAATATGTGCTTCATTCTTATGCTACGAGGGAACCATGTAAATGCCACATTATTTTTTAACTAGTTGAAATGGTCTGAAGATACCCTCAGAGCAATATTGACCCAATTGGTATGAGTTTGGAACCTTGACTGCTCCTTGGACAACTAATAGTGTATAGCCCCTTTTTTCTTTTCATGTATTCTCTTGCCTTAGGATCTGATGAGTACTTTACTTTACTTTCGATTTTTATGATGGTCAAGAGGTTTGTACCACTGTAGATTTACTGATTCAGAAACATAACAAAAGGATTCTTGTTCAAAACCAGGATGCAAGGTTTGTCATACTGAGTGATACCTGGTGAACTCGTACTTTTCCGAAAACTCTCTTCCTGGCGGGTGTTTATTAACTTCCCAGTATATGGGAAGTTCTTGTAATCGCCTCGAAAATCGAAATAGAAATTTTCAACTTTTCTTTACGTTTTGAGGTCTATAGAGTATATATAAAGTGTTTTTAGAAAGAAGTATGTGTGTGTGTGTGTGTGTGTGTGTACGTACGTACGTACGTGCGTTCGCGGGCAGTTTTTCTACGAGCATAACTCACGTATCGACTTCGTTGAGGTGTCAATCGAAGCGTCTTTGCAATCTTAAGAGCTGATTAGTTTTTGGGACACTTCGGTCGGGGGGGTTTGCTGTTTTCACCCCTTGAAGGTCAACCATGTTATGCGCTATATCTCACGAACGAAACATGCGATTTTCATCATTAAGTTGTCAATCGACGGGTATTAACATTTTTATGAATCTATCAAGTTTTTAAAAAAATCGTTGGATCCTTTTTTTAATTTTTTTAAAAAAAGTGCCAAAAATTAGGGTTTTTTTCAAAAACACAAAAGTTTTAGCCTGATTTTCAAACCTAAGTAATCAACGTTTATATTATTTATATACTCCAAATAGTTCTTGTGAAAAAATCAGCAAAATTTTTTTTCATGTTTACAAAAAAATTAAATAAAAAATAAAACATCATTAAACGTTCAAGGTCATTTACGTCGTTCATTATATCTCGAGAACCAAATATAATCTTTCCATCATTAAGGTGTCAATCGACGCGTATCAACATCTTTATGATGTTTTTATATTTTAAAAAAATTGTTAAAGCGTTTTTTACGATTTATTAATTTTTTTTTGGAAAAGTAGTGTTTTTTTCATACAAAATTCCATTTTTAACCTGATTTGCACATCGTAATAATAAATGTTTATAGAACTTGTAAACTTTTATCAATTTTTGTAGAGAAACCAGCAAAAACTTGTCTCATGATTTAAAAAAAATTAAATAAAAAATAAAAAATCATTCAAAATCACCATGTAAAAACGGTTCATTCGAATCATTATACCTTAAATCTCTCATTCTAAAGACATTGTTGTAAAGTCAATCAAAGTTTATTAATATTTGCAAAATTTGAGCAGATTTTCAATAGTCTTCAAAGCACCATGTTTCAACTTTAATGAAAAAACTGCTTTGTAACCTGTCCCCCCTCCGATTGATCCGCGTGAATAATCAATTAAACCAATGCACCAAAATCCTTACGTAATCAATTGACGCTCCCGTAGAATTACGATTAATATTAAATCATTCCAATAATTTTTATGAGAGGTACATTTTTATTATTTGAAGTAGTATTATTTCCATAACTTTTATTGTGTTTAATATTTTTAATATCTATGTAGATATTACTGGGAAGTTGACCGTGTGGACCTCATGGATCGCACCTCACGGCTTGTTTATTTATGTCGCCATACATTTTAATCATATGAAAGTTTTATTTGTGCTTCGAACATTGAACAGAAAACTTTTTGATTAATCTTGAAAAAGAATTCAACAATCGGATTGCTAGTAATAAGCTAAGAATAACATTTTACTGAGTTATTTTTACCTTATACCGGTTCCTTATAAGCAAATCCAGTTCAGCCTAATTTTCGTTTCACATGATATCTTTTTTCATGGCAATACATTGGTATAGAAGATGATCTTATTAAATGGATTGCAGAGACACAGTTTCACTAAGGATATCTTGGTTCTTACCCATTCGCATCAACCCGCTGTATCCTGAAAATGATTGTTTTAAATACGATTCCTTCAGATAAAAAGCTCTAAACGCAATTCAATTTTAATTATAAATCCACCAGCAACAGGTTCACCCGCAAATAGGTGCTTAATAGAATGTTAAACGAAGCTTTCCATTTCGGTTTCATGTATCAGCTTTATAGACAATTACACCCTCAAGTTGAGGTGAACACACGACGCTGAAAGACATGCAACACCTCCCTTACTGTATCTACTATTCGTTCTATATCCTAGTTAGGGGTTTTCCTGGTAGCTCAATTCTTGTCGCATCCAACAGGTTTTAAACGAAATTAAAGTGACATATTCAAATGAACCAAAATTTAATTACACGACATATTGGATTACGGACTGTACACCATAGGTGTTTGATGTAGGCGCGAGCTTACCGACAATATAACTCGGAAGCATGCTATACTTGCTTCCACTTTGCCCATGAATTCGGGATTCGTATTATCGTCGTTTATATTGTGTATCGAAATTCAGATGACATTGACACTTTCTGTGTGGAACAGAATGAGGGCTTGTAGAACCTTGGGAAGAGTTGCCGAGGTGTTTCTTGAAGTAAAAATTATACTTATCTATTCAAAAATGCACATATTATAATCTGTTTTCATGAATCTTGTCCCAATTCAAGTCGTTTCGATTTGACAAAATTAAAAAGAAATCGGTTATTGTAACTGAATTTTAATCTACCACTCAAACGCTGGAAAAGAATTTAACTATTGAAAAACTCTGCACGAACCACACAAGAAAAATTGAATTGGTAACTCAATAGTACCGAGCGTACATGTAAAAAGCCAATAAGGTAAACGAAAGGATCGACAATCTATCGACGATGACTACAACTTTCCGAGAGACAGGGCTGAGAAGCAACATGATGCTCTGCAAGCAAATAAACAGGCCAAAAACAAGGACACTACCATCATCCGAAAGATATATGGGCGGTATTTTGGAGGTCATTACAAATTTACGATGGTATTAACTGAGCTCAGCAATTAGTTACCTCGACCCCGGGTGCATGTGATTTAAGGGCGACTCAAGCGTGGATTAATTTTAAATACAAATTGACAGGTGATACTATTAATTTTGATTTCTATCCACGTACAGACTGAAAAAGAGCTCCATTGCCTTGATTTTCGTAATTCACGAATAGCAGAAGGGAGCTTCAGTAATTAGTATTAATGAAGTTGCTCCATACGACGGTAATCAATTAGAGACAATTGATTCTAGTAACCATTCAGTGTTTTAGGTTAATGTTAATTAACTATTCGTTCATAACTAATACTCAAATATTCTCCCTAAACAACATGTTTGATTTGAATACAAGGGTGTAGAATTTCATGGCGTGATAACGCCTGTAACAAATCTTGAAGAGCCTGGATCCAGTTATTGGAAGCCAAATCCTATATTCTTTTCATTTGATTCGAAATTACACCAAAAATAACGTATCAAGCGTATTGCATCGACTTTATTTAATATTATCTGAAAGCCATTGGCACTCCTAAATTACACCAAAACAATTGGTACAACAACAAAGCACTATTTCTGAAAGTCTCAGATACATTAAATATTTGAAAGAATTCAGAGTAAGTCATATTTCCTAGTATTTTTTTGCACTTATTAGCAAATTTGTGGACATCATTCAATCTTTAAATAAATTAAAATACTAGAGAAATTTTAGGTAAAATACATGCTAATATTTATAAAGAATAATAAATTATAGAAGAAATATTTGAAGCCGAATTCTAGCAGAATAAAAATTCTGCAATGTAATTTCAAACAGCGAATTCCGGACCCACGGACGACTATAGTTTCATGTAAAAGAAAAATATGAATAACATTTATTTATTAAATTAAAATTATTAGTTGGCGTTTCAAATTTATATAATTATTAATACAATCGAGCTCATTAAAGTTTTTGGGGAAAATTTCGTACCAATTTAAAATTGCATTACTTAAGCTCTGGATAAAAACCTTAAAAACGAAAAGTGTGATGAAAATGATAGTTGTAAATAATACCGAGCGATAAAAAACATTTTGTTTAATTAAAATGATATTAATTAAAAAATCTATGTTAAAAATCGCCTAAAAAAAGAAATTTTTAAGAGTTTAACACTGAGACTAAAATACCTTGGTTGCAATAAATAGGAAGTAAGCTCTTTATGCTATGTTCGTAATGTGAATTAAATAAAGTTCTTGAAAAAATGATTTGAAAATTTTCTTCACCAATGGTGCGTTTGATACAATCGAGAAACCCTGATTAAAATTCCTAGCAATTAAGAAATATGAAAACAATTGATTTTCACCCATCTCTTCCTAGTATGCTGAAATACTTATGTCATTTCACGCTGGAATATCGTCGGTTAGATATTTAGAAGGCGCCTCAAGGAAGGAAATATTAAACAACCGACAAAAAGATGCGTTGCTAGTGAACATACTAAATTTTCTTAAAAAATTCGCTGCACCATATTCTGGGAGAGTATGTTTTAGATCGAAATCTCCATAAAAATTACATTTTACCCAGAAAAACATTTCAAAGGAAATGATCATGAACCAAACTTCAAAATAACTGATTCCCAAATTGCATCACAATACTAAAAAAAATCCATAAATTATAGACACATGAACCAAATATTTGATTTGTAGATTTGGTATCTGTAGTCAATAAAATAATTCAAGCGATTACCGTTGAAATAAAAACAAGCAGAATATTCTTGATCTGTAACAGATTCAATGGTGCGCCGTAGTATCATTGATCAAATGCCTCACAATCGACTAAAACAGATGAGACAACACAACCAGAGGTATTAATAAATCTATCACTTATATTAACAGCAGTTTAGATCAACCCCATGGGAAACACCCTATCATTCGAGCCGCATTCCCAATATCCATTTGCAAATCATCCACCGGACAATGACATCAAATCGCTGACGAATCATGTGAACTTGCACTTCGATTTCATTTCGTCGTCCTTATTCCAGGGAAACACTTAAGTACATATCTACAACCCTTACTCACATGCGACAATAAGAGAATGTGATTTCGAATCAAGGGTTCTTTGAAACAATGTCCACTTTTAAAAGTTGCCAAACAAGATCCGCCATCAACACTCCATCAATGCAAAGTGATTCTGCTTGGATGCCAACCAGCAAAGGTGGGTGAATATTCTGATTTTTTGAACTGGGCTGCAGAATGAGGGAGTGGTAAACTATTGATGTCCTAAACAAGAATATAGAAACAAATCAAGTCGGTCGTCTCGCAACACCATAAAAGCCAATCCCGAGAGCAATAAATTGTTTTTCACTTTAGATTTTGCCTTTTTGGGACGTTTTATTGTTTCTTCGAACCGATTCCTGATTGTCTAAAGAAGAAAAAATTGAGAACATCAAGCTCGATGCCTAGAAACTCTTCGAAATGGTCAAAAATGTTTTTCTTTTCGTCCTCGTCTGACATTTGAAATTTGTAGTACGAAAAGTGTTTCGGTAGCAATTTTAAGCGGGAAACTTGAATATGTAGTATACCGGAGCCCAGGACCAAATTTGTATTAACTGTCCTAAAATAACAAGTTTGGTCTAACTAATAATTTATTCTTGAAAATTTTCACATGTGTAAACATCCGTTATTCGTCAAAGAACAGAGAAATAGAAAAGCATTACCTAGGCTTTATCTTAACTATGTTTATTTCAAATCATCCAATGAAGGACAACATAGATTTTTTTAAAATATTGTTTAGATTTGGAATCAAAGTTCCATGAAATGAATCCTTTCTCACCAATCTCCTGTACAAGCCTAGGTGCATCGAATATCCAGAGCAAACAAATTGACGACACTATCAAAGTAGAAAATCTTCGAAACGTAAAACAAGGATTCAAATGTATTCAATCTGATACTGATATTGTGTAATTTGAAGCGAAGCCATGCCGGTGCGATGGCGATGATGATGGTGGTGGACGTAGAGGTGGAGTTAGTGGCGATGGTGGACATCAGTGAAACCCTTCCATCAAGTCATATCATCCGAGAAAATACCAATTACTTGGCGCTACGTTGATTCGTTTTTATTGCCGTCGTCGCAGTCGTCGTTCTTGAAATCGTCTTTGAAAATCCTCTTCTTGTATGTCAATTTCGATGTTCACGTTAATGTCCAAACGAAAGGATATTACACCCGGTGATGATTGTGATGGCGACGACGACGACAAGGAGCGACATTGAAAACGGCCACGATGAAAAGTATTGACTTGAATAAAAAAGGGCAAAAGTTTTTGATGGCTTCAGCTACAAAATTTGTCCGTTCGTTTCGGCTCCATTCCGATCCTGGGGGTGAAAGTTCGAAAATTAAACGTGGCATTTGATTTCGATTGCCTCTTTCAATGATTGCCACCAAATTGGCTCCGGGGAGGTGACAGCCAATAATCAGAATGAACAAATTGTTGAATTGTTTTCTTGGAGATTTATTTCGCTGTTAAGGTCATTTTAATAGGCCATTCATTTATTTAAATGTTTCTTAGATAAAACAATACATGCTATTTGCATTGTGGGAGAATTCATGATGGGCTAGAATGATAGGGTTTGAAATGAATGTGTTTTTGATTGCAGCTTTCAGGCAAGGATTTTGGCTGGTTGTTTGTTGTGATACAGCTCATTTTTGCGTGTTTCAAATGTGCTTGAAAAAATGTTTTTAGATCATCCAGGTGAGAATTTGAAGGACGCGTAACAGAAATCAGGCTAGGTTTTTTCTTGAATTGAAAAAAAAATAGAAAAATACACTTGAATGCTAAAAATGAAATTCAATTTCTTAATCGCGTTATGGTTTTTCACTACACACCATGCTTCAAATATTTTCAAAGTTCCTGCACTATTCACGTCTTCAAGTAATATTTTTATAAATGTTATACGTACGAAAAACTTGATATGCAGGACAAATTAACGGAAAAATCTATTTAATAACTGATTAAGTTCAATAGGCTTCATACTTTGCTCTTAATTCATCATTCGTGTTTCGAAAAAAAAATCATAATCAAAATTATACCATATATGTAGATTGGTTTGTCGTTGAAATTGTCATTTAAGCTGATTGATTTTAATTTATTTGCACAGAATACACTACTATTTATTTACAAAAAAATAATTCAGGAACATGACTGTCACGGTTGGCTTAGCAGTATACTATTATCTTAAAGGGTTAGCGTTAGTCAGAGGCGTGCAAAATAAATTTCAAAGAGTTTTTTCGAACTGTTCAAATACATTTTTCAAATTTATTTAGAACACTACGTTCTTACACTATATCTTGACGAGTTTTCACGAAAATTTCAAATAAGGCTCTAGACTAAATTGTTAGCTTGATTTTTAAAAATAGTGCTTCGTGGTTACCGTCAACATTTTGAAGTGGCTAATCAATTAATGTAACAAAAATATATTAATACTTTAAAAGCATAACCGATTAGATAAAGATAGATAAAGTACACCTAGTGCATAATTAAAGCTTTTTCTTTCACTTGAAATTTTAGAAAATGGCGGCATCTTAAAGGCATTTAATGCACTTGAAGGGGCAAAATGCTTTTTGATTATTTAAACGAAAAAAGGATTTGCTCAAAAACATAAACCAATTAAGAGTTAGTTTACGATTTTCAAAAAAAAGATCACCATTTTTTCCAATAGAAAGAAAAAAGATATCATTTTGAAATTTTGTACATATGTGTGTTATTTGGTACTTTGGATGTACAAAAAAAAATTCTAGACGTTTTTATTGTTTTACTCATGACAAATAATTTTTTTCTTCAAAAAACATCAAAAAATTTTTAAAAACAAAACTATTTTGAGGGTCGCAAATTGAGTGAAAACTAGAAAATTTGATACCGACTATAATGATTCCACTACCTGCTATAGCCATATATGTGTACAACAACATATTAAAAAATCAGAGTGATCGGTTGAGTAGTTTTTCTAAAATAGTGTCTGCCTGCTTAAAAAAACATAAATTCGAGAAAATCGGGTTTACCTTTTTTTACGAATTACGAAGCACCTTTCTAATAAATCATTCGAAGTTATATGTTCGTTTATTGGCTTCAAAATTTCCTCACCTTCTTGATCAAGAGGTGGACCATGCATATACATATATTGTAACCTAAAAGACCCCTTAAGCACTATTATACTAATTTTAAGAAAATTGTTTCATTGTATTTGGATGAACCATTAAAAAGGAGTGGTGATCACGACAAATTTAAGAGAGCTGACAACTTAGCTTCGATTTTTTATTTGGATTAGAAAATTTCGTGAAAATTACTTAAACCATAATATACAGACCAGGGTATAATCAATGAAGTAAAACAAACATTATGTAACCGTTCAAAGTTTTCTTCTTGAAAGTATCCATTTTTCACGTTAATCGCTATGCCTAAGCCCTTAAGCTCTTATTCAAGTATGTATTGATGCCCTGTTTCACCAATAGTTTTTCTAGCTTGCACCAATTGTTTCAGGATCGTTAGAAATAACAAAACTTACAAAATTTCAACTTCATAAGAACGATTGCCGCCGCTTCGAATTTCAAGTACTTTTATGTTTTTTTCCTACTAAATACATGTTCATATATTCCAACAAAATATCGTTCAGAGAAAAACCAAAATAATAATAAAAAACATTCGCAGAAAAACTCATAGATTGCAATGATAGAATGTGGAAAATTATCCAATCGTATAAATACTAACCAAGAATGTGTTATAAAATATAACTTGAATGTAGTCTGAAAAATTTCATTGTATTTAACATTTTTTAGGAAACTTCGCAGCTATTTATAGCATTTCCGGAAAGAAATTTCGGGAATCGCTGCTGACTATTTCTCAAAGAACTTGCAGTTACACTCTTTTTCGAAATAAATATTTGGAAAGTATATTTTATATGAATCTATAATGAACGTAAGGTTTCAGTGAAATAATAAAAAAAATATGGGAAACATCAAACTAGATTCATCATCAACAAATTTTGTAACAACTTGTTCGGTTTTCTGCACAGATTTACAAATTTTCTTATCAAATTCGATTAGTTTCTCCGGTTCTCAATTGCTTAACGTTTCTTCAATTTCAATTTCTACTTGATTACTTATCAGCACACTTTCCCAATCATTCATACCATCTAGCATGACACATAATACCATGGAAATTACCTCAACACCATTCAAAAACTGACTTGTCTTCGTCGCTTCTTCTTTAGACACCGTCGTCGTTAGTTTCTTCAACTCCACTATGGATTCGGAATATTAAAAAATAAAACCAAAGAAATATTATAATAACGCTGGAAGCATTGTAGAATGAGAAATAATGTCGTGTGCCATCATGGAATCGAAACTCACCGCAAGCAATTTATACATTCATGAACGCCATCCTAACCACAACACAATACACTCTTGGGCTCAGGATGAAAAAAAACGGAGCGTGGCAAATGACACCTCGATGACATCTAATTTCCACCTCTCAGAGTGTTGTGCACTTTTTTCATCAACAATACTCGCTTTTTTCAATGCTCCATGTTTTGTGTTCCCTTGAAAAAATCCTCAGGACATTTTTCCCTTTGTTCGAAACGGAAAAAAATTAATACGAACAAGTATTAAAGTGAAAATACCTTCCAATGATTTTTGTTCATTTTTTTTTGGTTGAAGGGATTTCTTGAATATTTGAGGTAATTTTATGGTTGGTTAAAAAATGAGGCCAGGCTTTAAAAACAACTTTGTTTTCTTCTGATGAAGCAGACCTAAGCAACATATGTACTTCATAGCATACTTGAAATTTAATGTGTTGATGCATTCGTTACTTTTAAAACATTTCCAGCACTTTTTTTATCCTATGTGGAATGCAAGGTAGGTGAAAGGGTTTTACTCCTTGATATCCCTAAAACTTACATTCACCTATTTCCCTGAATTTGCAGACAACACTAAATCGTTTTCATAGTTTCCTATTTTCATTCGCCTAATTCGTTTTTCTTGTCTAATTGCTTCGAACAGATACTTTCAATTAAGAAAAGTTCTCCGGAAAAAAAACAGTCGACCAAAAAGAAATTAGAGACTTTCGAACTCGAAACCGAAGACGATAACAAAAAAGCGACCTTAAAAAACGACTCCCAATCAACGTTGACTGGTGCCACCCACAAGATTCCGATGTACATGTTTCCAATGGAAAGGAACTAATGCTTAAAAAACTTTGAGTCAAAGTGGGCAAACGGAACAAGAAAAAACTCACAGTGAAGCTGAACTTTCATTTGGAGAACTAGTCATGTCTTTTCTATTCAAGTTCTGTTGGGAAAACGACTTTTCCCACTGTACACGCCGCATTAATTCATTGCCGAGTGACTCCACACTTTCAGTGGATTCTGAGCGTGAAACGATAGGGGAGCAACGTACATATGCAATCAATGTTAAATTAAGCATCTTAAACATTCTTTTAACATAAACCAACCCAGAAATTGGGAAGAACATATCTTAACATCGTCAAAAGCTTTCTTGAGGCGTCGAAGCTCAACGGTATTATTTTAACAATTATCTCTAGTATTTTGGCCTTTGAGCTCAACCAACGTTCGAAGGTAGCATTCACCTAGCGTCATTTAACTGCTACTCTCATCGAAAGAATCCTCCGACCTTTGAAAACAACCGAAAAAGCATTCCTTCGACGAAAACATTGGAAAAACGTCTATCTTGGATTTTTACCAATCGGTGAAAAAGTTTGTATCCACCAATTTGTAGTGCTCCGGTGAAAAACAAAACTTTTTTTTTGTTTTCCCGTAATTTCGTAGTTCAGGATTTTCCCATGTATTCTTTTACGAAGCCATCCTACTAAAGATTCAGGTTAGCATTTAGGCGAGAAGTCAATCAATAAAAAGCAAAATATGTAGCATTTTTCAAAAGTTCGAGTCATAAATTGTCTAACAGTGATGGCATACAATTTCAGTGTCATTTTTGAACGAAAATAATTATTTGAGCTTCTATAAACTTGAAACTAGAACAGGAGATTTGTTTGAAGTTCTACAGTGGCTGATATCAATAAGCATGGAAACGAATACAGTTCCCTTCAAAATAAGGATGTTATCAATTTGTTCGATCATTTTGATTTCATTGAGTGTTATACAAAATATTCAGTGCACCAACTTTAACTAATTTGAGTAAAACTCTTGTTTACTTTTGATAGATTCTTACAAATCCGAATTCTGAAAATGAATTATTTGAATTAAATTTGAGATACTCGCATGATAATCATATGTAATTTTATTTTCTTTGCATTCAGTGGCATCTCTCCATTACAACATTCCTTTCACAATGCCTGTTTTGGAATTCAATATAATCTGTTGTACCTTTTACCCTTTTGAGGTCACCTACATCTGCCATTACTTCCCAAAATTTATACATAGCTTCACAATTCAGCTTTTTGTTGAACCCGTAAATTTCACGTACCCTGTAACTGTCTACTGAAAATTCATATAAATTTATGCAACATCTCCAGACATTACACACGTTTAGTTGGGACACACCCAAATCTAATAGAACGTAAACATTCACAAAGCTTCTTGATGAATTTTCATTCTTAAGTCAAGAGTCGGATATAAATGAATCGAAGAAAACATTTCCCTAATAATTATATATAGTCCCAGGTTACAGAAAATTTTCGACTAAAGCATAGGACAAACAATTTTAAGTGGAAATCAAGAAACAACCAGATGGAACTATAGTGATGTCGCGATGTATCAACCATATAAAATCATCCAATAAAATTCAAAATAACGATCTAATACTCCTTAAATAAATTTGTGTTATCAAAGAGATAAAAGCCAAATGTAGAAAGTATAAAACACAAAATTCTCCAACAACTTTTAATCAGCATTACAAAAACTATAGGCATTTCCCACTCCATCACATTCAAGATTTTCCATCTGGTGTCTTTTCTATTGCCATAGAGGACCACACAGCATAAGAAACTATCGTCAAGTCACATCCTCAACTACGGTGAAACTTAACCTCTAAGATCGGAAGCAAACCCCAAAGAAATTTGTCCCTGTGTGTCCTCCCGATTAATATTATTCTTCGTCTGATTTATGGGACCTGAGTAGTATCATAATTTTGAACGTGTAGAACGTGTGAAATGGATAACCCTTTTGGGATAGCAAACTTGCAAGATGTTTAATTGTAACATATTTTATACTTTATGTGTTTCATGTCCTACTGCTACCCATGGTTATATTTCTGTTGCCCAAAGCTAAGAATTCTGTCGTTTGTCACATAAGTAACAAAAGGTGTGACCAAATGGTTTTTGGTTGAAACTAGGTTAGTAGTAGATTTTGTGAGCAACTCATTCGTTAAGTAATATTTTTTGATTGTACATATATAAACCAACAAAGACAATCTTGCTTTACCATTCAAATATGCAAACAGGAATAATTCACTTTAAATTAAATTAATTTCAATGATGAAACCTGCTTCTAATCATCGTATAATCTGTATAGTAATCAATTTTCTGAAATTTAAAATTCAAATTTTTGTTTTACATAGTTTTAACATGAAGTCGGAGATGCTCAAATTATTTATTTGGTTCTAAAACAATAACCAATAAGATCTCTATAGCAGCAAATACCACTGAAGGTTTATTCCTGAAAATAAGGTGTGCTTTCAAGATTCCTTTAGAAATACTTCAACAATTTTTTAAAACGAAATCGGTTAACTTTAACAAAAACTTTCCTAAAAATCATAGGGATCTTCAAAACTCCCTTTCTGATGACCACCTTCATCGGTAAATAGCAAGTCTGAAACTATCTCTGTGGTTGGTACTTAACCAAATTGGTTCAGCAAAATTAGACACCAAAAATTAACTTATCAAATTTTCTTCCAATATAATATTTATAAAAATTGAATACATTGATGATAAAATGTTTAAAAAAAATATTCACGAGAAAAATTACTAAGCGACGTATTTACTAAGCAAAAATCATCCCCAAATAAGGAAAATTTAAGATGAAATTTTCTGAATGACTTTCAAACGGAAAATGTGCTTAAAACGAATTTCTTCCGTTTAAAAGAAAATCAGTTTGGAAAAATTCTATTGGAAAGGTTCGAATTAAATTTAAAGAGTTAATTAATTTCCAATGGAGAATAAACAGTAAAACTTAATCTGAAATCTCGGAAAAACTCTAGCAGAATATTTTTTTTCAACAGACCTAATTTTGACAATGAATTAGTCAAGTTTTCTGCATTTATTTTGTTAAAAATCAATTCCTTCTTGAAATAATCTTCGCATTGAATACTCATTTTTAAAAACACGTCGAGAATACTCGATCATCGTAAAGTCTTCAAAATGTTGCAATCTAATTAAAGGTAAAATTTTCTAACGTGGCGATAGATTCAAACAAAAAACAAAAAAAAGGAAAAATGGGCGAAACTTTTTTCAATTTTTAATCTCTGTATGCCACAACAATTTAACCTTATGAATTGGACAGAAATACAACAAGAAAAATAATTTGTTTGGTTTTTATTAACCCTCGTGCCACAACTCTGTATACTCTGGTATACATTTCATATGCAACTCTTCTCTATTCAAAGAAAATTGGGAACAAGTACAAGAATTCAAAACTCTTCAGAATGACTCCTGACTAAGTTAACCATAAAAACGAGCATTTCATTGAATTTATTTTCAATATATTTTTTTTAAAGAGTCTTCAAGTAAACGGGCCCAAAGTATAACATGTCATGATTGAATTCATATCTTTTATTTGATGGTCGCAAATGTTTCAATTTAGGTTTTAGGCTCGGTAATGAAGTGTGCTGTTATAAAAGGGTAAACAAATGACAAATTACGTTTCCTTGAACTTTTTTTACCATTAGTATTGAAAAATAAATTGGTTCACATTCCCTAATGAAATCTTGTTCAAATTCATACAAGAAGTTTGTTAGCCAAACTTCTGAATACTCACAAAGATTGAAAAGATCAATGAGAAACACTGAAAAATTAAATAATTTTATAAAATTGGTAATATTCAACAACACATTGAATTATTGATGATGATATCTATGATGTTCATCCCATTGATATGAAGTGATACTAACGTATGTACGCTTTTCAAAATATCCTTTTCGATTGCACAGTGATCCGAAGAACGCTTGCACCTTATCTGACAATTTTCAAACGAAACTCTCAGTGATATCACAACTGAATAGCTTGAACTGTGCTAACACAAAACATGACCTCAAACAAACCATCCGACATCCTTTAATGGCGAATTGTCTGTATGTGCAACATCACACACTCTTGCTTGGTATCCCCTTGAGAGCTAAAAGCAGAACATCAGCAATTACCAATTCTAAACGCACCACTAAACTACCCCCGAAGTTGAAAATTTTTTTCGCCAAAAATTTATCTCTATTTCGAATGGGGACCGAACGAGTCCTGTTCGAGCCTCTCTTTAGATTCGATGGCCGATAGCGAAAACAGTTTTAGTTTATTCGCAAGTAGTTATCCTGAATCCTGGACGCTGCTACTGGGCCTCTCGTACGCATTTCGTTCGGTGGAAACTTACCCCACCAAAGTGACATTGGTACCCGTACGAATCGGTATTCGTCCTATCATGTGTTGCTCTCTATACGCTGTGTCCTGTATTTGGCTTTCGATGGTACCATCAAAGTCATATGCAGTGAATATTTCATACATGTGCATACATACATACATTTGCGAATACGCATAGCTAATCTAAGCGATTCGCAAATATACTTCGCGTCGCATCGTAGTGGGATTTGTCTATTTTATATTCTAGCCGGCACATTTAATCTGAAATTGAAACAGCCAAAAGCTGCTAAACATTCAGATATCCGTTGTAAGATAAAGCGACAATTAATTAGGAAATATGTTTTGTATGCTTGGATCGTAGTTGAATTGCCCGCGAATCTGTTCTTCCGGATGTAATCCACATGTCGATTGAATCTTCCCGCTCATGAATACACTTCTGATACGTGAATTGCTTAAATGGTTTTGTAAGGAAGAAACCGTGACTTTTTAAGACTTTGAAAACAATTTTTTGATCCTCACATTGATGCCATTTAAGTGGAATACATAGTGGCTACCTTTTTCGATACACTCCACACTGTTTCGAAATGAAAACTATTATTTCTATGTGAGAGCTTACATTCAAATTAAAACTATTAATTCGCAGATGATTTGGATGGATTGTTGACTGATTTACAATCTCGATGAAATGTTCATGAAAAGCACAGAGCGAAAACTTTTAAGTTAGGAGTTTCCGAATTTCCTGCTAAAAAACTCATTTGCAGCTGATCATACCACCTAGATACTTGAGAAAATTTAAGGGGTTGATTGGGAATTTGTCAATACATCCACAACCTTAGAACTGATAATTATTTGGTATACTTTTAAGCAACTCATTAAAATATTTAAATCATTACAATATTTACAGTGGTGACTATGTTATAGCTATTAACCTGACCGTGGGCTTGGATTCTAGCCACGCGTGGGAGAATCTTAAAACATTAAATAAGTTTTTCCCCAAACTGCTTTCTCCACCCGGCCAGCATGATAACTCCGAAAAGATTTAATATCTTCCTTGTTTTAAATTTTTATAAATCGCTATACAATCTGTCGTGCCATTTTTATGTAAACCTAATTTTCATAAATAATTGAAAGATAATATGCTTTGAGAAGACATAAAAGAAATGCAGTGTCAATGGCTTTTCGAAAATAAAAGGAAAAAAAGTTCGGTCGACTATAACTTTTACCTACTAAAACCTACCTATCTTTCCTTTTTTTACATTTTTTCGCTTCGAATTGATACTAATCTATGTAGACTTTTAAAACATCCTTTTCGATTCCATGGTGATCCGCAGAACGTGAGCATCTTATCTGACCCACAGGGCGGCTTTTTTATTCCAAAGTTGAGAACAAACTAAACGCTTTTTGATGTTAAAAAACATATTTTCAAAACATTTTTCAGTTTCTCATTTTAATATTTAACCGCTACTTTTTTTGCTTTTAACTTTAGTCATGAATTCTTCGGGTCTGTTTCCCATGAACCTTTTCAAAAATATACTCACATGCTCAACTATTTTTAAAATATTAGATTGCAAATTTTTAACCATAAAAATACAATTTTTCATTGAATGTTTTTCCGAACCCACTGTTTTGGAATGTATAGTTAATTAGTTGTAATCCAAAAATATATTAACATGCATTTCATCTGGCAATATATTTGCATACATGTGAATCCTTGATTTTTATCCACATATGTATGATTCTAAATATATTTCTAATAAACTTGAATTTGTTTTGCTGAAATTCGAAAATTTGTGACATTTTTTAGATGCCAACTCATCGCATTCATGCAGAATGACCGCGGTAAGCTTATCGTAAAATGTACAAATCTATAAAATGGTCTCCGGATCCATTCATTATACGTGATTTCTTCCGGAACCAATTATTCTCTTCACCGAACATAGAATCAACGAATCCGAATCAAATTCCAATAAATCAAATCCTGCGTGAAACTAAACACAAGTTATGAAAAAAACAGTACACTTAAATACTCTTAAGGAGACTATCAGCTTGTTTGATTTTTATTCTTTCCTCATTTCATCTGGCAAGACAGACGAAAGAAATTGAAACGGTATCGTTGTTGGACGATTTGCTGCAGGACAAACGAATGTAATCAAAAGATGGTTTTCCACAAGGGAATCAGCATAGCCTCCCTGAAATCTCCCCACCGATGCTTCCGATTAATACTTGAGCAATTTTCTGTAATTAAAATTCTAATTTCGATGATCGTTATGAGGGCGCACTGGGGCCGATTAAAAATTTAACCAAACATTTTTATGTCCTTTTGTCAATGGGTCTCTATATTGACCACAGTGTGCGTAACGCGTATAAGTTCAGTAGAAAATTATTGATTCTTGACTAATTAAGAAGAGCATTTGGTTAAATAAATATTTTAAATCAATCTTTTAAAGCTCATCTTTTAAAGCCAAAATTTTTTAGCAATGTTTGTTGTTTTGCGATGTAATTTTTGCTATGATATTTTCAAAGAGAATTACAAGCGTTTTTCCAAATTTTCAAGCCCCGATTTTTCCTGGACCATCACATTCTACATGCGGTGTATAAAATATTTAAGCATCACGACAAGCAGTTAATGGCGTTTGACATTTTTTGATGAAAAACGTGGTAAAGATATATTCAGGCCACAAAATTAACCCCTCCTCATCCAAACAAGCTAGTCCTGGCCTATAATGTCTTTATTGTTTTCCCTTCGTCTCATCATTCTTCGACTTTTTAACAACTACTTTAAAAATGTCATAATCATAATTTTAATTGTTTCATCTCATCGCACCCTAAAAAAGTGGGCGAACTAACCAAATGCAAAGATAAACGTGCGAGGTAGATTTCTTCCATTCTCTTTTTCAAAAAAAATATTTGG
The DNA here is from genome assembly GCA_963942545.1 of Oxycera nigricornis. NCBI lineage: Eukaryota > Metazoa > Arthropoda > Insecta > Diptera > Stratiomyidae > Oxycera > Oxycera nigricornis. The sequence goes on along the minus strand of OZ012660.1, from coordinate 107,769,105 downwards.
TGCTGATGGTTGAATGACAGACTTTACAAACGACTCGACGAAAAAGTTATGACTTGACATAAATTTGTTCAATTGATGAAAATAGGCTCATTCGCAATTCGGATAAATATCGTTCCAGCCAAGATCATATTTTCGTGTTTTCACATTATTTTCTGAAACTGACGAGGCTCGTCTCTTGTATTCTGTGATCGGACCTCTCAACTAATTGGACAGTTGGTTTAATTCACGCGAAATAAGACACTGGGGAGTGCTTTGTGTTTTACAAATTAAAGTCGTTCAATTTTGGGTGGCTTTTGTGTGGTTTTGATCCCAACAATTCGCGGTGCATTGCCTTAATGAGTAGGAGATTTTCTTATTAGTCTCGCAAGACTTATGAAATAAAATCTAAAGTGATTCAAGGAAATTTATTTGAATTTTATTGAAGCAGATGGATTTTATGGCTATTGAGAGGGTCACCTTTGAGGATAATTTAGATAATTTATTCATTGCTTATTAGTATCTTGGTTGAAAGTGAAAGATATAAAACGTTCACAAAATTTTACACATTAAGATCCTGAAATAGGCTCAACAAATGAAATTAAACATGCTTTGTAGAAGAATTTCTCTAAACTATTATGGTTTTTGAAATTATAAATCAAGATGCTCCTTGCTGGCAAAGGAGACTGGCGTTCTCGTGCGTTTTTGCTTCTATGAATAAATGAAGAACAAACTCTCGTTTCGAACGATATTATCTTAAATAATCAACAAGAATGCAAGCAAAGCTACTTACTATTCTCTACCTTCTGTACACTCTTTTATGTAATAACTAAATTCAATCTTTTTTGCAAGCTTCACTTAAATCTACAAATTCAACTGATATATTCGCAAAAAAAGAATGTTTAAGGCAAAAACTTCACCATTAAATAATGTGTTGTTGCCCTATTTTCAAATTCAAATTTTTTTAGACGACACGAAGGTTGGACATTATTTTCACATATCTCCTTTCGCTGTCATCACAAGGCCATAATTTTTCCATCAATATTTTAAGGTTCCATGGAAGTCTTTTTGAGTCGCTACTACGTTTAATATTTTAAAAAGTCCTAGCTCTCCAAAACATGAAGTGACCTTACAAACACAGTTGATTACTGGTAAGCAAAACTGTCACCAAAATTAGTTTTCTTGGAACAAATCAAGGTTCAATTTAAGTTTTATTCATTTATTTATATAATTCAAAAGTGCAATCGATATTCAAGCTGTTTAATCAGGCCAATACTCTCTAACCCAAGTATAGTAGCAGAGCCACTGAATTTCATACGTAGTAGAATACTTTTTCTCAAATGTTTCTTGACGATTTTTTGTACGATAGCTGTTCCCCACCCTCTTTTTCTTCAACATTATGCATTTATCCTACGGGTGCTGGTGAATTAAGCCACTTAAGAAAAATCAGAACAATCTTAACTTGAGGTATTGTGTTTCACGTCGTAACCATACTCCCATCTACGCGTCGTACGGATGAAGATAGATCCTCCAAAAGGAATTTCTTTTAAGCGTTCTTTGGTAATTTCATTTTTTTTCAACCAGCCTTTCTTTCATCCGCATATTAAGCTACACGGCGTTTTTTCTAACGCCCATCCTTATTTTGGGCGGCATGCATCCTTATATAAACCTTGAACGAAAACAAAAAAATAAACAAGAAACAAATGGGGAGGTAGTTAGCTATAATCCTGTCCAGCACAGTATCACGAATTGGGTGAGAGATTTCCCCTTAATGACGTGAATTAATTTCATTAATTTGAGCCGGTGTTTAATTATGCGCAAACTTTTTTAAATGTATTCGAAGTAATTTCAAGCAAAGTGGAATTGTGTTTGGCATTTTTTCACTAAATTATGTCATTTTTCATTCAAGTTCAGCCAGCGAAAGTCGGTAGGGAGCAGAAGTTACACGCCTTTTGATTGATCGAATAATGTTTTGGTTGTATGATAAGAAGGGTGGCTTTTTGGTGGGAGTTTTTTTTTTAAATTTTGTCTCTTGAAGTGAATACGGTTTTTTGAAAAAGACTGGTAACCTATATTGAAACGAGCCTTAGTAGAAACTTCACTAAATTTATTTGCTCAGCAAATAATAAGCAGCATTAAATTCACTATGATGTAATGCTAGCTGCCTTCTTTCCATGTTACAGTTATATATTCCATTTTTGAAAATTAAATCAATTAGCTAAATTTTAAACATCTAATGAATGCATCCTTTTATCATTAGATTTTTTTAGCTTATCCTACATACGTTCACAATATTGTTGTGCAGATTGTGCTAAATCATATCCATAAAATAACTATTTTGAAATTTAAATTAAAAATATCAGACAAATTGATAAGTGTGATTCCATTATTTTTTTAACTCGAATTCAATCATAAAATAAACAATATGTAGCTACCTAATCACTGCTACTGAGGCTATTATTAATAATAGTGAAACGGAACCAGTACAATTTATTACGTACTGTGAGCGGTAACCCTTAGCCAAAAATCTCCACAGATGGTTTTTGAACATGCCAATTTCTTAACGAAAATAATCTCAAAAATATTTATATGAAATTTCTTGTCATTTGATCGAAAATAGAAGAGAAACAGGAGTTTTATGTAGACGAATCAGAGCTTATTTTAAACACAGTATTCTCTTCAAATAAATATTTCAAATCAGAAGCGAATGGGAAACTGATAACTTGTATAGATCTTTATTGAACAGCTTTCGAATTTCATTTGATTTTCATTCAACCACTGTCAACTTTTTGGTAAATTCAGGATTGTCCAATTTCAATCAACCCGTCTGAAGCATAATCTTAGCAATACTACAATTGGATATTATCACTAAACCACAAGATGGGCGGCTACTTTTTTTCAGAATTCCTCGCCCTAAGTGGCTTGCTAGTTCCTATACTGAGAATGTGCTTGGCATTTTGTTCAGGAATGTCATGGTTGCGGTTACGAGTCATTCGCTAATCGAGGTGTCGCAACTTTACTACATCTCGTTTGATGGGACCAAATGCATAACCACTCGCTGATAGCCAGGAACATGGAATGTCAAGGCTATGCTGTGGGTTCTTCACTTTATAATATTACACTATATCGCACAATATATTACAATATTTTTTGGGTTATGATAAACATGTATTTAATTTCTTAAAAATCGACCGCGAAATTATAATGGGTCTAGGGCGCAATCCAACTTGAATCCATTTCTGTATATGTAGATTCCTAAAAATTTCGTTTTAGTTTTCAAAATTACAATTTACCAAAGCTTCTGCTTAAATGATTATGAGATTATCCTCTTTTTGACGAAATTCACCACTAGTTTGTCAGCATTCAAAAAATCCAGCTAATATTTAGACATAAATGTTCTAAGTAAATTTTATCTCCAAGAAAATATTCATTTTGAATTAAAACATTGAGCCCTGCCCAGAAAATTGTTTTAAACATTCTCCATACCACACCCATGTCTTCACTGCTATTCGCATGTTTAATCGCATGTCACACGCACGCTTACAAGCACACCTATCCATAACAATTAGCAAGGATTCTACTTCTTAATTTAAGAAAAGTAATTGCTTTTCGCACATATTTAGTTAATATTCGTATCAAAAGATGAGAATCAGATACAGCGTTGAAAAATCGATATAAAAAAGAAAATTGCCATCAACCATCGCAACTACCCTCAACAAATACTTACCATTCTATGTATTTTCACTCTTGTCCACCACATCCCTAAAGTGAACCTTCTTCATCGACGAAAAAAAAAGTATTCTGCAATTTGTGAACAATGTTAGTGCTACTACGTTGCAATATAGTCGCCTCTTAATGAGTACTTTCCGGTGGATTTAACGCTCGGAAGTAGGTGATTAAAAAAGTTAAGGCGTACAGATTTGAAGTCATAAAAATTTTCTTATTAAAATTATCACAACTTGGAAACGACTCGCATTTACTTTGATAGTGGTTTTTTAATGTGAAAAACTTTGCGGCTACCTGATTTTGAAAGGAGATTTCCTTTTTTCAATGCAGACACTTGGAAAATATTATGGTGAATGCGATGTCACTTTGTAGAGTTGAAAGTTGTTATTAAATAGTTTGATTGTTTATAAATACCCAAGTCTTTTAATTTGAAGCTCGTACTCGGAATTTGGCAATAGTTTTAAAGGTAGTGAAAGACTACCTTTAAAACTATATATATTCTAGCATACACATTCCTTCTCATATGAATTGAGAACTATTTTGGCTTTAAGGAACTAGGACACCTAACACAAGTAAGTTATCCGAAAACGGTCAAAAGCGATGAACCACCAAAACCAATCAGCGGAAATAACAATTAATCAACACAAAATGGTCATGTTTATCCATGTCCTGAAACAAGCCAACATCCTTTCACTTGACACTTTTCCGTGTTACAAATTAAAAATCTCGTCAATCATCTTCATTATCACAGCGATTGAAATTGAGCGGAAACATTCCACCAAACACGTCTACTTCCTGGATTTCGCTTGCAACTTGTCCCAAGATCCTTTTGGCGCAGCGGAAAAAAATCAGAACACCGACAATGATTGACAGTCGACCAAAAACAAATTAATAAAACATTAAGAAGTCATTAGCCGTGCTAGCTTCCTTGCACTGTGATTTGATTCCCTTGTGGAAAAATCGTCCTTTTATACAACAAAAAATCCACGTTCAAATGTTGACCAAAAAGAGCCAAAACAGTCAGATAACCGATTCTTCTATCTATCTCATCGAAAAATGAACGAAACATGACAGTTTTAGATATCCTGCCAGGATAACTCATAGATTACGGTTGCAGGCTACAAGAAACAAATCTGTCCTCAAAACAATTTCCTATCGCACTTCGGGGTGCTATTCAGTTTCATGGAAAATGCGATATGCGTTGTTGTTGATGGTTTTTTTTGAAATTATGAAAACAAGAAAAAGAATCCTAGCAGGAAGATTGCAATAGACTTCTGGCATGTAAGGAGAATAACATATCCTTTATCTCTTGTCATCGACATGTGGATGTGTACAAATGGTTACAGTGGGGATAGGAAATTATTTTGCGTGGGCAAATTTTGAATCAAAAGGTAAATATGCAGTTGTTTCGATTTGATTAAAACTTACCATTCTTGCAAAATATTCAGCTGCTAACTCATTTACGTTAGTTTTCATTGGTTACTTAATGAGATTTCCACTTTGAAGAAGAAGAAGTATAAATTAAATCTAAGTTAGCTTATCGAATATTTTTGGAGGTATCTGATACCATTTTTCTGGCCTCAAATTATAAGATTTTTCATAATAAGCTTCAATTGTCGCTATTTGATCTATTCTTATTTTAGGGTTCAGAAGTCAACTAAGAATTCTGTCTGCATAGTTTCACGAATTTTATTTTTTTAACTTTGTTTTGTTGAGGTTAAGTTTATGTGGCACTAAGGAACCAAAATATTAACATAGAGAATTCTAGAATTAAAAGAGAAAACCCCATTTAGCACTTTAATAGCTCCGGTTCTACTAAAAAAGTTGGAAGAAAAATTACACATTTGTTCAACTGAATCATTGATTTGTAAATTATCATATTTCACACATTACGTACACTGTTTCCACATTGTGTTTTTATAGCATTTTTAAAAACCTGAAACAAACTGCCAGTCTTATATATGTATTTTTTTATTGAAGTCGCAGTGGCCAAACTTCGGTATTCATCGTCAAAAATGAAATCTCAATTAACTTGGTCATACGTCCCTAACGTGTTAAGTTTACAAATCTGAAGATGACCATTAGGTTTTTCATTTTTTACACAGTTCGTGCTTCCACTTTATCATTCTGAGGCGACTTTGAAAAATTTCCGATTTTATATTCCACACACTCTTTACTTTTTTTAAATTTACATAACACTCATTAAAATTGTATCTAAATATTATTCCATTCAGCAATAGCATGACATTTCATTCTTTCACCATATCCAACAACTATTTCGTCCTTATGTATCAGCATTGACTAAAAACCTCCTGGGCAAAAGCCAGTTTTTATCAGTGATCCAAATTGTCTTGCTTTGAGGTAGTTTATATGAGAACATTCCTGCTGAAGAAAAACCATTACTATACAATTCTTGAGGTAGATTCACATGACACTTTCTCCTGCTTGATTCTAATAACATAGGATGGATAACGTGTTGTGTTTCTTATCTTAACCAGAAGTTTGGTTGATGGTAATGTTTTTGCTATTTGAACCTTTCCATTTGTGTAACGAAATATACGTTACTCCTTTCACTAAAACAATTTAGATAAATGTGTTTTGGCCCAAGCACATTTCAACAATCGTATAGTGAATTACGGTGGTTTAACGGGCGGGAAAATGGAGCCATATAGGTTGCATATATGTATGTATGTATGCTTCAAGGAAGTTGGATGTGGAGCGAAGGTTCAGTTTGTGTATGACGAATAATCCTTGATTTCTATAATGCTTATTAATCAAGAAAGAAAAAGAAATTCAATTAAACTCTGAACGTTGCCTTCTTTTTCCTCGCAAGCGTTCTACGTTCAAACTAAACAAAAACACCATCGTCTAGCTGCTGAAAATATTGTTTCAAATCAATCGAACTGTAAATAATTTTTTCCGTGAATAACGATGTCCTTTTCAAAGGCAAGCTGACATTTTCTGAATATTAAATATAATTTACTCGCTCATCACTCTTACTTTGTGGTCAGGTCCATTCCTACAATTCGAAACACTTTTTTTAATACTTTATTATTTGTTGATTATTTATTATTGTCCTTAGTAAAGAAGTTTCGCGGTGCCTATGACTTTCCCTTGAATGCAAATTTACAAAAACATGAAAAAATTATGTCCACGGCGTACTGCCACTGTGCTCAGCATTCTTGTGTCGTAACTTTCTTCAGAAGGGAGCAATCAATAGCGAAAATAACGAAAAAATGCAAAAAGATGCAAATTACCGTAAAGAAGACAGCACGTTTGTTTGGGAGTTTGGGTCGTCCAATGTCAACCTGATGCAAATGAAAGAAAATTTCGAAGAAAGAAATCTGAAAAAATCACATTCTGGAACGTACCCTTTCTGTGTGGTCAGGATCCCAACTACCGATAAATATGATTTTTTTTACATCAATGGGAGATAATTAGTAACCCCGTTCAATTGATTAATCGAAGATTATTTTATGCAAATTTTGATCAAATCCAAGACAGGGAAAAGATTACGTGACTTGATGATTAATTGTTGGTAAGGTTGGGTTTAACAAGGCATGCAAATTAACATAGTGTTTTTGAAATTTTTGCAGATTTCTATTATTTGTTTCAAATGATAAAATGCTCTTTGATTAAGATCTTAAAGAGAGATTTATTGAAAGGAATTTATCGATGAATTTATCAAAAGCATTTAGCAAATTAATAAGATGATAGTTTCGTTATATTATATTTGCATCAAAAAATATTCACACTACGGTTGGTAATTTAATAAAGGAAATGTAATTTTTGTAAAGTCTCATGTATACTATTTAATTCCTTTAAATTAAACAAAACATATTTTTAGTTTTTTCACAAATTCAATTTAAATTTCAACGAAAACACCCGAAATTTCAACATCTGCTCCAAAATCACTTTATTTCTAATTATATTCGCAAGCAAGAAAACTGTTTCTTCCATCCCCTGCACTGTAACGTCCTTTTTTATAGATAACCTAACCGTGCACCCGGTAAAGGATTCAAAACGATTCCACGGGAAATATAAAAGCAATCAAAAAGACGTGTTACCCATCTTATTAGGCCGCAACCGCATCTTTAAACGAAACCATTTTCTTCTCATGATTTTCCACTCAGCAGCTTTATGGAAATTGATCCGTCGTGGTGTGTAGTGAAAGAGTTGGTTATCTGCTGTTATTGAGCGTCATCAGGCATAACCAGCAAATGAATTGCCCCGTGGACTATTTTCTTTTCATTAAGGAAAAGTAATGCAGGACAGTAAAAGAATCCTACTGCTATCGCGATAGAAGCATACTCTTTAGGTATATCTTAAAATGATGTGGCAATATCTGATTTCAGATGAAGCGTTTATTATTAGCAACCCTTTCCCTACTTGTTACGGATATTATGCAAAATTGTTGACTTCAAATTGTCCTTCGTACACCAGCTTTTTGCCAACTTTGCCGCAAATGCATTTTACCTTTACTAAACGTGGTCACAGCACTTTTACCAAAATTTGCAACTTTTCACGACTGATGAATTTATGTTGGAGTCAAGAAACTTCCTTTTTTAGTTGGACATGGATACAAGACCAAGTTCGTAACACAAGAAGCACACGGATATTTTACCTTCAATTCAATTACAGAAGATGTTTCTTGTTGGCTTTAGTCAAGCATAGAATAGGATATAGGATCCTTATTGTACACTTCATTTGACTAATCTTATATTCTGGACATGACCAAAAGTAAATTTGGTCGATGTCAGTAGAATCTTGGAGAGGAAGCTGATGATACTACGGTTTGAGAAACAGGATTTTCACATGCTTGGTGTTGTCAATTCAATTAGAATTTGAGATAAAGCTCTTATGAACGAGTTTAAGAAATATGAATCTAAACGGAAAATATATCAGGAGAATAAAACTAATTTGGTTATTGAATTTCTTGACGGTGGAAAGGCATGCAATTTTGATTTGTAAAAACTCAAAATATTGATCAAATCTGTTATTTGCTGATAAGTTTAAAAAGTATGGATTATTGAACGTGGTGGAAAATTTAGAAAAAATCAGCTTAAAAGAGTAGTAGATAGATAAACATTGTTTCAGTCTTGAGACATCCAGATTGAAGATAAATATGATTTAGTTTAATAATCTTCAATTATGGAATTGTGCAGTCAACAATCGGAATAAAGGAGCAATTTTGTAAAGAACTCTCATTCACTATGTTGCTTTAAGAAGAACGCACTAAGAGACGCTTGTTTTTGAAGCATAAATGTTTATTTCGAGGATTTGTCCCGTCCCGTGAACTGCACTTCATGTTGTGCTTGTATATTTCAATTCTGTACCGTTTTTTCTCAAAAAGTATGAAGAACAGCTGGATTTCAAAGAAGGTAAGAATTTTCTTCCCAATAACATAACTACTGGTGGCAACCCTCTTCAAAATTATATTTCCTAACTAAGTGCAAAGCTGTCCTTGTTGTCGTTAAGGAATCGTAAATTCAACCAATGACACTTGCAAGCCTTTCCAGTGTCCCCGTAAAGAGATGGGTGTATGTGATAATGTAGTATTCCAGTTGTCCTGAACAGACACCAACTAAAAAGGGATATAGTTAAGTGTAACTATCGTCATTGGATTGTAACTTCTTCACAGTATGATTCGAGGTAAATGAATTATGGGCCCACAATGACCTTCAAGGTTAGAAGTTTTCCTTTGAATAGTGTGTTGTGATGTTCAAATTTATTGAATTTTCCTATTGAATTGAATAGTTAACTAAAATGAAGAAGGTACCTGAAAGCCGTTTAATTGACTTTGGATCTATTGAAAGTTATATTGAACAAATACTTACATACAAGTGAGTTTAGAATCGCGCCAGGATTTCTAGGAAAACAGAGCGTAATACTATTCTTATTATTATATTATATGTATATAAATATTTTCAAATTATTATTTTTATAATATAAAGTTTATTTGAAAAGTAACTGATTGTTTAAACTAGGGTACCGCTTTTGAAACCTCCGAATTTTTAACTTTGAAATCTATATCGAATTTGTTCCGAGGAACTATTCACTTAAAAGCTTAGAGTCATTCAAAGCATGGAATAAAAGAAAATTTCAAAACCGAACTGTTTTATGTTTTTTTCATTTTATATACAACAACATGTCTTTATATTATATCTTAACTAGTTTTCACGATGATTTCTAGTAAAAATATTAATTATGAGCACAATTATCAGCACAATTGTTGACCGCCCTCTTATAAACATTGATTTGCGGTTACCATCAAGGCTTCTTATTGGTTTCAATGAAACAAAGTAGTGTAAAATCGATGCTTTTTTCCTTTCGTTTGAAATAAAAATTGCTTGGCTATTGTTTATAAAAGAAAAAGTGCAAAAGACTGAAAGTTTTCACTGCCAATTGAGCTGATAATTTGATCCAGAATAATTATTTTGATTTAAAATTATTGAATTTTTTTTTAATGAGATCTACAGATAAATATGAAAGAATACTTTTGTCATGAATATCTGACTTTGCCTGAGAGTGACTGTACATACTTGTAGGTAATTCAGATTCTTCCCAGCACTTTTTGTGTAAATATTTCACGCCACCTATAATGCATAGACGAAACAATGAGCCCACTACCCAACTGACCAGGTCGACGTGTAAGGGAATTTCACAATTTTTATATATATTTCGCGGTTTGCTGGTTAGTGTCCAAACATCGTTTACTTGCCAGCTAATCGTCAAAAACCCAACAAAGTCACTTCTAGCATTTACATTCCTCCTGTCGATCCAGCCTCAGATAAGCATTATTAATTTCCTGGCCAGAAAAGATAAGGTAACTTGTGAAAGATGGCATATGCGCTTCGTAAACAATTCGAAGAACATCTTGGGCCTGATTTCATTTTCCCTGGAGTGGTTAGTCACACGCGGGGCCAAAGTTTAAAGTCTAGAAGAGATTTTCCTATATATTTACTATCAGCTGCGGGGAGTGGCATGCAATGAATACAAAAGCGTAATAACAATAAGTAGTTGAACGACAGAAAGGCCACCACCTAAGTTGATAAAAATAGAAAAGTAATTAAAACCTCTTGAGAATCCAACACAAATAAATTTCAAGCATCACCATGAATTGCTTATCAAGAGTTAAAATGATGGCGAATCGTGAATGAAAATAACTTGTTTACTCATGGAATGTAAACTATAAAGTGTATTAACAATGGTCAGTCTTTCAGTTTGAAATGCGTTTTTAAAGATGAGCCATTGGATGCTAAAATATTCAAAGAATTTCTGCAGTAACTAAAGTTCCATTTTCTATTTAAGTTAAGGAAAACAAACGATCGTCCTTTACTAGTCATGTTGAAACTACTCATAAGACCATATGGTTCATGTGAAATTTCGTATTTTGATACCTAACTAATATTCACTTTACCTTATAAATTTATTATCTTTGAACACCCTTTATGTACATATGTTCATACTATCTTCCAACCAGTTAAGACTGAAAGCATCAATTTCCTATTGTCTCCTTCTATTTTTAAATGAAGTGATAGAAAATAATTTAAATTACCATACATTTTTCCACTTTTACAACTTCCACTCTACAGAAAAAAATTGATTTTACATACTTGAATGCATCATTATTAATTATTTATATTAGTTTTTTCCATTATCTCGACTTTTTGTTTCTACTCAAATACAGAATTTCGCATTTTCAAAACGAATTTTACATCTGGTCAACAGAAATTGCATCTTAAATAAATGTAAGCCACAAAATACATGTATGTACATACGTATTTGTAAAACTTTTCTATGGTACCAAATTCAAAATTGAATATAAGGAATAATTGAATTTATCAACTACTATCTTCACCAACAAAAATTCTTTCAGTTACTTGTTTGTATCGTTATATCGCCTTACCGTTGTTGTTGTGATTTTTAACCAACAAATAGATTTTTCTCATTTGTGGTTCCAAAAATCAATTTTCTTTCATTTTTTCTTCGTTAAAATTGAATGTTCGATTCGTTTCGCTGCAGCAAAATTCTTCACTTGAATCTTATATATACATATATATCCTATTATATATATATATATATATATATATATTTATATATATATATATATACATATATATATATATATGTGTGTGTGTGTGTATTATATATATATATACATATATATATATATATATATATATATATATATATATATATATATATATATATATATATATATATATATATATAAACCTCAGTGATAGTAAAAATATCGACGAACTTTATTTCGAAAATTTTCTGCAGAAAATGCAGTAGAATAGAAGAAATTGTTTATTTTCAAATGTTGATTTAAGGAATGTTTTTTTTAAATTCCATGAAAGAAAAATTAATGATTTGAGAACATAATTTTTTTGCTAGTAAATACGAATAAAACAATATTTACCAAAAATAAAGCCTCATATTTCCAGTACTAGTACTAGTCCATATTTTTCTGAAAAATTAATAATAACACTCGTCCGTGATTATTAACCTGATTTATATTTCCAGCTGGGTGAACTGAAAATTCCAAATCACAATTACAAGTACCCTCGAATTTGGTATTCAGTGAAGCACTAAAGGCTCTCTACTACTTTCATTTTTTTTTATTTCAAAAAATTCAATGTAATTCAATTTGAAATTCAAATTTGGCATTTTTCTCTCAGAAATTATATCAAGAATGCGCATGTATGTACAGATGTATGTATGTACATATGTATGTGGTTTCTGTCTTACGGAAAATGAAGTTAATGCTAGTTTTCGAACAATATTGTGGTGTAGTTTCTTATAATGCATAAACAATGTTTTTTGTCTCATATATATATTTGCTGAATATGATTTCGGAGTATATCTATGGATGTATTTATAAAACAATGATAGTAATAAAAGTTATCAACTTGAATATAGTACAAGTACTCTGGAATGCACTGAAATGGAGTCACAGATGGTCTTTTATTTTGTTTCAACATTTATTCTGCAAAAACGTATTAAAAACTACGCAGAATATCTTCTCTTCTTGCCCATGAACGTCACAAAACCGTTCAGAAGCTTCACAATTCTTGCTTATTTTGTCCTTTGCCATTGCTTGCAAGCAAATTCCAGTAATTTAGAAAAAGCCATCTGAAAACAAACACAGAGTCCATTCTGGCCGCAAACTCTTTCAGAACTCTGCGAGCAGATTATTTTTTAATTCATAAAAGGAAGATGCGCATTAATGTACTGTAAAATTAAAACTCGTCATCGTACCCTCATCATCGTCATGATCATCTTTTCCACTGTTGTGGCGAGTCTATATTCTGGAATCTGAATCTGAATGCTTGTTGGTCAGTTTGCACGATCTCGCCCGTCGTCTCTCCTCAAAAGAAACTCTGCCTGTGTAAAGTTTAATTAACTTGTTATCAGTTCAACGTTAACCGAATAATAAAAAGACGACAAATCCGAATCGTGAATATGCATACACTACAGCTTCGCCTCAGGGCTTGGTTTTTACTTTATAGTTGAAAAATAAAAATAAGTTAAATGAAAAATAACCATGACGGAAATGAAAAATAACTCATTGGCCTGCATCTCGAGATGAAAGACCCTGCATAAAAAGATATTTTTTTCTACTGGATTCTGAAATTACAGATACGCCGAGCGTCGTTCGAGCGTTCAAGAAATGAGTAAAATTTGGAATTTCTTATCATCAACAACCGCTGCTTTGCTGCTTTTAATTATCAGCGGATAAGTATGGCTTTGGAAAGATGCGACTGAAGAACAGAAATACAGAATGATGAAATCAGAGAAGAGTTATGATTACTTTGTTACGTTCAGCGCCTCGAAATTATCTTGAAATTGAAACGATGTGGTTGGGTGAGTGTACTCGCATGTTAAAAGATAGAACAACACTGATGACGGTCATATATGGCATTCTCAAATATGAAAACATATTCGAAACACCTAAATGAAATACCACATTCTTGAAACAAAAAAAGCGACAGAAGGTCCTTGACTTGATGGCAGGAGCGCCCGCTTATTGGCACTACAGCGTGCCACTGCGGCCGCATCCCTGGCCTTTCGGCGAGCTAGCAGCCGCAGTCTGGGTGCGAAGGCGGGTGCAGCTGAGCCGCGAAGGGTCTCCACGAGGGATGTTGTGTACCGCGCTGATGTCCCGACGCCAAGCTAAAGACAGCGGGGGAACACATGCAATCATCTTGGCGGTCGGGACGACGCGGCTTGCCTCGCAGACCCGACGACAGAGCACCCGCCTTGGCTGACTTAGAGCTATTCCTACACACTGGTGCCTAATCCTATCTACCCTATCTTAACCTATCCTAGCCTACTCTTAAGCTATCTTATACCCCGTTTCCATCTACGCCAAATCTCTAGATTTAATCAACTTTCCCAAATCCTCATCTAAATCTTGTACATTTCCCATATAAAAATCGAAATCTAGTCAATCGTAAATCTTGTAGATTTCACCGAAATCCACTCAAAATTTCATGGTTGCGTGTGGCAGCGTTGCAAATAATTGTATTTCAGCACATTCAGCAAGTGTCAAATTGTGTTTTAATTACGAATGACAAGTCATTTTGGTGTCACATAAAGGTAAAGAAATGTTTATCGTTGATATCCATTGCAATTCCACTCTCTACCAATTGTTAACAACTACGCAATCGCGAAACACAGACCACGATTTCAATAACGAGAATTATCTACTTTCAAAATTTTATGTCATCTCATGCAATGACAGTGACAGCCAAAATCCGATTTGTAAGTGGAAACACTACCAAATCACTTCGACAAAATCTAGAGATTTGGCGTAGATGGAAACGGGGTATTAGCTACTAAACTGTTAGACCGCCGTTGAAGTCGCTATCTCCGTTAAATTCCTAAATATTGAGGGTAGCACAAGCGATCAATCATGAAATAAAAATACAAAAATTCCACGCGGTCCGTTTGAATCCATAGGTTTTTGTAAAAAACAAAATTTTCAACAACGCATACTGAAAACATGTTTGTTTTTGAAAATTTTCGTAGAACACTTGAATTTAATTTCATTTTTGTGGAAAATTTCTTTGCTCAGAAACATAAAAAAAATTAGCAATTTTCCAATGGCAAAGTTTTCACATAAATATTTTAATCTTTGGTTTTTCAAGTTCCAAACATCCATAAAACTTTTGTTTGGCTATGAAATTTCCGTAGGCAAGTTGGACAATTACCTGAAAAACAATACTGTTGCAAAACTTTCATTCTATCGTAGCAACAGCATTTTTTGTAAGAAGTTCATCGAAATTTCGGGTATGTATGGAAAAAATTGTTGAGTGTACATTTAGTCTTTTCATTTTTTTGCAAATGAAAGTATTGTTGATATGAGAGTTGATATTCATCGAAATTCATTTAAAACACTTTCCACCGCATTAATCATTACATCGAATTAAATGCGAAAATTCGACCTTTCATTTCAAAAAAAAATTGAAATATCTCGAGAAAATGAACATTATACAACTGAAGAACTATTCAACTGAAGAACACAAATTTTAATAAAAGCACACATTAAACATTTGAGGAAATTCCTGCTCTTAAATGATTGCCTATGCATGAATTGAATTGAAGTTAGTTGTGCTTCCGGAAAAATAAGCTCAACAAAAATGCTTGGAATCGAAATGCGAACTTTGATTTTACGATACAGAACTCCTAGCATCAATTTAGGATTCTTTTCTCAATTTGATCAGTCCAGTCGGGTTTTTACTGTTGTAGTGTTGAATATCTTAATTTTCCTAGCACACAGTTTTATGTGTTTTTTTTATTTTGCTCGAAATATGAATTGAATGATTGTAGGTATTCTAAGTCTTTATTTTATTGCTAAGCAAGGTTATTGGAGCACTATTGGAGCAAAGTAAGAATTGAAAATATTTTCTCATTTTAAATTTATCATCTAAAATTTAGGTGAATGGTGGTGACGAATTTGAGACATTTAATTCCAGCTAATAAGACATTATTTAATTCAATCAAAAATCAGGATATATGATGATTTTAAACTTCTTTTGGGAAATAAATATATTTTGTCTCATGCTTGACATTATTTCGAATTAATATGCTACTGTATTTCACTTTCTTTCAAACACTAGAGCTTTTTATTTATTTTATTATTTCTGCGACGTTCGACTAGAATTTATAAATGCAGCCCGATCAAAATGTAAGCGAAATTTCATAGTTTATGTTTAACTTCACTCATTCGCTATTTTCAGTCACACACATACGCAAAAGAAACAAAAATGATCACCAATAAAATCAACCCCAAATAAATACGAAATAGAGGTGATGTATTGTCTATCAATATAAGCGAACCTACTTTCCAGCAGATACATAAATAATCAACTATTTGCTCTAGTTACGCTCACGAAGATAATCAAATTAATTAGATTGTGAAAGGCTTCTGGGTATCAAATGCATCACTAGTAAATAAGGTCAACACAAATCTAGGTTATCATTACATACTACGAATGGTAACTTAATTGAAAAATAAACATTACGGCTTTGAAAATAAAACGAGAGAATTTTTATTGGAATTGGTGTCAATTCATTTTTCCATTTGTGATTTTCACGTATGCGAGTAATTCACGTTTATTGATGGCTAGGAAAATTCGCGAAAATAGTTGGTGAGCTAAGTGTAGTATCTTCTAGTTTTTAATTTCCAAATATTTCAACGTACTAGAATACTATAAACTTTATTAATACGAAGTTAGATGCCAAATAAATAAAATAATATTGATGACTTTGAGACACAAATTTAGATTCTTGTCGGGTGCCACGCTTTTCAACGAAACTTCTTTTAAAGTTAGTACCCCGTGGATAGGTGGCACATCAATCATCATACAAAATAAATTCTCTAAGCTGAAAATATTTGTAGGAATTTCAGAAGCGATAATACTATCAACTTGGTAGAAGTATGTGATCATCCCCTCATCTTCTTCCAGATGAAAGCCATTTTCAAGACGAGACAACAATTTAATGCATTGCTCAAGGTAATCATCCTTATTTATTGAATGCAAGATAAAACAAATTATCAGAGCACATTTCTACGTTAAGAACTGTTATCCTTAAGAAAACTACAATACCATTTCGCAAGGATAACTAGCCGTAGTACCACACTACTACCAACATTCTCTACAATGGCTTGTTGTATCTTAATAAACCCACAGACATTGTAGATGACTCGTAAAGATAATGTGTGTTTTTTTTTCTTTAGTGCTTTGAAGTTGTCTCGTGCCTATATCCGTTATGGCGTTAAAGTGGAAAAATATATAATTCAGTCTCATGTCTTGCGTCCTTAACGTATAGTAGCTTAACAAATCATATCAGGATATAATAGTCAAACAGCGCGAGATAAATCATTATAATAGTTTTCTTAGGTGGATTTTGTCGTTACCCTTTGCACATATTGAAGATGGCTGTCTGACTGTGTTCAGTCTATGACGAAGCTCCTTTGCGAATACAGAAAACTAAAAGAATGCATGAGTATGCCGTAGGATAAGAAGATTGCAGACCTAGAGTGACAGAATGATCTGTGTATTTTGATAATCAGCCAAAAATTCAGCAGTATTTTAAATACACACATTCATAGGATTTACGGATGTGATGCGGGGCATGAAATTATGCATCCGAAACCAATATCGTACAATGACGTCAACTATTAATAGTCTACTTTACATAAATCTCGCTTCGATGTCTTCCGTTGATGGCTGAACAAATTCACCCAAATCTAGAACTGAGATGTCTGAGCCAAAACCAATAATTAGACACAAAATTTGAAGCTGCACTGTTGACCACAAAGAATAGGTTTCGCTTCCGTTTCTTAGCTCTCCTGCATTGTTCTAAATCAAACATTGCATTCTACTACCCTCGGAATAATCCCAATGTACTTTGGCACACACCACGTGAACACACCACGAATCTTTGCCCGAACAACGATTGCAGCTCATGTAAACACAAGCACAATAAAAAGGATTTATTTTTGTTAGAAATATCCTGTCGGGCTTGCTAGATTGAGCGCGCACCAAAAATAGACCAGACAACACCGCCAAGACCAATCCTCTGAACATATTGTGTTACAATCATAAAAGTAAGTCGTGTATGCAATCCTCAATATGATGAGCATAGGATAATGGCTCCGATTTTGTGCATACAGTATCCTGTTCAATCCACTAGTCGCATCCCTGTGTAGGTTTAACATCAGCTACATCCACGATTGTCTTTCACATACGATTTCGAGAATATTATTATTATTGTTATTGCTGTTCCTTGAACAATACCAAATGCCCTTCTCTCCCAATTTTCAGCGAAAAGTCATCATAATTTGGCACCAAACTATCCATTTCAGTCCGCCTAAACAGTGTCGACAAAATGGCCACTTAAAATGAATTTTTCTGGCATATTACAAAAGATTATAATGGAGACAAGAACGCTATAAATATGATTTTGCTTATTACAGAGGATTTTATTGTTTTGTTTCCGGTAAGACTGTCGTCCGTTTCATATGAAATTATTATTTAATGAGCCAGAGCAACATTTATGTGCGAGAAACAAAAGTGCATAGGAAGCTGTCCTAGATTATGAAAGCATCTTGAAAGGAGGACTTTTATGGTGTACTATATGTGTACTACGGGAGAACAGTGATATTTATCCCTTTTTCCTATTATCATTGTTGCAATATACTCAATGCCTACTGTAGAGTCATTAAAGAAATCATTAATTTTTCGGATAATATGAAGAAGTTGATGACATTTTTCAGACATATTTCTTCGAACAAAGATTTCAGGACTTCGGAAATTGTCTGAAATATCAACATAATAAAATATAAATGCATAAATTACGCATTATATGCTTTTGTGAAGGGCATTATGTCTATTAATAATCAAAATAAAAATAATTTCATCCATTTATGTTTCAAGAAGAACCAATATTCGCAGATCCTTCTCAGTGAATAATTAGCGAAACACAAAAATTTCCAAACAAGACTGTAAACACACGAGAAATTTGCATAGAAAACAGGATTGGTGAGATTCTAAACATTTCCTTTGCGTGTCTCGTTTAAAACTAGATGGATGAAATAGCCCCCGAAAAATTCATGAGAAAGAGTGCTGCATAAATCTGAATTAAAATTGATTAAAAGTAAAAGAAACATACATACATAGTATTATATAACCAAATCTCTACATTGAAGTTCAATAGTGAAAGAGAGTCCTAATAAAATTCAACAAAAACTCAATGAAAACTATTTCGCCCAAGTGTTTTGAAAAGTTTAGTATGGAATTTTAAATACAAATTCGCTACTTTTTATCTTATCAAGCTATTTATTTTTATTTCTTGAAATATATATTTCTATCAATTTTCTGTGGCTATATGGTTCCTTCTTTTTTTTTAAAAAAAGCACATAATTTAAAAAATAAATTTGTTTGCTGCATGTTCACAGTGAATACATTTGTTTGATATTATCTTCAGAAAAACTTGTAATCTCTTCAGCATTGTAACAATTTTATTCATAATTGAATTTCTTCAAACTTTAAATTTTCTATTAATTTGAAAATATATTCTTGACATTGAATCGTCTCAAATAAACTTTTGACATTATAAAACAGCAACATAAAGAATATTTTTCTCCAGCATCATTCAAGAAAAATACTGTTCAGTATCGGAATAACATTTTTGTTCTTGGCGAAAATTTAAAAATGTGTACAATTTTTGAAGGAAAATAATTTTTAAATATATACTACAACCAAAGAATTTTAACACTGATTTATTTTTCGTTTCTAAAAATTTAAATTTAAATGTAGCTACACCAAAAAAATGTTACCATGCCTCATCAGAAAAAAAAGAATGTTTCTGTGTCGAATCTAAATAGTAATAGTGCTCAATAATCTATCCATAATATATTTCATAGTTCTATACTGAAAAAATATTGAATGCAATTTTTGCCATGCATATGTACAAAATTTGCGCTTTTATTTTATTGCCATAAGATTTTTTTAATTTAGAATAAACCCACATCATTTTTTTCTCTTCTGTATGACTTTATTAGCTTTTCTTAGAAAACAATTTCAATTTTTTTTTAGATATACAATAAATATAAAATTCAAGTTAATATGTCGTATTTGTTTTTCTCTGGGCATTAGTTTTGATACATTAGTAAGGATTTGAACCTCCTAGTCTAGTAGACAACTTACGCCTACTAGTGCTTTTTGGTTAGCAACTTGCTAACACTATGCTTGCACATTGATGGAGATCACCCCGAAACCACACTTCCCCACTTAATTAGTTTTGATGTTTCTTATTCTGAAAAAAGTATAAAAATATACGATACCAATTTAAATGTATCATATTTTTGCTAGGAGATCAGGAACAGTATATTGTTTATTTTCTTCCTAGGAAAACAGCCCCAGAATATTTTTTGTAATAAAGATGCTAAATATTTTTTGGTTTATGATTCAACAATTATTTATATTTATTTTTGAATCACCAAGCCAAATCTTTAAATAATGATTGTCTACTTTTTTGACTCAAAACTCAAAATATTATAAATTGAAATGCCTTCAGCTCAAAATCGGGACGGGGGCCAAAGTCAATATGTATATATTATTTAATTTACTTATTAGTACAGTTTTGATTGTCTATTCTTTTCTATTAACATTGCCCTCATCACCTTTTTTCAATCATATAAAATGAAATAATCATTTTCAATTTCAATCATCATAAAAATCCTAATTTGTCCACCTATCTACACCTCCGTGTATTATGTATCAATGCTGTGAAGGCCACCCAACACTTATCATCAATTAGATTAGACCAAAACCAAGACAGATTTCATCGCTTAATTCATTTTGGTTATCTGGATTTCTTCGCTGATTTTATTTCGGTTTTGTTTTTGCCTCACTTTGCTTCATCAAAATCTCTTTTTCCCGCCCATTTAAAACAATTTCAGGTTTTTATATTATGGCTTGGTATTATTTTTTGTATCTTTGTATCTTTCTTTCTGTTTGCATCTCCGAAAACAAAATCCCTCGACACATTCCAGATAGAAATAAACATAATCCTTGGGAATCGTGTGATTTAGTTGTTGGCATCGGAACGTGGGGAACAATAAAAGTAGCGAAGCTGTTGGTTGAAACGGGAATAAAAGTCTCATGGAGAGTTGAAAGAAAGTATGTATATCTTACTGCCATAACGAAAATAGCACTTGGACCTGTGCTAGTACTGTTTCGTTTGTTGCAGGATTGTAACAACACCCTCCAAAACAAAAAGTCATTCAAATGGGCAGCAGCTATAGCAGCAGAAGCAGAAGCAGTCGCTACGGAAGACTGAGAATAATCCTGAGAGCTGTGTATAAAAGCGCTTGGCGACTAATCTTCTATTTCTTGATTTGATTCCATTTTGGGCATTTTATTTAGCGAAATAAGCGCGTCTTATTCCTTGGCACTTGGTTGTCTCCTCCAAGGATTTTTCTAGCTTTGCAATCTTTCTGAAGTCATCATCCCCTAATGGAGTATTTTGGATTAGAATACCTTCAACGATAATGAAAGTGAATTGCGTTTCACCATTTTAATGCCCGGCATCAATGAAAGAAAACAATCCCGCACGATATTAACATGTGAATTTTCTTTGTTGGAATAAAGCAAATAAAAGAATAAAGGTTTCTTCCTTTTCTTATTTTGCCAAAGAGCTTGAAACTGTCACACAAAATTGCATGGATTTACTTAACTGATTTCAGCATCGTTAATTTTAGTGCAAATTCACCTCGATAAATTGTTCAGACAATACCAAGTTGTGCTGGATTATTGTTTTGATTGTTATTTTGTGGAATCTTGATAGAATTTAAACGGATTCTTCCAGTAAGTAATAAAAAAATCCAGTTTTTTCTAAAACTTGTTAGGCTCCTAAAATGATTGTCAAATCATATGGATTTCAGGTAGTTTGAAGAGTGCTATTAACTTAATTTTTTAAAACGATAAAATGATTTGAACGACGCTATAAAGAAATTCGAGACCACTTGGAAATCAACTCGGTACGATTTTTACAATACTAGTATATTGGTTATGTCGGAAGGATTCAAGCAACGAAATATTTGCAAAGAGCTGAAATGAGTCCCATCTCTAGGCTAGAGGTTTTTCTACTGACTATTTTAGAGTATCGCGCTTTTAGTTCTATCGTTCTTCATGCTTATCCAGGCACTGAATCTAAAAATTAGCTAAGATCAAAGCGTCACTTCTCTACAAAATGTGGTGCATTCAACTATATGGTCATCTATTTTGCCCGTTAAAATATTACTCCAGCACCAGAATATTTAACTAAACGTTGGCAGATTCAGAAGTATTAATTACCGAAATTATTTTGAATTTTTAATTCAGTAAATCCCGGTTCGTGTCTACCCTTTGTCCCATTACAGCTCTTAATTTTCCTTAATGATTTAACGACACCCAAATGTCTCCCGAAAGTAAAACCGTAAGAAATGTTCTGACAAATTGAGGTAAGTTTGAAAATTAGACAAAGCCCATAAATAACAATGGAGATACACACTTGAAATTTAAAGGACCACCGTTTCGATGTCCTTTCATATGTGAGCAAGCTAGCTGGCTCTATTCCCTACGTTCAAACATAAACTAAGTTCACGGGTATAATATTTATTAATTAGCCTTAACCGAGCTTTCTAAATCTTTGACTTTATTGTATTGCTCTCTAAAGACAGCCCTAAAATTACAATAAAACCCTTCTTATGCGTAAAGTCCCTCCTATCCTTACATAAAACTCCCATGCCGTACATATTTGGGTACATATATATGCTTCATATTCTGCAGCTACCGTGGATGAGTTTAATACTTATATAACATTTACAAGTGGCTCGGCCATCTTTATAATATCTTAAGGCGATGGCTAAGACCAAACACCGCAAGTTTCAAAGCACGAGCAGTCCTTTTGCCCATAGTGTGCTCGTATCCCTTGCGGTAAGATGAAAAGTTCTCTTCTATGGTGCATTATACCTTAGCAGGATGTGTGAGCACCTCAAGAAATTTTCACTCTCACACCCCGATGAAGAGCAGTCAAGCAAGCAAATCGCCACTGAAACCGAGAAGAAAAGAAGAACTGAACAGTTTCAAGTTAAATTATTTCTTTTGCACGAGTTGTGCTACCGGACGAAAGTTAAAGGACTGGACTCGAAGAGAATCGCGTCCCCCTATATGTTCGCTGAACAAGGATCATAAAATAGTCTTTCATTATAAATTTGAGTTTCAATTTAATTTAGCTGAATTTCACCTCAAGCTAACTATGCACAGGATGTCGATGGTTATACAATGAAATCTGAAGATATGGTACACTATTTTATATTATAAACAATGCAATACGTAGCATTTAGCAGTCGGAATTTTTATGGGTTGCAATTACAGATTCTCAATATTTTCTCGGTTCTTGGCGATATTTTAAAAATGTCATAACTACGAAAAAATTAACAAACATTTAGTTTGCTTACTGGATTCACTTACTGTAAACCCTCCAAACATCTTTCTTGTCCCACTCAAACCCTTCAAGCAAACAATTCTAACTCATTGCTGGCATTAACTGGTACCAACGTATTTAATGAACCGTGTGTTGAAAAGGAACATTGAATGTCCTTAAGGATCGAGAAGTATCTTACTTCGACAGTTTTCAAGAAGGCGTTCATAGCAGCACCCTAAAGGACAAAACGAACAATACCTCAGGCGGGCGAAGAGTATTTGTGGTGTGTGCAAAAGGACACAACACACGATCCCAAGGTAATTGTTTAGAATGGATACTAAGTAGCTTTAAGATTTTAATAGTTTCACGTAGTAGAATGGAAGGACTCCATACAAGTACATTGGATGCTAACAGCAATGTCCCCAAAGGACGAATGAAACGGAGGAGAGCTAATTGAAATTAGTCGTTTTATGGATGTGGTCGAATGGAAGCAGGAGTTTCTTGCGGAATAGAAGGAATCTTCACATTCATATGTCAAATGAAACATGATTTTCTAGTCTTCATGTTTATGAATTTGAATAAATAAACTTTAATGGGTTGTTGAAAATGCTAGGAACTATATATGTTTTGAGAAAGGAGATCAATATTTTTTTTTTATACACTTAAGCATGGAAATCCATCAACTTCACTATATTAATTCACAGTCTTATCAACAGTCGGCAAGCTGCACTATAAGCTATCCTTGCAAGTCCTGAAAATATATTGCAACAAAACATTATAGGACGTAGAACTGAGTTCCAATAAAGTATTTTACATATCAAAAGAAACGTTAATATTATTTTTGCAACTCAACACCCGCAAAAGAATTATATTAGTTAAAACATGTTTAAGTCCTTCCAGTCAGAATAAATGTCTAACATGCAACTCCACTGATCCAATCCAGTGAAATATAAGACGCTGATACTCCAATAATAGTTGAATTATCCATAATGCACTTCAGAAACGGATGGCAATAATTGCACGTTTTGTTTACACAATATTTTCAATTGAATAGAAGTGTTTTCTATGAAAAGCAATTCTAAACCATATTAGCAGTATTTGATTCACTAAACACTGTTTAATTTCAGAAGCTGATTGAAACTGATTTTTGTTTTGTATTTTTTTACGAAACATTCGAAGGGCTCTTATGAACTGTTATGGCACATATGAACAAAAAAAAGGTATTATATGGTCATCAAATCCGCTTCCAAAGTTTTGACCCCAGTCGCCAAATCGAATCACGAAATTATGACTGAGTTTCATCAAATTTGTTTAACAGCTACCCATCATAAACATCAATATGCGAATATCCTCCTGAAATCTTATCAACACTTATCATCGACTCCCTTATTGAATACAGCACAAAATTCACTTCTCTTTATACCTTTATTTGGCAATCATACGAGTATCACGCCCCTAAGCTTAGCTCCGTTGTGCACCATCTTCATAAGCAAAAATTGAATTAATACCACCAACAAGACTACTTCATCAATATGATCTGTTTGTTCATACATGGGAAGGAGCTACTGGCTAAATGAATAGAAACATCGACTACATCCTTTAATACCTTGCATCGAAATCCATTTCCTCAAGTAGAATGGATCTTCTAATTCCAAATAACTCGAAGCCAAAGTCTATTCAACTTTACATTAATCTCAATTGTACCTCTTCTTGTTTGTAAGCAAACATCTTCTAAATATAGAAAATGTTAAGTTTATCATTACTCGCATAACTTCATACAGTAAAAGTGATGAAGTTGAGTACTGATATCTGTTACTACCACCTTTTCAGATAGCTTCCAAGCTAAATGGTTGCCTTATTGATGGATTCTTCGATACATGCTGAGATGGCTATTTGAAACCAGTTAACGATTGAAAGAGGCCAAAATGAGCACAATGAATAATATTGGACATCAATCGAATCTTGTGACTTCTATTTTTAAACCTTCAAAAAGTCATTTTTTGAGTCATTTTTCAGCCAAATTCATTTTTATGTTTTTGAAATATACACTTTCTCGTGCCTTCAATCGATTTCCCTTCAGAGTACACTTTTCGCACGGAAAACGCCATTTCAAATTCAAATAGAAACCAACCAGAACATATCCTGCAAAATAACTCCTACAAATCGACATTTTCTTAAAGTCTGCACGCGATCCACTTCGAACAATTTTGGGAAGAGTAACAAAAACCAACATACTCCAACTCTTCACAAGAAAGTTTGTCTTCCTCTTAAAATGAGGACTGCTTCGACTGTCGTATAGCAGTTGCAGGTTGTCGAAAAGAATATACGGCGGAGGTATCACTAGAACGTACGTACCTCTGCTCGGGATAAATTTAAGATGGAAGACGGAGGCTAGCATTGACGTTAAGAAAGGTAAAGCTTCGAAAGACATACATGGCAAACGGAAGTGTATTTACTGTTGAAATTGTAAGTGGATACAAAATACACATATGGATGGTGCTTGCAAATAGCCCCAATATATTCGACAAACTTTTACGTTTCCGTGCTTGCTTTTTCGTTGATTTATAGAGTTTGGTAGTCGTTTAGGAACTCCATCAATATCAATTGAGTGCTAAATAAGGTGTGAAAGTGAGAATATTTTTCGGGATTTACACTTGCAGATATTTGTGCATATGTAGAAACATTTAATTTTGAAGTGGTAATTGAAAAAGCTACATGATTCGCAATATGTGGTTTGCTATGTTCTATTGTTGTAGTCATATCAATTTGCTGAAATTTTGAAAAGGTTTTTGAAAATTATGATGTGGATTTTTTGGTAAAGATAATATTGAATCATATAAGTAACACCATATCAAAAAATATAGCAAAACTCCTCATAATTTCCAACTTTTTTATAAAAAATTCAACTTCTAATTATCACAGACGAGATACCATTTCTCAAAGAAATTCAGAATAATATTCTCGAAGTCATTTTTATTCATTTCACGATGCAATGTATTTTCGTCAGTTTTTCCCAAATCTTCAGGTATATTATTTAATTCGAATTTGTTTTATTTTTTATTACAAACTATTGATTGATTTTTGTTTGGAAAACAAATAAATTCAAGTGTTCACATAGATATAGCGATTGAAAAAGAGGTTCGGTTTGACAATTTTTTTTAATGAATAATTTTTTTTATCCAAAAACCTTAACCATATCATGTGTTGATAAATATTAAAATTTTTAAAAAAAATTGAATAATAAATATTACTCCCTGGAAGACGTTCCGTTACGCGAGTTTAAAAGCAATCGTTGCTTTTTACATGAAATTTTTCACAAAATATTGAAGGTTTGTTGGTTTCTCCAACAAAATTGTATGTGAGAGTATGTTCTCATATTTTATTTATAAATCATTTTAAAATTGCCAATTTTGCTAAGAACATGAGAAAGTGAACCTACGCCAATTTTATTTCTATTGAGCCATCATTTTTTCAACTTGAATAATTTATACTTTCCGAAATTATTTGACTGAAGTTCTTCTGCAAAATTATATCATAAATGTCATCTGATGTATTTGTCAGACTATTCTAAAGGTAAATAAATTTAGGTTGATTTATTCTTTAATAAATATTTTTCATAGAATCAAGAATTAAAGAAATTTTCCAAGATATTTCCAATCGTATGTTTTCAAAAATTTGATCCAAAAATGAATTTGTTGAGTCAACACGATGCATTGGTGTTTTATTTTAGTAACCAATCCAATATCAAACAAAAATCAAAATCAAACAAAAATAATTGATGGATTGTTGCTATGATTCAAAAATTGATTGTGACTAAAAAATTATTGTCAAAGGCTCTTTCGCTTGCGACAAAGTTATTTTGTTAAACCTTTGAATTAAAGTTTGTGTCATGTTTATTTTGAAAACATTTATTTGCTGAACGAACATTTTTAAAATAAAGTCCAAATAAAAAAAGGTTTAGAAATTATTTCTAAAAAAACGTTGATTTTGAATTATGTATTAATTAATTAATTAATTCTTGAATAAAGCTTCATATATTTTAAGAGATTTTGCGCAAAAGTTTCAGGTGGTAATAATAATTCAAAACGAAAGGATTTCAACAACAAATTTTGTAAAATACTTTTCAAATTTTCCTTAACAATATATGTATTCATATATATCGACATATGTATATTTAAAAATTCATGATTAAGCATTATTTCACAGCAATAACTTCCTTACGAATTTCCGTTATGTTTTTCATTCTCTTCAGTGGATAATTTTCCGTAGAGCTTTTGCTTCATTTCTGCCGTTGTCATTAGTGGAAACAATTTTTTCACTGTTCGAAGAAAGGAACACTGCCTACAGCATCTTCTTGTGAAGAGGAAGAAAAATAAAGGTTTGCACAGTTTTTGATCTCTGCAAATAAAATAATGTATTATAAATAATTCTTAATGATCTTATCATGAAAAACAATTTTTGATTTTGAAAGGAATTCATTTGTTGATCGTTGGTGCAATCTTTTTTATTCCGCTCTAATTTTTCACTATCTTCAGCATCGAAACTTTAAATTGAATGCTCTAGGATTCTTCAAACGATTTGTCTACTATAATTTTAGAGTTAAAAAGTATTTTTTAGGATGGAGGACTCATTTTGATTGTGAATTTTGATGGTGAATTTTGATAGAATCAAGCCTCATCTTACCCAGCATAAAATTTTAGTTCATCATTAAAAACTATTGAACAATTTTCAATTAATTACCCCAAAACAACTTTCTTCCATCTTACGCCTTAACCTTTTGCCAAAAAGATTCATTTTGCCAGCAAACTCTCACTTACACAGTAAAATTACCATAAAACAAATCCCAACGAAAACAAACGAATTTGTCGGAAATCACGATTATTACTTCCAGCATCTTGAGGACAAGGTAATATACATTTGCGCTTCAATTGCTTCATTACCATTCCACCACCTTAAGATCCCCCTGCCAGACATATTCGCGTGATGTTTGCAATTTGAGCGAACCGTTTCCTTCCTGCTTTCTAAACTTTTATTACAACAGATTCCTGCCTATTTGCTTTGCTTGCTTTCCAAGTATTGCTAAGTGCTACCTATACTAAATATCTTTTTCCTTGAGATGAGTGGAGCTTAGAAAAGATAGGGGTGTGCAAAAGAACTCTACAATTATGCCCTATACTTCAAAAACTAAAAGTTGTGAATACCGTCCACGCTACATCACTGTTCATTCATTTAGCAAATATTTGTTGGGCGCAATGAAAACTATCCCCTATTTTCCTGTCTGTAATCTAAAAAAATATGCACAGCTCATTCGTTTCTTTAAACCAAAGAAAAGACATATATCGATGCAAGGACAACACCGATACGTTGTTTCTTTGACTCAAAGTTTTTACCTTCAGCCCATTTCCGTTAGAATCAAACAATCTTTCCACTAGCGAAAAACACAAATGCAGAAATGGAAAAATCAAAAAGCCCGAAATTAAATTAAATACGCTCAGTTTATTTTTACTCAGGATGAAATCAGAAGAACATTACTAAGATATATACGAACGAGAGAAAACAAGTACGGGAAAGTTTACTTTCACCGACTCAGAGCAATGAGTCTTCTGCAATTCACGTGAATTTATTTCTTTGCAAGTTGACTGCGTCCAGGTTTTCACCATTCGTTTCATCTGATAGCAGCCCCGCAAGGACTACAGGAGCAGATTGCAAATCAGGAAGGCAGAACAAGGTATTACTCGTGTCCTTATAAATTTTAATACTTGTTAGTAGGTAAGTCTGAACTTCTTACGAGGAGTTATTTAGGCGATGTCAACTTTAGATGAATGTCCTTGATACGATGGTTTTTTTGTTGTTTAGATGAGGTAGACTTTGCATACAATTATCTAACGCAGGAAGAAGATAATACGTGCTGATGTAAAGGTCTGCGATACTATTTGAAAGTAAATGACTTTTCAATTCAGTGTGTTGTCAGCGGAGCAGTTTTCACTAGAAAACTGCAGCATCACAGGATAGGAGGTAGTGAAAATGAATCATTTTGATTTTCAAGGAAAAGCGTAAAATTCTCATCGTGTCATTATGCTTCTTGCAATCGCTATACAATCCTCATTTTTCCATTGACGAAAAAATAAAAAATAGATTTGGGTGGCGGAATCTTT
Organism: Oxycera nigricornis; assembly: GCA_963942545.1. NCBI lineage: Eukaryota > Metazoa > Arthropoda > Insecta > Diptera > Stratiomyidae > Oxycera > Oxycera nigricornis. The sequence goes on along the minus strand of OZ012660.1, from coordinate 107,739,760 downwards.
AGTCATTCTCAAGAATTGTAGATTTCAGTTTTTGTCTCTTTATGGAAATTCATTCTAATTCATCAGGCAAATAAATTTCCTACAGTGAGTGTTTAAACAAGGATATAGATGGTTTCATAACATTCTCAGTATTTGGTCATCAAAAGGTCAAAAAATCACTTCAAAATGAAAAATGCTTTTATTATAATCCTTAAAAATGCACTAATTGACATTTACTAACAGCCTTCTTCTCAAAATTATAATTGAAAGTTAAGGGGAAATTTTTCCAATCAGAAATTATGATATTTAATAGTAAAATTAATAGGTTAATTTTTCCTTATTTTAAATACTCGTATATTGTATTTCTGCGATTTTTTTCATTTAAAACAGAAAACCTTGACTTACGTTTATGCAAACAATTATAAAAATAATGATTGAAAAAGATGCACATCGATTGTTTTTACAAACTTCCAACTGAATATTCTGAATTTGCAGGGGAAAATTCCATTTTGGTGAATTTTACTCCAATGACTTGCAACGAGAGAAATTTTTCATCCCCTTCAGAAGCATCAATATATGTAGGTATTTTGGCAGTTCTTAGGTTGGATTAAAACTACTACGGAAAGCACAAAGTGTTCAATCCAACCAATACTTCTTACATTCCGAAAGAACAATCCTTCAAAATTGCAACCATCCACGAAATATACATTAAAACAATTGCATTGTTGTTTACTCATGACAACGAATCACTCAATGCCTATCTTCTTGAAAATTATACATCCAGTAAATATCATGCTATTCTACTATTTTGGCAGGACTTCATTACAGTCAAATAGTATGCTTCAATGAATCAAAGTGCGACTAATGCTTATTATTATTTTTATTGTTTCTGGCCTCTATTACCGTTGAAGTAACAACCGCCAAGAAGGGTGGTTCTTTAGATATTGCCAAAGGCATGATAAGAGGACAAATATTTTGTTGTTTTGTTGGGGGTTTGTCCGGGAAGCATCCCTATGCAATGATAATGCTGTAGAGTGAGTGCTGGAGTGGCGGAGAGAATAAAAATGAAAATTAGCTTGCGGAATAGAATTATCAGAATCAGCACTAGGCTTGCCAATAGGATAAAGGCTGAACGAAAAGTGATTGAAGTTTCAGAGGAGATGTTGTTCCTGTTGAAATTCCTCGAGCTAGAGTAGAATCATATTGAAACGAGTCTGCCATCGATAGTTGCTGCACCGACAAGTCCTTTCACATACGTATACGTAACAACATACTACAGATGCCATAAATTCGCTTCAATAGGTAAGATATAGTAAATATTCTTATTATAGTTTTGTAGTTCGATACTGCAAGCCTCGACTCCATTAATCGATGATGGCAACTCTTTTCAACTATCTATCAACATCATGGGCAAGTTTCGATCTTCTGCCACTTAGAATCAAACAAATAGGACCAACATTTTAACGAGCTAACATAAAACCATAAAAATAATGTTTTTTCAGCAATATTCCCGTCGTGCTACCACCAATCAATTCATGATGTCCTCGTGTCCATAAAATCAAAGTTTTCTAGTTTTTAATAATTCATGCTTCACGAGATTCCCGTGAAAAACATGACGATCCGATTCCTTTTTCACTACGTATCTCCACTATGAACGCATTCCAATCTGAATGGAATAATTCAATCTATCTATTTATTTATCTATTTGTCTCAAATTCACTTGATTGTTATGTCAGAATCTGTGTAGTAAATAATAATATCGGAAATGTGAAAGACGCGTTTATCGTGATAAGGGCAATGTAGACTTGTCAGCAAATCGTTGAGATTATTATAAATCGCTAAAATATTAGTTCCTTTATTGATAGTTTAGATCAGGCAATAGAACTTTATTAAGTTTGCTGGAGCCTACTTAATGAAAAAAGTATGACAATTTTTTTGTTTTGAATTTGAATATCTTGACACAATATCGTGATGATAGATCAAATCTAAGAGGGATAGAATTATGCTATTTTGTTTGAAATCGCAGCTATGATTTGTTGAATTTGCATAGTTTACATTTTTATGGTGAAGCTAAAAAGACCCTTTATATTTTGTGAATAAATACAATGAAATACTTTACATAAGTTCGTTAAATATGTATATATGTATGTATTTTTTCAATTTAAATTGATTACTTCTCTCATCAACTGTGGCTTGAAAATTTTATGTTCCATTTGCAGGTGAATCTCACTTGCATTGTTTGTAGATTTAAAAGACAACACATTTCGCAATTAATAATAACCATTAACATCGTTTCAAAACTCATTAAATTATCATTCCATGTGTGAGAATCAATCAAAAATTCCACCACAATTCACAATGAAATTTTCACTACTACCCGAAATGGATATTACTCACACTTATGGCTATAATTACAGCCAAAAGTGTTATCCGCTAATAACTTTTCACATGGTCTAATAGCTGAAATCTCGAAAAACATTAAAGCAGCCAATAAGTTCCCATTTTCAATCTTTTCATAGTTCTATTATGGAAGCGATATTAGGTGATGATAACTCCACCGCAACGTCGTCGTCTCTTACGGCCAATATTCGCTTTCATTCGAATCTATATACTGTGCGCCTGGCTATGAAACGTAATTCAGGACTTCCCGTCATCCAGGACTATCAAAAAAAAATTCCATACAGGCTTTAGCGCTTTCACCATGCATATTTGGACGTTCTGGAGAGCTACTATTAAAACGACGACCAAAATGAAAAAAGAACGATGAAAAAACATATGTATGTACGTACATACATGTTTGCTCCTTTAACTTTAACTTTGAACACAGCAAAATCCTTTGGGAAGAATTCGTCAGGGTGCTGAAATATAAATGGGAAAAGATGAGGAAAAATATTTGATAACTAGGAGTTAAGAATGCGTCGTGGTGTGGCGCGAAGGTATGTAGAAAGCTTTGATTCGGAATGTTTTCTGTATTATTGCTTGGATTTTGTTGTTTTTTTGGTTTAATTTCTTGTGTGACCATTATAAGAGTTTTATTTTAATGATAAAATTGAACATTTCGTCAGTAAACCCTTGAACGATTTCATTTTCAATGAAATGAATATTATTATTATTAAATTTTGAAACTATTTTCGCACAATAGAGGTCACATTATAAGAGGATCTGAGAATCTGGCCCATGCATCAGATAGCATTTTGACGTAATCATAGGTCCATTAAAATTTTGTGTAGTTCTAACGATAAAGCATTCAAGGAAGTTCTTGTCCTCACATTAATATGATAAAAATCATAACAAATCAAAAGGAAATCTCTATAAAATCAAAGAAATGTGGATTAATTTTTTATTACTCGACTTTTTTCACTAAGCAAAAAACTAAATTAACCCCTGAAATTTTAGGTGATCACAAACCCTTACACATTTGTAGCATACGCACGCACTTCGACAGTTCGCTATCGAAAATACTTTGAACTGTTCGAATATCCTAAATTCTGAATGTTTTTCGTTCTACACAGCCCTACAAAATATAGCAGAATCAACAGGTTTTCCCGAATCGAAGGCGCTTAACATCCAGTTTATCCTGACAAAGTATTTTTCCGTTTTATTTGTTCAATGCTCGGTTTGGAAGTTCCGAAAACATGGAATATATAGATATTCATAAAACGACAACAGCAATTATAATACACAAGGGACACGCTGACAAGTTTTCATGGCAGTCCATTCTTGTTTTCTCACTTTTTAAATGGATTATTTTTCAATTGGAAAATTATTGGCTTGTGAGCAAATATGTAGATGGGATGGAAACAAAATGTTTGCCGAAAATTTAACTTTCGTAATATTTTAACGATCGGAAATCTGCTCCACAATCTGCTAGAAAATGTACAGCCGAAAATAATGCTCTCAAATGCCAACGTGTAAATATTTCCAACCTCATTTACCTCGTCACATTTAATTCACTACCAAACTTTTTTTACTTGAAACAATTTGAATTCGTAGTATTTTCCTTTCATTAAAATTAGCTTCCTTGTAAATGAGACTTCCTGTTGTTATTTTCTGGTTACACACATACTGGAGGTAATTGTTGTGTAGTACTTAATCAACACCTCCGCAAAATGTCCCCATACTCACATCCATTTGAGTAAAAGTTTTAATTTAAACCTTGCCAGCATCACTGCGACACCACTCATCCAAAAACCACAAGAACAATTCCTTCCATTGAGTCCTTGGGAATTGTTTGCACGAGGTGATGTTTCGTTTTTGTTACAGAACAATACACTTAATTACTCGCGGATTGTGCGATATGCCCGACTGGCAGCCTTCGTCCTTCAGCATGGCAAATCTCTCAGCAAGGTTTCGTAATGGTGCCTATCACCTCAGGCACCGGGAGCTAAATTAATGTCAACCCCTTTTCATACGTGACGATAAAGTGTGGCGGTGTGCTGGGGTGTTGAAGGCCTTGCTGTCGTCTCGATGCCAAGGACGAAGACATTGTCGTCGTGATCATCACCGTCACCGTCAAATTCCACACTTAATATACCTCGGAGCAAACTAACTCGTTCTTTTGCGGGGAGGCCTGAGTACACTTTTTGATGATGATGATGATGGATCCCGTTTGCCTCTAACAATGTCCTGTATGCAGACAAGCAGTTGTTGACTGACACTCCTTTTAACTACCTTTAAATTACATCATCCCATTGTGGTGTTATCACGAATGAATTTTTCAAGTGTGCTCCGAAATTGAAATGAAAATGTGTTTGAATACAGAATTTCAATTATACAGAAAAATTGAATGAAGGATACGTGATTAAGCAAATAGTATATGGCTGGCCTTCGGGAAGCAAATCAACTATTTTCTTCACCTGAGCGATAAATAGCCCACACCATAATGTCGGTAAGTTTGGTTCCTGGAAGACTTCCATCTCTATTAAAAGCGCCATCTGATACTTTTTTACTTCGCCTAAAACGCATTTCTTCGTTTTGATTATTTTAAAAATGTTTTAATAAGTAGCGATTTTTTTGATGAATAATCTTTTTTCGAGTTTTTTTAGCAGACATTGTTGTTTAGGTTATTTATTTGATATTTTCTTAGCACTTTCTAAATAAGATACTGTTTCTAGTGTTCAATTCAAATTTTTAATTTATAATTTAGCAACAATTTACCATACCATAGAATCAGAATTAATGTTTGGATTATTTTCCGAAAAATATTTTATTATTACACGCAGTTTTCTTGTATTAACTGTAAAATGTCTACACCTCAGAAATTTTAGGGAGTAAAAATTTTAATAGAAGTTTCGTAGTACATCTGAAATTTTTCGATAAGATAAGATAATGCCTGAAACATTCGCAATTTATTAGAGTTCAGACGGTATTCATGATTAGAAATAAAACGTAGCAATATTTTTAGTTAAAATCATTAATATTGAAGAAATGCTATAGTATTTTTTTCACATCAGAAAATGTTACATCTTTATAATGTTTTGATTCTCTAGGGAAATGATTTCTATTTTCATTTTCATTACAAGCTTACAAATTGTATATAATTCACAGAAAAAAAAATGCTAAGCTTTTACTGTGACTGCAAAATAGTTACTCTTGCGATTATGATATTGTCAAAAAAATTCTTGTTTAAGTCAATGTTGGATACATAGAAAATTTTCGCATTAGTTAATTTATGCACAAGTTATTCTTACATTAAATATCGGAATGACTATTAATCAGATTTTTTTGAACGATGAAAATCTTAATGCTGCAATAAATTATCTAAAAAATAGTCCTCATAAAATTTTCGAATTCAAAATTTATTGAAAAATAAAATTCAATCAAAAAAAAGTTTCAAATAATAACGAATTGTATCAAACAATTTTGAATGTAGTAACGGTTGAAACAGAAAGTTAGAAGACGGAAACTCAGTGAAATGAAAAAATTGATTGAAAATATGATAGAAGTAGAAGTTTCCAAAAAACTGTCTGGAATAAATTGATTCTTTATGGCGCGTTATCCAATTTAAATGGCATATGGTTTAAAATTTAGTATTTTTTACTTTAATTTACAGAATTTTGTGCTTCATTCATTCCGAATGCAACACTTGTTTATACATACTATACAACAGTTAATATAATAGCACCTATGATAACGGACACCTCTAACAAGTGGGCATTTTTCGAGTATCTTTAGTGTCCGCTTATGAGAATGTCCAATTTTTCGAATATAATAACTCAATTTTTAAAAATAAGCGCGTCATATGTGGCGTGGAACAAAATTCATCGTCTAAGAGGTCTTAATGAGGGTTTCGTGCCTAATATTGTTTTTAAAAAAAACATTTGTTTCAAGTAGTAATGCGCCTGAATTTGTTGCTCAAAAATAACTACAAGTTATCTCAATTTTTGCATATGTAAGTGGGTTTTGCCATTATTTTTTTCTACACACTGAATCGTCACCACAACATTAAAGAACATTTTTTTTACTTTCGGCGTTATCAGTCGCTCAATGACACCATCCCACGCCACAACGAGAATAATCCACGGTGTGAGTATTCAGACAGCACGAGGAAAAATAATGAAACAAATGTGTCATTCACTTAACCCTGTTGAACTATTCTCGACATTTTTTACATGGCTCTGTCAACATCAACGTACACACCATTCTCGAAGAAGTAAAAGCAAGCGATAAGCAATCCAACCAGCCAATAACATAAAGTAAAAATGGTTCACACAGGAAAATTGAGTGATCCCAGGGTGCAAACTAATAATTTTTTTAACCGGGCGTGAAGCTATATATCGGTGACGGAGAACCAACACGACAATCAGTTCTTCAAAGGAGGTTTTTTTGAACGATGTGGTCTGATAGGAACACCTAATCTATCTCGGGTTACAGACGCACTTGACATTTTTTCGAAATAAACTTATGATGGAGGTCAAAAACCCACAAATTCATATTTTACGTTTTCCTGAACGCAATCAACGTTTTTTTCGAGTACTTATAGTCTCTAGAAATTTATTATTATTTTTCATTATCCTGAAGAAAGATATTGCCCGACTTTTTCCAACCATTTCAAGTTAATGTCTCGTCCGAATGTAGTGCAAGCTAAGAATTATTATTTTCAAGGAAATTTTACTTGTGAACTATTTTTGATTGAAGTACATTCATATGTACATGTATGTTTGCTCCACTTCTACTGATGCGTTTATTTTTCAAAAAGGTGCAAATTTGAATGATAAGGAAGCATAGCTAATCATTATAATCATCTGCTGTCCCATAAGCGAAATTCCTACAATGTCAGCACATTTCACACTTAAACACAGGATCATATATTGCCCAATCTGCCCAACAGCCAAAACAAAAGTCGGTCTGTTCTCCTGCTTTTGCGAAGCAGACGACGATGACGGCAAAGACGTCGTCTTATTGTGTTTTTGTTTACAAAATCATCCATGCAACTCGACACTTCCAATCACCTGCACACCTCATCGTTGAAATTCGAAGAATAACAAATTAAGAATTAAGAAAACTGCTTATAAACAAATTTAACGAACGCACATCATCCCCCAACTGTATGATGGTGGCCTCCTCATATGTGCACACATTATGACCGGATCGGACGTGAGATTCGATTCGTTGGAATCAGGTGCTCACATTAATTTCGGACCAAAGTGTTATTGCGTTTCTTAGCGAAACACTCGAGTTGGGCGCGAAGGAAATGTTAATCTGATGTGTTTTGATTTCGAAACCTATAAATAAATGGAGGTTTTCATTTCGAATCACGGGGAAATGACTTGTAGACAGAAATTTGAAACCAGCTCATCTCGAATAGACGAATTTGTAACAGTGTTTCAACCGAATCCGTGTTGTTAAAACGCTGCGAATTTAGTTTCAGGAGCATATTGGGAAATAATACGTTTTTCTATTTAGAAAAACCACCTTCACGTAAAAAATGTTCAAAAAACATAACTTACACTATAATAGATCGTATTAGCCTAAATATCTATTATTTTGGGCTAAAATTGAAACACTACAGACGGTTAAGGTTAAGATTATCACCCCGACCATCGAATAGGATAGTGGCGAGCGAAAGAGGGGACTCCCCTACTACTATGGGATAGAAAGTTCGCTTCGGTCACAGCCCCGTAAGAAGTTACGGGGACTCCCCCACTAAAATATGATTACTTTGCTTATTTCCAGAGAACATATGAAACCGTAAAATTGATCTGGGTAGTGAATTTTAGACTTGTTTAGAAGTCGAAAATATTTTTAAAACATTAATAGAATTTTTTTTGTAAATTTTTTTAAAAAAATACAAAAAAGTTGAAGAACGTCATTTTTATCACACGTTTTGCTACCCAAACCCCCTCCCCACCCCACCCGGGCGGGCCATAATCTTAACATTTATCCTACAGACAATTTATCAAAATTTATTTATCCCCGAGTTAAAGCCGAGAAAATGACGACGGATGAAATCAGAAATTGAACATGAAATTAATAATTACTGATATTTCAATCCAAAATGGAGGAAAAATTGCTCAAAGTTGCAGTTTTTTTCAAATTTGGGATTTTACAAATCCATGTTATTAGCCTAGAAGCAAAATAAGGAACCAGATGTGTCATCATTACAAAATGCTCTGAAAATAAAGCTGATGATTCAACTTGAAAATGGCACCATGAAATACAATCTGCACATTTTTGTTAACTTTTGACCGAGCCTTCGTCTGTGTTGCATTCTCACATTAAAGAAAATTTCCATCAAAATTGCTCTACTAAACGTTTTTCCCAGCCTTGCGACTTATATAGTCAATAAAACAGTTCCTAGACAGCTAAATAGGGCTAGGATGAAAAATCTACAAAAATTGAATTGCTAAAGCATCCTGATAAAAAAAACCTGACTGTCTATTTAAAATGCATTCAACTGAAGTTTTAACCGAATATAGTCCGAAAAATAAACAGGATGCGGAGGTACTACTTATCCTGGATGTTAGTTAGATAACAAACTTAATATTGTGAGTGGAAGTCCGAAAATTCTAACTCCCTGAAAATTTGCTTACCCCCTTAGTAGTCAGACCATGTGTAGACATATGAGTAACCAGGCGAGTAGAATGGCAAATAGCCTGGATAGTAGGGAGCCGATTAGTAGTCAGGCATTTGAGAAGGCGAGTTAAACACAAATAGCCAGGTGAATAGACAGGATAGTAACTGGGCTAACTGAAAGGATAGGAGCCAAATTTTTCTCGAAATGGTTGTTTTTCATTAGTAATCGTTATTGAAACTGGTAACTTTTCTCACTCTTTATTGCACAATATGAACTATTAAACATAAAGCAAGAATCATTTAACATAAAGGATATTTCATTCATACTTATTTCCGAATCACTAGTTGTAGTTGCAGATAACGTTCCAAAGCACCACACAACGTCTTTAAAAATTATTTTGGAAATAACAAAGTCGGATTTCATTTGAAAAACAACACGATGTATGTAAAGTCAATTAAAATCCAGCTGAGATGAAAACAAAGACTTAGCAAACTAAATTCCATTGTCGACATGGTGCAAATGACTAATGGCAAAAACTATTTACAATAATTTAAATTGGAACATAAGCAGTTAAAGTAGTTTGCCCAAAACAATTTATACAGAAAAAGAAACGCGGAACGCCTTCTTTAGCGCTATTCTTTAGATGATTTCGTCATGTCTACAATTAATTAGAAATGAAAAAAGCCGAGTCCATTAACATCTTTAAACACTACAAGTGCTACTTCGTAGCAATTGCGTCATTTGAGCTAAAAAAGCAGAAAGTAAACATTGCATAACACATACATATGAACATAATGTAGATAGTTTGTGAACTCTCTCCTCATCGGACAGCTATTCGATTAGTTCAATTATTCGGCGAACCAGATGAATATACATATGTCTCCTCCATCTTCAGTTAGAGGATGCATGGAAATAGCTGTCCCGTAACCAAACATGTACCATTCGTTGTGACCTGAACCAGATGAAGATGCTGTTGATGGTGATGATGAAACTTTTCATCAATCCGAAAGCACAGGCTTAGTATCGCGGGAAGTGAGAATCTCGACAAAAAATATAAGAAGTCTGCAAGAAATGTGTGATAAGATTGCATCTGCATCTCAGATGAAAGCCGCAAAAGAATTGGACACTTGAACCCTCAATCGTATTTACGTTGATTGAAAGTTTGTTGCGACATCAATGGAACTAATCGATTCCATGCTAGGAGTTTATATTACTTGCGTAGATGGATAGAAGTCATTTTCATCTAAACATTACATATGGTGTATAAAATATGTCCTTCCATCAATCCTAGATAACTAACCTCATTTTGCCGAACGCTATTATTCATCTTCGCCAATTTGACTACACCCGTAAAAAAATGATATTTTCATCAGTTTAATGCACGATAAAATTGATTTTTTCTTCAGTTTTATGCTTTATTTTGTAAATATGTATTTCTAATATTCTAAGAAACGAAATGCAAAAATTCGTCCGTTCTGCAATCTTTATATTGTTTTCAACTTTTTTATGATGAGTCAACATTGAATTCCCCCTGAGAATCTGCTTCACCATTTGGTCAATTGAAGTAATTCACGGTTAAATCCGTATCTTCAAATGATTGTATGGTTATGATAGCTTAGAATCGGAAGTCGGTGAACGTTTCTAGCATTTATGAGTGGAGATCTATATAAATTATCTCAGTTATTTTCCATCGTCTTATCTCTCAATACTTTGAAACCTGCAAAAGTTATTAGAACGTCTTGTTAACATAAGGCTTTATTACCTTCCCAGTATTTCGAAATTTCCAACATATCTTTACATTTTATGGTCTTAGGAGTTGTTTAAAAATATTTCTAGGAAAATGTATATAAGTATGTGTGTGTCCGTTCGTGTGTACTTACGAATTCTCCTGGTCATTTAATTCTAGCACGATATCTCACGAGTGAAACATTCTATCAATGATGTTAAGGTCTTAATCAAACCATGTTAGCGTTTTTTAATTTAATAAGAAAACTTGCAAACAAATTAGTTTTTTTTAAATTTTGATATGCACTTATGACAATCAATACTTTAAAAGATCGGATGCTTTAAAATTATACTGTTTTATAATTGCGTAAAATGTTCGTTTCAAAACAATAGATAATAAATAATTATAGGTAAGAAGAGGAAGATATGATTAATATTGACTCAATCCACTTACTGTAATATCTCATTAACATTATTATTTAAAATGCCATTGTTTTTATTATTGTTTTTATTAATTATGTAGATATTACTGGGAAATTGTTCGTGTGGACCCCAAAGATTGCACCTCGAATATATAGGATTTATCGTCGTTGTACAGAGTAGTGCAAACTAGCAATCACTTACAACCTCCTTTCATTCTCATAAATATATCTACATATTTCTTTTGCTCGATTTTCCCTATTAGTCTACCCTTAAATATTTATTTCTACTACATGTTTTCTAGTTTTATATTCGGGTTAAATTTATTTATTTATGATGGAGAAAATTATATGCAATAATTCGCGCAAAATAATGAATAATCTGCTCAAATGACAACGAAATTTTTGCCAAACAAGCAGCTTACTTTTTTATCATTTGAAATTAAATTCATATTGAAATTGTTTTTGATTTTAAATTATTCTTTGCTTGATTATTTGTCTTTCTATTTATTTGTCTATTTATCTATGCGGCCGGATTGCTTAAAATGGGGAAAATTTTAGGGTTAAAAATAAATCATTTAAGATAATTAAAAGTAAGGAATTTGGTAAAAAAATTCTCGTTGAAATAGTGACAGCAAATTAATAAATGACATACTAAAAGAAGAATATTTACGGTAAGTAAGAAAATGAGAGTAAAATTTGAATTTTAGGATTTTGGTCCTTCGAAGGTACTTTGTATCTTTGCTTGAAAAATTGATAATAATTGAGCTGTTATTCGCTGAGCTTAGATATCTTAAGATCAGAAAATGATAATTTGCTAAAATTGTGCTTTCTGATCAAATTTATTCCCAATCCATCATAAAAGTTCAGCAGCTTATTCAAGGATTTTCTTTGATTGAAAACTTAAATTATGTATAAAAAAAGCTACAGAACGATGTTTGAAGATACTTACACACTTTTGCTTTAAATCTGTTAATTAGTTCGTTCATTCATCTTTCAAACGTGATGAAAATAGCCTGTTCAAAATAAGTAAATTCACTAGGATTCGATCCTTCATAGCTGTCGAAATGTAGCCTCGTTTTGACAAAGGCCTTGTACAAGCTTATTTGCTCATATTTTGATAAGTTTCTATGAATGTTCCGATTTTAATATGCTTGGTTAGAAACATGTATTTTTTTAAACAAGTGGTAAGTTTCATTAGTCCACAAGCATCAAAACTGAAAAACTCACTCACATCTCAGCATTAAATTCACAAATGCGTTTATTATTTGCATGATGATACTTTAAGAACAAGTACGGAAGTTCTTCTTCCTTCAGCTTTTTTTCAGAGCTCTGTTGGTTGTCATTTTTCACAATGAAGGGAGATGAAATCAATTCTGATCCGAGGATTCCACCAAATATTGCAAAAAACTAGTACTTAACATTACATTTTTGAAAACCTTTTCGCAAAAAAAAGATACATCCAATATAAAGACTATTTCATAGAATCCGATACTGCATCGTCTCGTTTGTTTAGTTATTGATCAATTTTAAATACGGAACACAAAGAATAATTAGTGGTACCCGGTAATAAAACTTTCAAATTTATGATATTTTAATCTTTACATAAGTTATAAAAATCGTTTATTATGCTAGAATATCAAACCTCAGGCAGGAATTCCTCGTCAAATTGTATTACTGATAAAAACGTAATCACCATGGAATTTTGTTTTCTGACTTTTCAGACTTCGGCGCCTTCATATGTACATATATGTACATATGAATGCATATATGGCTTCGCTTCAACTGATATGAACAGCCACGCGTAATCAGTCGTCTCCAGCTTCTACTTTATATTATCTAGTGGCTAGGTACTTTTTCCTTCGAGACTTTGTATCTAAAATATACATACATGTACAAGCGCAACATATACATATATAGTGTAATTTTTCTCTCCATGATAGATAGTTATCACTTTCCAGTTGCTTTGTAAATACATTGCATCCGCCATTTTACCGTAATTGTTGGTTAAATGTCGGATAAGAAATTGACTATCTCATTAACAAAACAAATATGAGTGTATGATGCATAGGAACTGTGCGTGTAAGTGAATCACTGATAAGAGTCGAGTTCGAAGAAATGATGTGAGCTAGCTTCCGTAGTTGTTACGCGTTTGCCGACAACTTGGAGGCATCCATAATTTTTGATACTGATTTTTGAGTATGTAAATCTATTTCTAATTGTATTTTCAACGCACTAGGAATCCAAAAGCGTGAAAAATCTGGTGCCCAAAAATAATTTAGTCTGTAAGGGTTTCAAAGACACCTAGTGATCCCCTAATAGCATTTAAAATAAATGGATAGGTAAGGGTACTGTTGGCTTTCCACACCTTTATTTTAAAGTTCAATTACTTGAGTCCCAATAAATCCATGAATATGATACGTTTAATTTTTTAGTTTCTCAAATCATCAAAATTTAATAATTATTCACAAGATTTCAAAGAATTAACTGAAATAATTCGACATAATCAAATAAATAAAATAAAACTAACTTCAGTTTATCCTGGATAATAACGCTTTAAAATGTAGGTGCATACAGAAAAGCAGAAATCCATTATCGCAATCTCTCTACGTAACTTTAAACTGGCGTTTTTGGGATTTCGGCATTGTGTAATAGAACCTTAACAAGCGAAATCCCCAAAAAATTGACACCACATGAAAATACATTCTGACAAGAGTAGGAAATTAGTAGAATCTATGCCTTAAAAATATAAGGCTGTATTGAAAAAAGTAACAAAATATAGTATAGTAGTCTAAAATGTACATGCTTACTTTCATTTTGAGAACACTTAATAATAAAATGTATAAAATAAGATTAAATTATCATTAAATGAATGAAAATCTGATAGCAAATAAATTTTAGATATGCATTAAACACAAATCAAATACAAGCTTTAAATTCTTGTACTGAATACGACAAATGATTCAAACATGTTCGTACAATTTTTTACGCTAACTATCATAGTTCAGACAAAATTCCTTATTTCAAAAGTCTTTAAATACATCATTTATTTTCATTTTAAAGTCAGCAATCCTTGAATTGTTCATAAAACATTTTAACCACAAACAATATTGCCAACTATTTAATGGCTTTCTCTCATAAAATCCAACCATCATGCATTAAAAACCGCAAAAGCATTCTATATTTTTACAACAACCATTATCATGGCACTTATTATCTGTCGGATCGTTTAAGGAATTAAAATTGCAAATTTAACGAGATTTCTACACGTGTTTATGGCAAAAGGATTGAACCAACTAAAATAGTTGAAGCACTGAACAAAATTTCATCATAATCTGCACAAATCGGCCTCATATGCAACACAGTTAAAGGTTGATGGCGCCCTTTTTTCAAATATTGTCAATATGAATATCGGCATGGGCAAGGATAATTCAATAATCGTTTGTCTTTCATCGTTTCACAGGGACATATGATAATTTTTATTTATTTGTCGTTAGGATAAGCCGTTTTATCTTAAACATCCATTTCATGTATCTATGCATCTAAACCTAAGCCCTATAGGAATCATCGCCGGAAAACACATTGCGATTTACACCAAACATCTTATCCTCTCGCATTTAATGACCATTTCGTTTTCCTTAATGAAATTTAATTTTAGTGAAGTGTGATGTTTGACTACCTACCACGATTGCCTCCTATATTGTTGGAAACTGTTGGCTTCGACAAAAAGGATACGTTTCGCTGCTGCAATAAAATCGTATGGAATATAAAGGTTAGATAATTCTCAGAAAACTGCAAATCGTAGATTCATTCATACTGTAGACATATGCATTCAAATGCAAGAACGAAGCAACGCATCATAAACAATAACATCAGAAAGCGATACCGCTTGTAGGTAATGAGGTGAGATATTTTAAAATACACATGTGTATCTTATGTTCACATATGGTCAACAAATCTCTCTTCGTTCAAACAGGCTCATTGTTTTCTTTTTGTTTGATTTTTGAGACTGTTCGTATTTCATAACGTGCAAAAAAATGGTTTGATCGACTTCAGGAGGATAGAATTGTTAAAATAGACCCAAAAATTAAAACCGTTTGCAAATACAGTTTTAAAACTGTATTAAAAGCTGTGTGGTTCAACTTTGTGGCATAATCAATCAACTGAAACATAAATTTTTATGACCTAATTTATATGTATAGATATACGAATTCCAGAAACTTATTGTTCCCGTCTGATAATGCATGAAAACAGGAGAAAATCGTATTTTCCATTATTATTTGACTTTTTTGGCATATATCTTTAAAATTTCTAGGATACAAATTGCTTTCAAACACACGAAATGCTGAAGAATTCTGGAAATTTTATAATTTTATTTTGTGGAAAGTCGAATATTTTGTACAGTAAAGTGAGCCATCAAAAAATGAAAAATTAGGAACCTACTTTATAAAATAGATTTGTATTAAATACAAACCTATTTTAATACAAGTAGATTTGTATTAAATACAAACCTATTTTAATACAAATAGATAGAATACAAATAGATTTGTATTAAATACCTGCTATCGAAAATTCGACGATTTCATTCAGAAAATTCAGCAGGCACCAATCAACAATACGAAACATACATATGTCAGCCAAATGTTGATGTTCATGTAACTCCAGTTGCGAATTTCTGCACAAAAAACAACCTTTTTGGTTTCACTGCGAAAATGTCTATATTTTCAACAGACTTACGGCGTCAGACGAAGCGCCAGGTAATAACCACTTACCAATTTTCATTAAGTTGCATATTTTTATATATGTAAAGAAATACCAACTGAGTTCATCTGCAATTCAACAATAGTTGGACAATCATTTAAACAAGCAAAAATACATACACGTATGTACACATTATACATGCACACATGCCAATCTTCTCAGCTGTCTTCTTTTCCACTTCTTTTCAGGATGAAGTCAAAGTTAACATTCAGTGAAACCCATTAACAATTGTGTTCATCTCAAATTTCACATGTGCAAAAGAACTGACTCTAAACGATGCTCTCGGCAAACACAAGGTAATATTCTTAGCTGAATGCGAGGAGGGAGGACAAGCAAAATTCAACAGAGAAGAGTGTACCTCAACAATTTGAATCAAGTTTCGTTCGACCCACATGTGAAAACCGAAAACCTGGTGCGAATCCACCGGCGAAGCAATAAATCAAAGAAAAGTCAGTGTTTTAACACAATGATAGACCCTGGCTTGGCTCACACATGCACCCCTCCGTCTACGGAGGCTGCAGTGCCACATACATTATAGCTGTAAACGCAAATTTGTGATATCCAGGAGGAAGATATTAGACGTTACGGAAAGGCCGCTGATTGTACAAGGGATAAGGATTCCAATAAGGGTGTCACTTCTATACAATACCGTGAATCGTGACATGCTCCCTTCTTGCGTGGTATGGTGGAAACCTGGTGGCATCAGGTATGTCGCCCGATAAAGTCGGAATGTCACTCCAATTTAGGAGCACTCCCATCCGCCGTGAAAAGGGCGATGCAACAAACAACCGGTAAAATTTAGTCTAGATGTATTTGGCGAAATAAGGGTCCTACACAACGCCAGATGAGACCAGGACTGTGTTCTCGTTCCGGTAGCGAACATCCCACGTGGTAAGGCCTGCCACGTTAAGAAGTTAACCGATAACTTTGTCCTGCCAGTGATTGCTAGAAAAAAAATATTCAAGGATAACGAACGCTGAGGGTACTGGAAACGTTCTTTTAAGAATTACATGGCACACATATAATCTTTTCAAGTTTCTACGCAATTCGAATTATATCCTCCAAATCAATAGACATTGTTAAGGATAATCTTTTGAATATCACCAGGACTGGCAACACATGATCTATTTACCTATAGATTTAGTGAGGAATGCACTGAAAATGGGGTGCATACTAAGACATTCAAGTTCCGCATCTTGTTTTTTTGTAGCACTGTGATGCCAGAAATAGCCATAAGTTGCTGTTCGTTCTAGCGTATCCTTTTCCTGCAGCCCAACTAACATACACACAATCCACTCACCACCAACATTATGCCTAAATACATTTTTGATAGCCAGATGGTCCCTTTTATTGTAAAAACCCCTCATGTACACGTTTGTGAATTTGTTACAAAAGCGTTCGCAACAATCCAAACCCAGATTCTCCGATTCGGATTTGATTTTCAGCGGTTTCCCTGTCGTCGTGGTCGTTCGTCCGTTTTCATGAGTTTTTTTTCGTTGGTGCTGCTTCTCAATGTGAAAATGCATCGTTCGTCCAGGACACCCTGACAATCATGACAAATGGGATGAGCAATAAAAATTGTGCTTGTGGTGTGAGCGGTTTAAAAAGGAACAAAGGTGGACAAAATCGAAATTGTATATTCGAATTGGGTACGAAACAATCGTATTGAGCATTTCGAAGGGGTTGAACTTGTAAATTGGATTAATTCTCGAAGGATAAATTTATTAGTCAGCAGGTCTATAAGACGTGTTTGAAATTTTTTCTTTCATGTTGTGGAGTGATTCAATAAATGTCTCTACATAAAATATTTTCCTATTTTTTTCTGAATTCGCATGAACAAAGAATTAAATAAAACTAACAAATTGAAACCTATTTGATCGCAAGGGTTTTCGAATAAAGTATTACAAAAAGTATTATATATTCGCGTTTTTGAATTGGCCTTCCGAAGCTGCTCGTTTAACAACAAACTGAAATGTCTGATGTCCTATTCGATATGTTGGATTACGTTGGCAGAAATCTTGGGCATAGACCATTTCAACCAGAGATTTACATACCAGCATTGGATGTAATAATCAACACTATCCCTGTTCCTTGAATTTTAAGACATCCGACTCTGACTCAGGGTGGCCAAGTCGTACGGTAATGGTGGGGGCGTACGGTAATTTCGACCTCTGTGCATGTACGGTAATAACATGTACGGTAATCGCAAAACGTACGGTAATTACAATAAATATCAAACTTTACTAAAATTACTTATCTTGTGGATATTTTTTGTTTCCTAACTTTTATTCATCAACTTGATGAAAATCAAAAATCGAAACAAGCTGGCAACAGAAACTATTAATGGATTATTGCTGACCTGTCAGTGTGCATCTATTGGTGGAGGATGTGATGCCTTTCCAATAACAGAGGAAATGATATCTAGGATGTCTACCAAATCACTTTATCCTTCAAAGAGTTCTACTGAAACAGAGGAGGAAGACAGCGAAGTAGAATTTACGAACTAGTTTTTACGTACTAATTGTGATTATTGTTTTAAATGATTATTTTCTAACGTCTTGTTTAACAGGGAGAGCACCAATTGTATATTAAAGTTATTTTATATTATTTAATTAAATCAAGAGGAGGAAGAAAACGAAGTAGAATTCAAAGACCTCGTTGAACACCTCTAACATACTATCGTTTTTGCTTTTATTTACACGTTTTTGAATACTACTTACATACTAATTGTGATTAAGATTATGATTGTGATGTTATATAGCATATAACGTATAAATACTTGTTTATTATTTTAAATTATTATTTTCTTACTCATGTTTAACAGGGAGAGCACCAATTGTTTATTAAAGTTATTTTATATTATTTGATTAAATTAATTGTTTTATTATAGGTATCTGTTTTTATTATTCCCTTCTCTAATTTTAGTGCACCTCATAACTGTTCTAATAATATTTTAAGTAATATTATAAGTAATTATCTCGATGTGCAGGAGTACGGTTATTTTGCTCTATGTACGGTAAATTTCGGGAGTGTTGTACGGTAGACCGAGCAGGAAAACCTGGCAACACTGCTCTGACTCCATAATTTATTCGAGTTATTACATATATTTGCATTCTCATATTGTTTTTAAATTCATTGTCCAATCTGAATAGATTCTACAAGCCTCGGCTTAGTAGGCTTGCATCTACTACAATACTGTTTAGGATATACGGAAATAAGTATGTATGTAATATCATGCTTGACTGGAAATCAACTTCTTCATTTTTAATTTTCCAAATCACGCAGTTACAGATTCTAGGTAACTTTGAAACACTGTTACAAACCATTTTGACAACTTTTTTCAATTCAAAATTCCAATTTTAGATGACCAATGCAGAGTTTACTTTGGTCCACGGACATTCCAATTATCAAACCATTCAATAAAATTCAAACATTTACTTACCAATCAATACCGTTTTAAATTTAAACCCCTTGAATGTAACGTACATATATATGAAACCTATTTAAAAGACAGACTATTTTCTTCCAAACTTCATTTTAATTTCTACTTAACGCCAGCATAAATGCATCTACATATGCTCCCACACCTATGTACATTTAACTGTATGTGCAACATTTAAAATAGGAAAGTGGTTTTCGGTTTTCCTACAGAACGAGTTGTTTATGGTTAATTAAGTCATAAATCGAGGTTCGGTTTATTAGAGCCTCTCGAAGTTTCTTCGTAATTTAAATACATATATGTATGTATGGCTGCCACAAACATTGAAATGTTAACAACCCTTCGAGAAAAACTCTCGTATGAGACTTTCATGGGAAAAATGCAGTCGTGTATAAATGAATTCCAAGTTGAGGGACTCAATTCGTAACACGATCTTGACCAAATTTTATTTTGGGGGAAATAACATTAAATTTTCTTAAAATTGACATGAATATGAGAGTGTCACATTCGTTGTGCTGTTTGGAAACGGATGAAAATTCATTAATGTTGTCCTACTGAGTATATTTTCCTTAATTAATTCATCCATTCATTGTGGCTTGAAATTAATTAACTCTATTCTATAAAATTCTATAAATATTATTTTTGAACTTTGAATACTTTAAAAGCATTGAAAATATTTTTTAACATTAAGACTCGTAGTGAAGTAGTTCAAAATTATCCAATTATCTAATAATATTTCTCAAGGGAAATGTGGGAAGTATACCCGATAAGACCTGGTAATCATTTTATGTACCCTTGTTAATTAGCGCACAATACCATTCAGTTTAGATGAAAATATCAGGGTACCAGCAGTTATTCAACGTGAAATGAAGTAAGAAGGTTGTCGTAATAGAATTTTTTGAATAATAAAAATTGTGTTTGAAAAGATGAAAAAGAATGAAAACTAATCGAATTTCTTTATTATTTATTTCAATTCAATATTTTCATTAAAGTTCAATAGCAAGAGTTTGTAGTTGAAAAAAGTCCACATTAATTGGTCCCACGATGGAAAACAAACTTTACAAAAATATCTAGCCCGGTTCAAATTATTACCGAACAAGACGAATAAATCGTTTTACACTGATTTTTTACGAGTCCTTGATACATATGTAGTTAGATATGTATATTTAAGCATAGACAGTATTTTTGGTTTCAACAATAGTGCAAATTTAGTTTTGAAAATAAAAATTTATGGTTCGCATCTAGTGTCCATGGAACTTGAAAGACGATTTGCGTTAATTTTAAAATAATATTTTTGCAAACTTGAGCTTCGAATTACTATGTTTTATGTTGAACAATTGAACTATGGCATTATTCTCAATAAAAACCAAATTGTCCAGAAAAATTATCATATTTATGACAAAATGGCTGGATGAAATTTATATGAGAAACAAGGACAGACCGGAATTTAGAAATTAAACCGGAAACTTTTTAAACACAATTTTTTTCGGAAATAAATCTCATTCACGAGAACAGTTTCATAAGTTCATTACTTCTATATCTCACATTTATTCCTTTAATAAAACAATTGAATTTATCGCCGAGGGGGAGTATGGTTAATTTTACATATTTTAAGCTTATTTTTAAGATTTTTTTGGAATATGCTGCAGATATAAATTTGTTCTGAACAAAGTACATATAAATATAATTTTTATATTCTGTAAAATTTTGGTCCAATAATATTGATTTTTGAGCCACTGACAAAAACCTAAAAAAAAGTAGTTTTGCGGTGCACATCATAACTTGATCATCAGATGACAAAAAACCGAAGAAGATTTCATTAGTTTATGAGTTTACCGAAGTAACCACGTCGAGATATATATATTTTTAACGATTTTCAATTTTTAGTATCAATTCTAAATAAAAAAAAACGAGTTTTTTAAATTATTTTATTAAAAAAATCGATAAATTTGTTATTATAACACAAATTATAATCATTAATAATAAAATATCTCGACGTGGTTACCACGTGATTTATGTACAGAATAAATGTGCAAAATTTGAAAAGGATCGGATAAATAGATTTTCACTTAGAGCGTTCACCGGCTTGGAAAATGCTAATTGTAGGAAAAACACGTTTAAAAAAGAAAAACAGCCGATTTACAGTTTACAGCGCGTCGAAGAGCAGAGTTTCAAAATCCTGTAGCTCTGTCAGTTTTGCTCCAATCGACCTAAAATTTTAATTGAATACTCTTCAAGGGTACTACTATCGACAAAAAAGCGCATAAAACAAAATAAAATACTACACTCCCCCTTAAATGGATTCCTTATTATTGAGTTCCTTGATGAAGATCCCATTTCAACCATATACTTTCAGATCAATGTTTTTTATGTGCAAAACTATCAAAATTTGATGATAATATTAGAATGCATTCGCATTTGCCTTGAAAAATTTTGTTAAATTTTCGACACAGAGTTGGACCTCCTAGCCTTAGATTGTGATTTTCTTTGATTGTTGGTGTTTGCTAAGGACACGTGTAGTAAAGCATGTCTCATTGCATCCAACATACATGTTTTTTTTTAAATTTCGAGTCCACACTTGCAACAATAATTGCTTGTCTCACGTTTTTTTCAAGACATGTTTCAAAATGAGTAAATTATGAAGTCTACGCAAAAGCATACTAAAGTCTCTCCATTTCAGATTGGACAATTCATCCATCAGTTTCAGCTCATCTTCAAAATAATAAAATCACACAAGTTCAACGTACTCTCAGACTGTAAATAAGAACTGTACAGTTCAAACACCATCATCCCTACAATCACTTAATAGTATATTTTTTTCAAAACCAAATCGTAAAATCCTATCACATTTTGCTTTACTTGCCCAATTCAATTCATAATTTTTCATGAATCCATCGCGACCGGTAAGCAATCGGTTGCTCTGTAACCCAATTCTCTGATGCAGGATTTGAATAGGACCAACTCAAAGGATTTTCAACCCCTAAACAAAATATTGATGGCAAAAAACAACACGATGGTGTACACTATACGTTAGCCTAGTGTACACCAAGTGCAGCCTGGCCAGACAATCCCGAGACATAATCCTGAATTGGACACAAGCACGGAGCTGTGCGGAAAAATAACAAAAAGGACAAAAACCCAGTTCAGCATTAAATCAAAGCTGGCACGCGACACGCGACCTACCTTGCGCTGTGATATGCGAACCAACACATCTATATATACGTATGTGTAGGATGTAAACAAATAAAGAAGATGAACACGGACGAAACCGTTGCAATACCTTTAATGAGGGTCCTTTGAGTATGCCTCGAGATCGATCATCACCGGCATATTATAGTTTTCTCTATTGTCGCTTCAGGGAAAGTTGAAAGACCCTTCGATTTTGATCCACGGAAAACTCGCTGCCAAGGTGCATTAATAGACTTTTTAAGGGCTACCATAATGAGAGAAAATCAATGTTAGTTCATAATAATTGTAAAATATTTATTATGTCGTCAAAGAAACAGTCAAAAATATTTGTTGTTCAACTAGTGGGTGCAAAATAAACCTTTTTAGTTTTCACACCAGCTGGAATACGAACAAGTATACTATTAACTCGAATTTTGTAAGGATTTTATGCAAGTTAAGTTTTGTATTCAATTGTAGGTCCTGAAAAGACTAGTCACAGACTGCAAGTAAGATGTAATTTGAATCCCTTTTGGATTGCAGACTTTTCCATACATCATAAATAACGCACCATTGTTTCATACAGTACCAAGGAGTTATCCAGCTGTAGAATCAATTTAAATCACAATCAATCCAGCAGAGTAGGCAACACTTTAGCAAATAAAATATCGTACACATCATACCCTCATATATGTGCACCTCACATGCGTTTGATGCGGGGAACAGGATAAGATGTGGGGTGGTAAGCTTAATCTGTCGCACGAACAATTGAGCGAGCAAATGGCATTTAAACCTGAAACCAACGTGCGAATACGTGTGCAAGGACTGATTTATGAACGTCCTTGTTTTCGTCACAGCTCCCTCTTACCCAGTCCTTTAAAACATTCACCCAAAGTCCTGGTTAGAGACACAAAAATGCAATACGACCCTGCTGAAGAGAATAACGGGTGCAAAAGGAATTTTATGCGGTTCTAATATCCTTTTTAGTTTGGTGACTTTCCCTTTTCTATGGAGAATTGACGAGCTGTAAAGGTAATTGGCTTTTGAGATTTCGTTCAGTTAGAATAATTTCTTTTGTAATTCAGGTTTGGATGGTTGAACGGTGAATCAACTGCACGTAATAAAAAATGACAATCAGCAATGTAACATTTTGCAGAGCGCAATCTATAGAAGCCTCCTGAATCAAGAGGAGAATCTTAGAGAGAGATTTTGATAGTCAATTTGGAAGTCGGAGTATGTTTACTATAATCTGAATTTAGCTTAAAAATGCAATTTTTCTGTAAACCAGAAATAAAATTTTGAAGCAAAAATATGAAAATATTAACCTTTGGATTTTTTCGCGATGCGAACCTATAGATAGGTAGGTCATGATGGTTAAAGCGAAAAAATGCGATTGTTTCATGGCGGGTGTGGCAAATTATATCACCCTGCTGGAATCAAGGTCGTCCTATTCCAAACCATCTAATCCCGATCACAACAAATCAATCAGTATGTCCTTGTGTCGTATTCAATTTTCCGAAACACTTGTCACGATCTTCATTTTGGAACAAGTAAGGATACAACTTCATAACCCGCACTACTAAATAGTCACTCATTAAGTATGCATTGGGTTCCTCTGCGATTACGTGTGGATTTTCGTGACACCTAGTCCTACAGCTCTGTCTTTACAGAACCTTTATGATGAAAACTAGCTTCGTACATAAGAATGCAATTCAAATCGATTGAAATAATGTTTCAATACTTCCTAGCGTTTCTAAAACGTAAAACGATCTACTTCGTATAGCAGAGATTTGACACTACATATTTGTCAATATGTGTATCAAGTCACTGCTGCTAGTGTCGGAATAACACTCACTTCAACAAGAAACCACGAAATGGCTAACTCTTAGGCAATTCTCGAGAAATAAAAGAAAACGTAAAATATTCGTATCCCACAAGAAAAAATGTACGTTTTCAAAAGGAGCGATTTTGAATGCTATATTTGCATCGCAAATGTAAAATATGCTACCAACCAATTGTTCGGAAAATTTTACATGTACCATAAGCATTTAATTTAACTGTTATACCAATTTGTTTTCTAATTAACTCAGCCAACTGCAAATTTTAAAACCGTTTCTGCGAAATTTTGCTTTAGAAATTTGGCGCCCATTTTCCATTCACATCCCTCAATTTAGGTTCAAAATTTAGACATTCGCGGCATTTTGGAACAAATTTTAACATCCACCAGGAACTTTTAAACGATTGGGCATGCATAGGTACCTTGGAGGTATTTCTAAATTGACGAGGAAAAACCCAATCTGCAATGAATGCACTATTTTGTCAAGCTTCAAATTACCAAAATACCTAAATCTTTAATCGTTTCCTTATTTTGATCGTCGATTTTTCGATGACACTGTGGCCGCAATTCATTCAAATCGTTCGCCTTAATAATATTCAAATATTACAATTTACTTAGTAAATAAAAATTTTATGAGTAATATTGCTTTGCGGAGTGTATTTCGATTTGTAGAATAGTAAGTTGCAACTGATATCCAGTCCCATGGGCAGCCAGTATGCGATCACAAGTAAAATCAGGGCATCCTTAAGGAGAATCAGAACCTCATAAATTAATATTAAATACACATAAAACACATTTTGAATAAGAAGGGAGCATTCTGCTGGAAATTTAATCAATATTCATTGTTATTTTGAACAAAACACACAATTGAGCGTTCCCCAAAATTTTTTTAGCAAGACTGTCCAACACTCTTTAAAAAATTTCGGGAGGAAACATTCACACAAATCCAAAAATTGGCTGACATCATTATAAATCATATATACATATGTACATACTTAAAAAGTTTGAATTTTTAGTTGTTTTACTTCCAAATCATCAAATTTATTCACGTTTTTTTTTTCAGGAAAACTAGGAACGACAGTAACCATCATTTGCCTATCGTTGCCCTTTCTTTGACCAGAAAAAAATGACGACTATGTTGATTACAGCACAATCATGTTGGATGGCTACTGTCGTCATTGGCTTATCCATCAACAAAAACTGATCGTGATCGGCAACATGTTAAGTGCAGCTTCGAATATCGATCCAGAGTTTACATTAGCTATTTGGAAAGCTGTACTTTTTGAAATGCATTAGAGTTAATTTTAATTTTCCATAATTAAATGCTCAAAACTAGAATGAAGTACTGCGTTGTTTACATTTACGATAATTACTACAGAAATTAATAATAGGCAATTAATACATAATATGCCTAATTTGGTAAAAGCTGATATTAGCATTTATTACGGCTTTTGGACGCAGTCTGTAACTCTGTAACTGTTTTGAGTACCTATACTTACATATGTTTGTGGTTTCTAGATTATAAGTGTTTATTTTTTACAATCGAAATTCTCGAAATTATCAGGCAAGTATTTCCGTAATTAAAAATATCATAAAATAACTAGTTTTTGCAGTTCAATTTCAATAAAAAACCGACAAACCTTGAACTTAGCGTTTTGCCGCTTTTGAGTTCACCTTCAAAATTTTGTTTGACAATTTTCCCAATTTCTTAATCAAATTTCACCTTTGTACCCTTTCAGAAAAACACCTGTCAACCTGACGGCTTCGTTCCACTTGTCCGACCAATTCAAAAACGATTTTAGACGCCAGCAATGGAAAACAAAAAACCTCCAACAAAATTTCTACTCGCCCACCACATACTCCTCCCATTCGGCCGACACGTTTTTCCCACCATCGTGAAAGTAATACCACCCACACTTGTTGGAGCAGCAACGACAGCCCGAGTGAAGGGGCGCCGGATGCGCCTTCGTCAGTCAACCTCACGAGCGAAACCCGTCGTGGCGGTGTGTCTGCTCCAACGAGAAGAATCTCAACGGCGACCATAAGTAAAAGTAATTTGTTCGGTGCTCCACGCCACTGGACTGAAAGTCACGTCGACCTGTCCCTTTTGCACACTGGCCCGGTGAGCGCTCACAGCCGACATGCCTCAAGCGAGCGGCAACAACAACAACGCGGCGGCTAAGATCAAGACGATACCTTGTAGCTCCACCTACTTGAGTAGGTGCCTATGAGCGCTGGCTGGTAGGTGGGCTACGAACGACGACGCAACAACGGTGAACGGCCGAGTACTTCGTTCCGAATGTGCGGAGTCATGGAGGGGGAAAGTAGACCGGTTGATAAAACGTACGGAGGACATCACTGGATCACGAAGCCTTCAATGCAAGAACAGCTGATGTTATCTCACTCACGAATGGAATGCATTTCGGGCAGGAGAAGTCCTCAAAACAGTGCCACGGCTGACAGGTTGTTTTCGGGCACGTATATGTGCATCTCTTTCACAAGTCAGTCGAGCTCCCTTTAACTTACAATACAAGCGGGGATCGTGCTGGAGGCATTTCGGAAAATGGCGACATGCGTTCAATAGTGTGTGCTTACAGTGACCATAGGTTGACAGTACAATTGTAGTAAAGTGCTAAAATAATATTGCACGTAGAAAACTTGGGAAATCTTGATTTGAATCGGATATCAAAACATCAATCTTTTTTGTAAATAAATAGCAGAAGTATCTGATGATAAAAAGCAAATAATGCTAGAAGTCACCACGTGTTCTAGCTTTCAAAGCAACAGATTGCCAAAATGCTTAGTCACAATGGCTACCGCTTCCAAATTATATGAACATACGCAAAATACCGAGCAACCCACGTGCAGATTACTTAATGCAACCGACTCGGCTCAGATAAATAAAAGATCTTATACTTAATTGAAATTCAAATTGTTTAAGAATAAACAATCGAGGATTTTAATATAAATTGACTATGTCTACAAATAATATTTGCATAAATTAGAAGATTTCCGGGTAACAAACTATGTTCGTTTACCAAAAGGCCGACTAGTATGCCATCGATTTGTATGTTCTGTTGGAAAGAAGCCTATTTATAGGCTTCCGGTCAGTGAAGTTTATTAGATGCAAATTCTTCAGCACATCTTATTTATTCTAAGCTTTAAAATTTAAATCAATTAATCATTATTACTTTTGTTTTCTGTTTGTGAGCTGAAATAAAAATTAACATCTATTCTTCCTCGATGCTGATTTTGTACAATAAACTAACTATTATTCCTTTATTTAGTATTCCAATGCTATTGTCAGTCGCGGCTCGTGGGAGTTAAGTATGGTGGGGCTACTGGTACGAATTTTTCTATCATCAATATAAGTTCTTATGTGAGTTTGAACCTGATCCTGAAGAACCCTTTTCTGAAACAAACTTTAAGCACTACAAAACTTTGAAAAATACCAAACACTACGAAGGCACACTAAGTACTAATACCACGCACTACACTGATGAGACTACTTTTGCATTAACAGTCATCACCTTCACCCCGTTCGGCCCATCGTAAAAAAATGTTGCTCATGCCTGCTCAAAAGTATTATCTAGACCATGCCAAGACTAAACGTTATCGAAGCACTGAACGGGCTGCATATGATTAGCCCGTCCACGATGTATACACATGTTATTTCAAACACGCACACTCTCGCCGCTTCAGCATAGAATTCACGCAGTCATTCAAATCGAAATACTCTTTTTCGGGGCAAAATCCATGTAGCCCCTTCCCCCTGTAAAGGTGGAAAATTGTCAAAGTGAAAATAAGTTTGTATTTTACTCTCAGCTTTTACTCGGTGCAGGCACAACGAAGCGAGTCGAAGAGAAAAACAAATTGTTCTATAGTGCGTGGCAAGAAGACTATGTGAAAGTAAGCTCCAGCATGGGTGAAAAAAATGCTGCATTATATTTTGAAATGAAATTATGAAAACTATATTGAAATCTATAATGATATTTTATTACATTTGCACTAATATAGGCTCATCAATAAGTGGTGGGGTTGAGCCCCACTAGCCCCAAAGGTAGAGCCGCCACTGGCTATTGTACATTCCATTGTCTATATTAAAATTGACGTGTGGGTATTTTTCAGGTACGATATTTAGTGTTTGTGCTGTGGAATCTACTGAATAAGGAAATGGAGGCAGTCGGAGCGATTTATTTAAGATTCCAACGCGTTTCAACTAATCCCTGTATAGTTTCTTCTAATGAAAGCAGACCTTGGGGTTTGGAATATTTGCAAAGTATTTTTGTAGTGAAGTATGTATGTATGTGTTTATATAAGTACGCACATGCGTTTATTTCATTCTAGAACGATATCTCACGAAAAAAAAATCATTGAAGAGTCAATTGAAGCGTTTTAGCAATGAGCTGATTTGATTAGATCTTGATAAACATCACTAAGGAAGTATTTTTTTTGTTTTGATTCATTCAAGATAATTTCTGTCACGCACTATTCCTCAACACAGGATCGTTGTATTGTAGTCGCTATTATGTTTATGCTAATGCCGATTTCCACAAATTTAGTTTTAGAGATGTACTGACAATTGTTTTGGCCGATTAACTAACTAGTTGACTCTTCACTTGGTTTGAAGCCAAACAGTCGATTCAATCATTCGTTTAAAAAAACACGTGATTTCTGTTCTGAAATCTTTCACGTTTCTTGCTTTTATAAGAGAAGTTAGGTCTTATTTTAATTTAACCTTAAAATAACTACATTAATAGAGAATTAAGACGGGACGCCTATGATAAGCTTATTTAATAATTTCTTCCCTATCAATATAGAAAAGTTTACAGTCAAAAAACGCTTTCGAGTGAAGCGCCAGCATGATCTGTGTGCTATGATTTGGTCAATATTTTGGATTTCGGTTCACAATTTTCACAGCATACTTTTGATATACAGTGAAACCTCCACCCGCGGACACCTCCGATAAGCGGACACCCCCCATAACTGGACAAATTTTTTCTACACACGCTTTAGGACTCAATATGTTTTATATCTCCTACAAGCGGACATCTCTCATAACCCGACATAAAGACTGGCACCATGAGTGTCTGGTTATGAGAGGTTTCACTGTATTTTACTTTCATGATATTTTTTCCTCAAAAGCTGCAAAAAAATTAGTCGTCACACTGCAATACTACATTAAACATTTTCGATGATCACATTAGACTGAGACAGTGTAAACGACAAATTTTTCAATGTTCAATTTGATTTTTATTTGCTGATTATTGTCATTGATCAGGGTAATAATTATTATTACAAACAACATTGGACTTCCATTTGTTCTTGTTGTCGCTAAGTTTTTGTATCAAACTCAATGAATATCATATCAATTAATATACAAGTTCATCTTTTTGCTTACATGCTGAAGATTTTCATTATTTTTAAAAGCCACGCTGACATAATACCATAATATATTTCTTTAAAAATTGAAGACGAAAATGCACGTTCACAAGCAATTGATAGATTTTCATTTTATGAAAGACCGCTGAAAATGGACTCTAATAGTATAAAAAATAATAATGTTCTTAATTCATTATAATTCAATTTTATATTCAAATGGGGCCGAATAGTCAGTCAATTGTCGGTAAACCCCTTTTTAAAAGGTGGACAATTTTCGATTCAATTTAATAAAAATAGCAAAGCTTTCGAATTCTATTCAGTTTCGGTACAATTATACACCAATAGTACAACTAAGGGGTATTCGGAAGAAATTACCTTGTTTACGATGGGCTTTCCTTTCAATCGCTATGCTTACTCCTGCTGCACAGTGCTGCCATGTGACAGCAGCGCAATGTAAGTGCATCGCTCGCTCACCTTCGCCCCTACACAATCAAATAATTTCGGAAAAAGTTGCGTTGCCGAGAGCATGGCACAACGTGCTATAACGGGACTTTGTGGATTGATGGCTGATCGCGAAGGAGAGAAAATGGAAAATGATGATTTCTTGGAGGTGTGCGACTCGCGTGTACGACATGGAATGTGTGCCTAACGGTGTATATACGCGGAAATGTCTCCGCGTGCCCCTCCGATTTGAATAGCTTTCTATGATTTTCTGGTCGTATACGGACACGCGCTTCGTATGTGTCCGATGTGTAGGAACGGGTCACACCGCCGCCCCCGGTCAACCCCTAGCCTAAATACGCCAGGCGACCGTATTTCGTCGACTCCGCGGCGTTTGGACACACAATTACGGTACTCTCCCGCTTATATAAAGATGCTGGCTATGTACACATGTATGTATATAGTGGGCATTTACTACGCAGGCAGGAGGGCACTCGAAGGCAATGTGCACGGACGATTCCGTATTTACGGCGGGATTTCCAAATATAATTTGCGAGTAGTAGCGACTTGGACGTCGCGGCGTTAGCACGTTTTCGGGGTTGTTTCGGCTGCTTCCGTACCCTTACGAGAACACAAAGAGATCCAAACAGATTGGGTTTGCCTCGAATTAATTAAGGAAGTCGCTTGTGTCGCGTCCCCAAACAAACATAGCTCCGAGCAAAACGGAAAGTGAATTCCAGAGTTTAAGTGCCCCATGCGGTGATTGAGTTGCGTTCCGGGCTTCCCCTGCTGTTCCACGCTCGACGAATGACTCACCTTGATCGCCCCACCTGTGGACTAGGCAAACGGACCGTCCTGCAGAATCTCCCCATCGCAGTGTGACTGTTGTGCCATCAAGCTCCTGTGACGTAATACCTATGAGTCTCGACTCCTTGGTCCCAAAGACATTTTTAAGAAAACCGAAAGAATTGCAAATCGGCGTCGATGCGTTGCGGCAGGTGGCCATGCAGGGGCACCTGTACCTGAGCCTAACTGGACCAATCAGCAAGGGACGCTGGGCGTCGTAAAGCGAACGCAGCTGGAAATGCGTGTGCAACGGGACTTCTTGTAATTCCAGTCAACGCGCTCCAGCAGCACCGAAGACGTCAGCTCCAACCCGTTAGAGGGAAATGCGTTGTGCAGGTGCGGCGTCGAAATCCTCGGCTCCACACTTAACACGGGCGGAGTTGGTCCCTGTTCGCGGTGATCTCCCCCGCGAAGATTGAAGAAATGTAACTGAATTGGGGTTCAGGGCCATAAACCAAATTTTGTTGAAACTGTACAATTTCGAGACGGAGGTGTGTGCATCCGTTCGCACGAAAACGGCTCAGACATGCATGTTGAGTGTTGCGCCGAAATGTCGCGGTTTCAGTATCACGGTCTCGATTTCCACAGATTTCGGCGACTATAAAAAAATCGCGTACATTACGTCCCTTTGGCCCAAAGTGACGACGAACAAAAGTGATGCGTGCCAATTCCCTCAATTAACAAACGTACATAGTTGCTGGTGTAGTTCTAGTTTTGCCCCTTGCTTCGCGCGAAGAAAGGGGAGTCGATAAAATTGAACAGAAATTATCCACAAACATAAAAAGCACCCATTCCAATGTTGTCTTGTTTGGTGCCACCCCGTTTCGGACAAGAGGACCAAATGATGCCATCGTCAACAGCATTTTCATTGCAATGTGAGTAAAACAAATACTACAATTATTATTAATTAATTTAGGTGCAACGAATTTTATTTGAAAATTGAGTAGACTTCATAAAAATTACCAAGAAATGGTGATAATAACGACCAGTGAAATTCTACATTAATTGTATCCAATCGTTCACCTTTGAAGACTTGAAATATTTTTAAAAAACCATTTGCACCCGTTACAATATATTTTTAGCATTAAACTTCACAAAAACTTTATCTTATCCTGCCCGAAAAAAATCAAAAAATCCTAGCATGACAGTAATTTTTTCGAAAAGTTGATCTCGTCAAATCCACAGAAAGAACTGGTTCCTCTCATATACATAACTTTAATCGAATTTGTTTCGAATGCAATCCAAAGTGGGCACAACGTTTTCCTAACAGAATAAGTGGTATGTCCTTTGATTTCACAAAAATCGTTCATAAAATACTTCGGTAAATTGTATGCTATGACCGAAATTTTTTCTACAGGAATTTGTGCGTTTCCCGCATAAAAAATGTCGGTAATGACAAATCTACCATATTTAAAAGATAAGATAAATTTTAAAAAAATCCACACATATTAAGCATACCCGATATATGCCCAAATATTTTCCAAAACCGCATCGCGACACGTTACTGCCTACTGACTCGCGGTTTCGAATCTGAACATAAACAAGTGTATCAACAAATACCTTAAAAATTAATAAATTATGTTGTTGACAATATGACAACAATTTAAGAGTCATACGTATGCGAGACGTACACTATGATCATTTTTGGAGCGTTACGTATTTATGATATAATGCCCGAATTCTTTCCAAGAATGTGATAACAATATTGTTTCCCCAATCGTAAAATCAGGAATAAATAAATAAGAAATAAGATCAACAAAACACGGCATATTCCCTTTTGTTTTATTTTTCTGAACAGAAATTTCTGAAGTTGTCAATATCCTTTACATCTTACAAATGAAATCATTTTAAGCAATTCTACCGCAAAACCAAACTTCCCGTTCACCTAAACGATTTTCTTGAATTACTGATAAATCAGTTTTAATAGATTGTAGTTCATTTCAAATATTGCAAAATAATAAATGAAGCTTTTAAAATCATTGCTCATAATTCTAGTTTTCAAAACTTGCCTAAATGTTTGAAAATAAAATTAATTTTTCCGCATTCAAAACCATAAAATTAAAAAATTTCAATAGCTAAAAATCAATGCGGTTTCGGTTGTAAAATTTCAGCCGTTCCAGTTTCTTCGCGTCTTTCTTTGTGTTCAAAGGAAGTTAACGTTAAAAAAAATTCAAACGAGAATTCTCATCTAAAAACTCAAAAATCCTAACCATTTCATTTTAAAAGAACAAAGCTATTTTTTCGAATTTCAAACACTGAAAATTTACTTCATCGTAAATTCGAATAAAATATAAATATTTAAAATAACTCAACAGCATTAGAATACATACATATAAGATTTTCAGTTTATGTATGTATGCTTTTTCGAATGACAATTTTTGAGTGAAACTCAACTCTTGTAAATTTAAAACCTGTCAAAAATCATCATACATTTTTTTCCCACAATTGAAGGGCTCGCTGGAAGAGGAGCATATGCCTCATTTTTCTTGTATTAAAACAGAAGCTGTTCAAAGTTTTGGTCAAATGTCGAATTCAAACTAATTTTTTTAACATGCTTCTAATTATTTATTTCCTCCATTGAAAAAACTTCTGGTTCCATGGCTTACTTTACAACTAAATGCAAGTAGCCATAACTAGACATCATTGAGTTTGTTTCTGAAAAAAGGATAATTTACGATTTGATTTCCATTTGAGTAGTTAGCAAAATACTCAGATTTTTTACTGAATGTATTTCCATCAGGAAGTAATGGGTTCTTATTACTAACTTAAAAAGTTAACAAATTGTGCCATGTTCATCCATTGAAGAATATTTTTCGTTTTCGAAAATATGATTTTGTTTATTAGAAACAAGCTATTATATTTATATTATAAATATTTTTTAAAAATCCTGATTTGTCTTCAAATCGATAAATTACTATTAAAATAACAACGTTCAAAATTTACATCAGCAGTGATTGTTAAAAATCTAATTTCAACAAGAACTATCCATATGGGAAGTTAGAAAAAATCAGCAATCATCCAATGTGGTTTTTGAGTATAATGCTTGCATGACATGCATCAAATACTTGAAGAAGTTCTGTTTGTTTCGTTTCCTGAATTTTTTATACGCACGTTGATCTCTAAAAATTATTGTTCAAGTTGTTTAATTTGATACAACAAATAATATTTTACATTGTAAAAAAAACCTTTTAAACAGGAAACAATTCAATAAGTATGTAATATAATTTCAAAATTATTTGTGAAAATCATTTCAAAATTATTTGTGAAAATTATTTCAAAATTAATTGCGATTCCTGTATTTCAAAATCGATAATATTTATTAAGCATGTATTTATCGATTGTTTTTTGTACTTCAATCAATTTTTTTGCGTTTGCGGAATAAGTAATATTTATCATACATAAATTTTCGAACTTCTAAGTAAATTGTTGATAATAAGGCAAATAGAGTATGGAATTTAAAAAAAATTGTATACGATACAATAATAAAAATTTGCAGTATAAGGAACAATACAGTTTTTTAAAAATTATTTAACCAACTGCAAAAACAAAAAAATGGACAATAAATTTGATTTAAATGGAGTATATTTTAAACTCACAAATTTAATTGTTATTTTGACTAAAACTTAAAGTCTTCGTCAGTTTTAGTAAATTCATGTCTGCACCCATGTAGCAACCAAAATTCTGGTTTAATGTCCTCCTGTTTAGTTTCAACGACCTCGCTCTCCAGTTTATAGATTCTATTTCTCTAGTATCTGCCTAGTATCACAGCTTCAAAAAATCTAATCTAAAACATCTGGTTGGTTTTTTCAAATGCGAGTGCTACTCCTTAAATAATTGCTATTGAATTTTATATAAGATTACAGAATCCACGCATAAGTTCCATTGAACAAACCTAAATATGTGCAGCAATTGTTAAAAATATTTTCAACATATACTTACAAGTCCATTAACAGTTAGTTTCTTAAGCTGTTTTATACTCTAAAAACTAGCTAACTAAATTTGAAATCAAATATTTGTGTCCAATGCTCATCAATATCCACTTTTAAAAACATGTTTCCAGCTATGTATGAGCTTTTCGTTATTTTTTTTATTTAGTTATTTAATTTCACATGTGTACAAAACATTAAGAAAGGCTACAAGTCGTAGCCGAAATATGTAAGTATTCCTCGAAATAATTTAAAACTTGATAAAGCAAACCCCTCGACTTAAATCGACCTCAACTAAAAAGAAAAAGGTACTAACAATGATGACCATCAATGGCGTATCACCCGAAATCGGGAGTATTTTGTGACGAGTAGTTTACAGCTTTTTTTTATTGCAAATAATTTAAATTGACGAAGGAAATTGCGTTTCGAAAAGGAAAAAGTGACGCGAAATCCCATTTTCAATCCATATAAACAACAGTAGCGGCTCTAGCTCAATTCCTCTAGGGAAGTAATTTACGTTTTACTACCAAAATGTCTATCTCGTTACTAAAATCACCATTTATACAGTCAATTTGTCGTTAATGATTTACCTAGCTACTAGTTCTGGTCGGGATAATGCAGTCCCCGAAATTTCACAGCAGTGTACTTAATCTACATATATTAGTAATTATAGCTTAAATCAAGGGCAGCCATCATGAAATTATTTTCTCGGTATCTTATACAAACGTATCGCACAAATTCATGACTTTTTTTGTACCTACTAGTAAATCTATTAATCATATAGAAAAAATGGAAGTCACATTTTTGTTACTTCCACCTTCTCCAACCAGTGAACAATAGCACGAAGAAGAAAATGCTTTTCCGTTACGGATGAGGTGCAAGGAATTGGTTGACCTTATTTCCGTTACCATTTCACTGGACTATATTTTTTGGTTTATGCGCCCATAGAGTCCACTTAGAGTTTGCGTCATTTACTCGATAGGCGGCTCGGCTTTTCATGGTGCGCCAAGGAATAAGAATTTGTTGCTACGTAGTAATGTCACGAAAGGTTGCCAGCCGGCGATACAGAAATATAGTGTCCTGCTCGTCATTCCCATCGCAGTTTAAGCCGAACTTGAATAAGTAAATATTCGGCATATCCCCCATATATTCGAAAATTGCCGACAAGAGTGTTTTTCAGCGGCACACACAAATTCCTCGATGTTTTTTTGGTTTGTATTGCCTGTCTGGTCTAACTAGAGAGGACACTCGCCTATTGCTTAAAACTGCATGTGTGAACGAAGACCAGGCATTAAATTTTGCTACTTTTTTCACAATCAAATATTTAGTTTTCAAATCACGAATCTTTCTATACAATCATACAAGTTAAGTGAATTTTATATTTATATCCAGGGAGCACCACGAAGGTTTGACAAAAATCATAAAAACAAAACCATAAACATAATATAATTTAAAGGAAAAATGATTTTCCATTTTTTTTTATCAAACTGAAAGTCTCTAGAGTTAGAGCCAAAAAAATGTTTTCAAAATATTTTAACGCTGACTAAAAGAAGAAGAACCTCCACGCTCTCATAGCGCAAAACTTTCTAGAAGTTACAAAATCTTGCTTAAACTGGAAGATTGAACTACCCTTTCACTTAACTAGCTTACTCATACTGAATTTCAACGAAATCGACTTTGAATTTCATATGAAAGTAATGTTCAATTTACAATTCTTGATTTTCCAATGAAGATGTATGAAGATTTTCCAATGGAAGATTGAAAAGTTAAAGCATTCATTTTATATAGAATTTAAATCGAAATATTTTAGTGTGTTCACTCACTGTTAAAAGGTAATTGAATCATGATTTGTGGTTATTTTCTAACAATTTTCTACAAAGAATCAAAATTAACAAAACTATTGCTCTTCAGCCCATTTCCAGAAAAACAATTCCACTTTATGTTCTACTATAAAACCTAAGGACGCGTTGTTTTGACGTTTTTCAAAAACCGGGGCACCACGGTATACTCCAAAGGTAGACTATCAACTATTGTACTGCATTCTTGCTTTTTTAAAATACACTTTTTACTGGGCGTTATGTCGCCCACCTCTAACATAAAAGACTTCTAGGCACAAAATTTATTTTATTAAAAGGAAATTGAAGTTTTTTCGAGTCTATTGAGGAAGGTACCCGCTCGTTGACAGTAAGGCCTCAAAACAATATAGGTCATCTTGTGGTCTTAGGACTCACATATATATGTCAAATAAATGTGAGAATTCTGCAATATGAAAAGTAAGATTAAAAAATGATGTGGATTAAACTTACCCTCAAAAAGTATTTCTCCTATATATTTTTGTAGTAAAATTAAGTATATTTAGGAAACAAACGGTCTGCGTTTGATTTAAGTGTTAATAGAAAAATTCAAGT
This sequence comes from Oxycera nigricornis, assembly GCA_963942545.1. Lineage (NCBI taxonomy): Eukaryota > Metazoa > Arthropoda > Insecta > Diptera > Stratiomyidae > Oxycera > Oxycera nigricornis. The sequence continues at coordinate 107,702,416 of OZ012660.1, read as the reverse complement.
AAAATGCTTTTCTTTGAGTGTGAAAAATCTATCCTTTTATAGAAAAATCCAGTCGCAGAATTATATAGCGCTAAAATGCACCACCACTTAATGAACACAATATGGAAATTATTAGTTAATAGCTAGCTCATTTGATTATCAATTCATAAGGAACCTTCCTTAACCCTAGGTCGGGCGCAAACGATCTGACAGGCACCGCCACGTCATTTTTTCTCTCGCCTCCTTTCTTAATGAGGCATAAAGACAATGCTTTCTAGTAGCTGCTTGTTTTTACCTGATCTATGTAATCTCCTTCTCAATTTATCCATTGCCCTTCACCACGTGCAGTTATACAACTTTTGTCTGACAGGCTCATATTTTCTTGTATTTAATTGTTTATAATATATTTTTTAACAGCTTTTTTAACCAATTTTATACCAAATATATTTTTTTGGTATGTATAGTTCTTTGAACAACCCAGAAAATGTTGCTTAGTGTATGTCTGTTAATTTAATTATAAAGGTTATTATCAATTTTCAACCTGTGCCGGCACATTGCGCCCGAACTCGAGAGTTCATACGTTGCGCCTGACGGAAGGTTAAATCATATGGCCCTATCTGGTGCATTTCATGACTCTTTCCTATACAGATTTTATACGGGCTTGGCAACATTACAAATGTTTATTTCATTATTTTCGGGTTTATATATTTGTATTTGACTGGCTTACAATCATCTCTTAAACACTAGAATTCATCATCATCATTGGCGCCCAAGACCAAATCAAGCTTACTGAAGAAAAATTAATATTTAGAACGATAAGTTCAAAACAATAATTTGTTCCCCATTAGGTGCTTGGTAATATTTATGTCGCAAAAAAGATATTTGAGGGAGAAATTTCTTTTACCAAATATAAGAATTCAACATTTTTATAGCCTTTATAGGTCATAATTACAGGATGACTTGTATCTACTTACTAAGTTGCGTACGAATCTTAGTGCGAATAACAAAATTGGACCGAGAAAGTTAGAGGCTATCTTCTAAAGTTAAAGGTTTAATTTGGAGTGGGGGTTTTTAAGGATGGTGATATTTCAGGAGAAGTAAAAAAATTTCACCTACATTTGCAATGCACATCAAACCAATAAAATCGTAATTAGTTTACAACCACAGTGCAATGCAGACTGTACAGCGCAACTATTCATAGCGTTCTAAAATCTAGTCATCAAATCTCCATTATCTATTGACCCTTGAGCGCATGTAATTAGGCTAATCTAATCGACAAACTAATTTGTGAAAAGTATCACCAAAATACTTACGATTCCCTTGTAATCTTTAGGTACCTGCCTATCTTGGATACTCAAGTATCTATTGTGTACGTCAAACATGATTCATATCTGTGCAATCATTGAATTCAAACAAAACACGAATGCACACACGAAGACCAAAATCCATTGTCAATAGTGCCGAACCAAACAAACTCAAAGTCCTTATCACACCTTTAAATCTGGAAGAAGCTGCTGACTCAGTCAATATATGAGTAGAGTTCAAAGCAGAATCACTTTCATAGACATGACAAGGTTAAACAAGACAAAAACCTGTAAACAATATTAGATAGGAATCCCATTTACCTGCCCCACACGGAAGGGAGGGAAACGTAAAGATTGCCGCGTTTGCCGATGGCATCAGGTATTTGTGTAGCTACTGTGATTGCATGGTGTGCCCAGAGCAAACGAAGGTAAACATGGAAGAAGACATCAAAACAGTTGACTCATGGTTTTTGTACAGCACATCCTAAATCATGACTCAACCTAAAGTCCTCGTTTCCATAGTCGCCTTCAACGACTCTGACGTTGCATGCCTTTTCATTGCGGGTAATTACTTTGTTGTTATCCCATCACCAACTGCGCGTTGTAAGACACCACTTGTTAACATGTTCACCTGAGATAATCAGTTTTCCATGCAGTACAGGTGTATAAGTTGCCACGTGGCTTGGTGGGCGGGCGTGCAGGTACATTATGACTTTATGGCGGCGTCTACAACATTACTGAAAGACGGGCGTGAGGAACAAGTAAGAAAAGGTAGTGGCTACGGCCATAATCGGCCACCTGTTTCCATGTTTACCTGTAAAACGCGACGGGAGTGTGTATCTATAAACACATTAGTAACAGTAGGTGGAGTGAAATTGGTCTTGCGTGATAGCAACTTTTTTGAGGGATTTCGCTTCTGAGCGTAAATAACATGTTGAGGTGTGAAAATTAGAAGGCGGAAAGTGAGAATCTATTTAGTGAAATGATAGCTGTGTAATTGTTGCTTAAATTAATGCGGAAAAGTGGCGGCATTAATGACTGTTGGAAAGTTACACAATATACTAGAACTTCTTTAAGTTGAACTGCAGAGAAAAGCCAAATGTATTTGAGGTTTTATATTTATCAAAATATCCGTTTTTTGCAGCTGAATTATGCTGAGATTCGAAGTTATTGAACCTATTCGTCTATTTTGACAAAGCTGTTGAATTGATTTCTCAGTCCAAACCAATTATTCTGGAACATCGAACTTTCTCAATTTATTGTGTTTCATCAAAGAGGCAAGCCTATATGATATACATATTATATTATGTTAGGACACTATATTTTTCTCTGTCAAATTATTATACGTTAAATTTTTTATATTGAATTAAACTTAAAATGCACGAAAGGTCGGCAAATTAACATGATTGATGTTTTTTTTTGTCATATTCACTTATTGTACTACATTTCATGTTATTTCATCAGAAACCGACAATAAGCAGTTAATATAAAATCCAAATCTAACAATTAAAAATGTATGAAGAATTATCTTTTCAAATACGTACACTTTCTGCGCATACAACTGATTTCAAAATTTTCGTATCATTCTGAAGTAAGTAGATAATAAATTCATATCCATTAAATATACTTTTAAATGGAATTGATTTATGTAAATTTATTGCCAGATCAATACAGTGCTAGTGAAAAAATTCTAAATCCGTCCCATTTTTAATCGATAATTTTTATTGCTTATCGAATGTAATGTTAAATGTATTTATTGTGATTATATATTTGAATTGTATGGATTTTGCTGAGAGATATATTGCTTCAGATGTCCTATATTTAAAAATAAAAGCATGGGGAATATGAGATTTGTTAAGCAATATGACGATGAGCTGAAATCGAAAGAGAAATACCTGGAAGCTTCAAGCTTTAATTCGAAAAATTTAAATTATTTACAAGATTTGATAATATTTGATGGCGCAAAATATCAAATTCATTTACTTGAACAATAGAAAACTAAGCGGTGAAATTGTCAGCAACACACTCGTCCGTGATTATTACCCTGATTTGGCCCAGGTACTCGCACAGTTGCAACATTCTTTCTCAGTTGCAAGATTTAGTGGATCTCATTCGCTAAACAATTGTGTCTTTAAATTGCCAAAATATCTGTGAGGCTTCAACTAAATATTATTGAAAAATTGATATTTAATAATTTGTGCTATTAAATCAAGTAACATCATAATTCCGAAAAAAATTGTTTTATCATTGTTTTTCACAATTGTTCCATCCAATAATTTAATTGAATAATGATGCTGGAATGGTGATCAAACCTTGAGGGGGGAAATCACATAAGGAGGCCTATTTTTACGCTTTTTCGTGATTTTTTTGAAGGAGAAGAAATTTTTCGAATTTTTTTGTACTACCACCTGTCCAAATCAAATACATACAAAGTAAGATAGATTCATAGAAAGATAAATGCATGGTAGCGCTCCGCTTTTCTGCGATCGCTCCATTCAATGGGCCTTGCCATATACTCGAGCACGCTTCGTATCTTGCCCCGAAAATATAAGAAAGACTTCGAATATTGGTCTCAAATTTTTTTAACATACTCTAGAATAGCTAAACTTTCGATTTTTGCAATAAATTTTCTTAAACCGTCTAATGTGATGTCTCCCCATAAGTGACAAAAATAGGCCTTAGCGGTTGAAACTTATGTGTCAAAATTTTTATTGATGCCTTTCCTATGCAGTGGTTTTTTCTCTTCATCTTGGGGCATTTTGTAAAGTCGCAAATCATCTATACTCTTCTGCAAGTTTTTTGTTTAAATTCGTTTTGGGCTAGAGTTAGTTTTACATTACCTACAGCTAAAGGCAATTTCGTTGGGGCATTAAACCGAATATCTCCTAATATAACACATCAAGACAAAAAATATATTGTCCTAGTGATGACCAGTTTATTTCAATACCTAAAAGAATCAGGCATATATTCAGCATAATATAACATCTACATTTTTAGCTGGAGTTTGTCGGTAACATGATAAAACTACAGACGAAACTTAGATTGTATTCATCAAATTAATAGCAGATGGAGTCACCGGTGGTACTCATCACACATAAACAAAGTAGTCTTGAGGTCCTCGGTGGCATACATGTAATGTGGCAGCCAACGTGTTAAACTTGGTTAATGCGAAAATTCAATACTGCACAGTTTCTCTTAAATGGATCTAAATCAATTGTCAATGGTGGAGAAAGATTTTTTTTGGAGCACCTGCATACTTAAATTGACAAAAATGTTGCAATGATTATATTTAAATCAATGGCAATCATTCCATCGTACTTTTATTTTTATTTTAAACTGCAAATGTGCCCAGAACGACGCTTCACCGTTTTTATATCTGTTGTGATTTTATGGCGCTTAATTTTGCAATCAAAGTGAAACGTATCCATATTTTGCAATGAGCCACACTTTATAAACTTTATAGCTAAATATCAAATTAGCAAACCATAGCCGCAAATATTTTTTTCTTGCTGATTGCCTCAAAAACACCTATAAATAATAACTACAGCATGTGATTTACGCCCAATAACAATTCCTAATTACAAACAAATAATAACCGACAGCTATTTGTTTATTTGTTTGTTTTATATACATTTCAACTTCCAATTAACCAGTTAGTGTTGATATATTTTTTTGCATATTGCAAGCAGCTCCAAGCCACCCATCTTTGTATAGTATGTCGCCATTTCGCTATCGTAAAGTATTATTGTAAATAAAAACATACGTACTACGTACATATATGGCTCATGATTTTTCCTGTTATTATTTTTTTTTACATATATCCAGATTTTCGCATGTAGGTAGTGAGCACATATGTATATGGCCTACTTGTGAATGAATGTAGTGAGAATTTTCCTGAAAAAAAGTGTAGCTATAAACATTAATCTACAGCCGAATATTAAATTTTCATGCATATAGTGACATCTTCATATCACTAGGATAAACTTTTTGTGTACCGTATTCACTGAATCTATGCATATTAAAGATACATCACACGCGGTTTGTATTTAAATAGGGGGAGTGTGCATAGCGTACTGAACATATTCTCCATCGATATGTACGTTAACAGTGTTATAGATTCTGCTCGCGTCATATAGTTCAATTGGAAGTTCAGTCTGTACGAATCCCAACACACAAATGATTTTTATTCACGAATATCGACGCGAAACAGTACGTGAGGATAAAAATTATGTATCTATAATAATGAATGACACTCTAAAAGGAGGTTGCATATCATCGCGTAGGTTTTATTTTGATACATGCATATGGAAAGAACGTGGGGAAACATCCAAAGCACACGTGTTGCGCAGGTTGAAAATTATATTCTCTATTTCGCAAAAAAAGACGACACACAACAATGAATATTGTTCTCCAATATTTGATTGTATTTCGGTATCATGGATGCGATGGAAAAACCAAATGCGTTTTATGCGTAGGTTTTTCGTATTTTCCATGTATGATATTTCATGTGTGTGGGTGAAATATTTTTTTTGGGGAGTGAAAATATGTCCTCATAATGTTGTGTATATTGCTTAGTCGTCCCCAACTTATTCATCGTCATCATAATGGCCATCACTGTCTCAATAATCAACTTCGTCATCGTACATTATGGTTGTATACAACCAAATTTTAGAGTTGAATATCGAATCAATATTTTGTTGTCGTTTACACAATTTTCTGGAAATTTAAAAAATATAACATGCTTTATTTTTTTAACTTAATTTTTATTAAAATTGTTTTAAGACTAGTCATTCTAACTGATTCACATAAGATAACTTAAAGCAAGCTTTGAAATACGGTCAACCCTCCTATAACGCGGTAAGTGCGTACCGCGTTATATGGAAACCGCGCTATAAGAAACTCGGATTTAACCGTACAAACCAAGCTAATTCGTAGCGCGTTCTATGGAAACCGTCTACCGCCTTGTATGGAAGAGTACCGCGTTATAGGAGGGCTGTCGCAATTTCAGCTCCGCGTTATATGGAAACCGCGTTCTGAGAGTACCGCGTAATAGGAGGGTTGACTGTACATACAAAATTATTTGTTGGACAGCTTAGGTCCATGCCTACCGTTTTTTAGCAATAAAACATGGTAACCTGACTTGATATTAAAGATGAATTATTTTGTGCTACATATCTTTGGAAATTCAATTAAGGATATAATTCAAGCTTTAACATTCCACCAATTTCGTCAAATTTGGCACACTTTTATTTTCGTAAGCATTAGCAGCTCATCAATTACATAATTTGTTGTTCGAAAAATCTGAATTAAGCAGCTCGAAATCAAATTTTCTACTCACTTACGCGAGTCCTTCTAGCTTGAAAAGAATGATTGTACTTAATGTTTAATTTTAAAACCTTGGCATGGATATAATTTACAAGTTCTCTTAATTTAAGAATCATTCATGAGACAAATGGCTTTAACACGTTTTCGCACACTTTTATTTTTGGTATAAACGCACATTTTTATAGTGTTTTATATTTTACTTCGGTTAGATTAGGTTGTGAGAGTGCTAAGCCGGCTTCTGCGGCACTTAGGTCAAATTATTGTGCTCTGTAGACGTAGATGCCTACTAAATCATTCAGTGAATCATCCCCACTTCTCTAGGAAATACAGGAGTTTGATTTTTTACTTGTTTGGAGGTAAAAATCTCTAAAATTTGTTCGCTTTTTTTCGAACGATCGTAACCATCATTTGCGTATCGTTACCTTTTTCTTTGACTAAAACAAATCACGGCTATGATTGTTGTGGGGAAACCATGTAGGACAGCTACGTCATCATTTGTTTACCCATCAACAAAAATTGGACGACTGTAAAAGTCGTGTGCGGCGTTTCGTTTTCAGAAATTAATGTCCGTTTCAATTGATTTGATATTAGCTTTTGGAAACGTGCAGAAAAGTGATAGTGATGTTTCTTATAAGAAATCCTTCTCCTCCATGGAACAGATATTTTTTGAATCCCCCTCTCTTCTCACGAAGCCAACGTACCTTTTTTTATTAACTCAGACACCTAACGTTCATTCGTAACACTTTAAATCTAACCATACGTCGATTCGACGAGCAATTTTCAGGATGTATTATTTTGTCCATTAATATTTTTTTTCGTTTTAACCAGCTATTACAGGAACCAATTGCCTGTTGTAAGAGCTCGGTGAAAACTGACTTGACAAGCGCCGTTTCAATGGAAGGTGCAAGCGCCAAGAAAAACTCCAAGTTTTCTGTCACGTACTAATCGATTGAACGAAGGTTAGGTGTCTAGGGTTAAATATAAATCAAATTTCGGTATAGTTTTATATAATACTTCTATTTAAAGTGTTTATTAAGTGCTAACGATCAACTTATAAAAATTATTCAGAGAGGAAATAGAATAACGTAACGATAGTCATAACATGATCCCCCTATTAAGACTTTGGGACTTCTAGGGCATCAAATAGGCTTATCTATCGATGGTTTCCAATAAAAGTTTGGCAAGTTTTAAGATAGTGATTGAATCACTGTAACATTTTCAAAGTTATTCAACACATGTCCGAAGAACTTTCAGATTTTTTAAATATTTTTTTGTATAATTTCTGTGGAAAGACAAACAACTATTAGGGACTAAAATTACATAAAACTTAAAATGGTGCTAAAATGTGCATACGTTTAATAGATATATAAATGATTTTTGAAGCTACCATCTATATATGTACATAGGTATCAATAGCCAAATTTCACCCAATGGTGTATAGTAGAAAGATCGCAGGACTTGAAGCTTGCTTGTTTTAGTTTAGTAAAATTTGCGATCTGAACTTTTTTTAAATTTGAAGCGGATCGAGTTTATAATATGTATCTAATTCTCATTTTTCACGGATTTGAAATGTGCCCTTCAATACACTCCATTTTAGAAATTTACAACTCGTCTCCATCCTCACCGGTATTTTGATGTTTTTCTTAGCGGATTCATGGTTCCTACTTTAGATACTACGACTTCAAGTCGATCATAATTTTCCTCGACGGCTTGATCATTGCTGATTCTTTATTATTTGATTAATAACTTCTAGACCGCAGGAAGTAATGTGTTTGTTGCAACATTCCCAAAAATTTAATATTAATTTTCTAAAATTTTTAGAAGCTTTCCTGAGTTGAGGTCTCTGATATTGCAGCTGATTTATACCAATTTAATTTTCGATATAATTAATAGTGTTCAACGAAGAGCTTTAAGATTTTATTCTAGTTTTTCGTTCCAATGCAAAAAATTTACATACGATTTTTATATAAATTTACTTTTCCTGTAGTTTTTTCACAATAAATCCATTATTTTTAAAAGAAGTATGTGTAGTATTGACTCATAATTTATTACAGTATCACTAAAAAATAAATAACATCTTTTATCACAATCATTGAACGCGTTACGGCAATATATTTCAAATATATGAGCTGCTATCTTTACCAAAAAACACCCAACATATGTACGTTCATGTAAAACTGAATCAGAACTCTTAACACATTGAAATATCGAAGAAGATAAAATTAAAATTTAGTGAGTTGATGAAAGGACCACACACTAAACCACTATAGAAAATCTAAAAAAAAAATCCACAATATCAGCAACAATGCGTGGAAAGAATGCTTTGTAGGTAGGCAGGCGTACATGGTTGGGATACGATAATTTTTCTTTGCCATTAAAACTCTGACTAAAGCATAGCATGTCGACCGGCGCCATAATAACACTTTTTCTTTTCGTCCAACGTAAATGCGAGCACATAACATTGAATAAGAAATCACCAATTTCTTTGACACAGTTAAAAAATGGCCACAAGACATGAATGTCCTCTATAATAAATAAAAATATAATTTGTCGTTGATAAATAATCAAGCATTTCATTTTTTCTTCGTCATCGCGCAAAGTCAGTGAATGAATGAGCGGATTTGAAGGGTGGTACTATTTCTGTATCGTTAACAATCTGTGAAAATGTTGAATGTATAGATTAATAGTGTTGTGTGTTTCCGTTTTGCAATGGAGGCTATACTGGTGATGAGTCCTTGAATACTTTATGTAACCTGTAAGTGTTCATCTGATTATGTTTAATTTACTAAGCCTTAATAGTAATGGCCATGCTAAGAAATCTTTTTAAAAAAGCTAATCTTTCACATGCCATTTAATTAAACACAAAGCGATAGGCGATAACTTCATAACATTTTTTTTTGTATTTAGGTCATATGCCTCTAAATGAATGATCCAAATTTAAATAATTCCAACACGTGCTTTAAGATTTCCTTTGTCTTTAGTATTCGTTGAAATTAGCTGAAACAAGGGTTATCATCCGCTTGACATATTTTTTAGGTAGTAAACATTTGTTGATAACCAGTTTTTGCTAACAATGAAGCAAGTGTCGACAATTAATTGAGAAAAAAATTGAGAAACTTTCCTAATCCATTAGCTTCCATCAGAGTGTATAATTTTAATTGATTAATTTAGAGCAGCCGGACATAGGAAGAAAAAAAACATCAAAACTAGTTCTCTTTAAAATAAATCAAATCAAATCAAATCTTTGTTTTGAACGATGTAAAGTAGAAAATGTTTGAGTTCATTTGGATACATCTTGGCTAGCACATTTACTGTTATGATGTCTAAATCATAATAAGATGTTTGGGAAAGTCAATAGTGGCGCCATTTTCCTTGAATTTATTAAAATTTTCCCCAGGAAACAAAGCACAGGAGTCGATAATTGCTAAATCGTCTTCAAAGATTCATCATCTATGTCAGAAATCGTTTAAAATTTAAACTTTTCCATTAACCGTGACAGTGTATTTCGTGCAATAGCGCCGCATCCACAAAATATCGCGATCACTACAGTGTATCTACCTATGCCAAAAGATTTAAATTTTCCACAAAAGAAAATATAAAAAACGGAAGCAAACTCACCTTATTTTTTAAAAAAATACATTTGAAAAACCGATCGGTTAATTGCATTTCTTCAAAGCAATCCATTACCAAGCCTATTTTCAAATAAACGAAGCGTAAGCCAAAAAAAAAATCAACCCCCCGTGTTTTCAACTCATTTATTAAACAACACATGTCATAAATTTCAAATATTTCTCTTCTACCTTAGAGAAAATCGCTGCCCTGGTCGTGTCTGTCGTCAAATTTTTAATAGGCAGGCAAAGATATATACGTTTTTCTCGTTCACCTTTTCTTCTTACTGAAAATATATATAAATATGTATATATATATATTCGCTTAGTGTCCGGTCGCTTATCCACCCCAGCTGCGTCAGCTATCAACTTAAGGTGTATATATTTCAAATTTTAAAAATTCCCTGTTTATAATAAAATAAATTATATCAGCGAAATTCCGAGATTCTTTTGAGTATTTTGCAATTTTTTCAAAAAAAAGTTTTACTGTCAACAAAAGAAATGAAAGTGACCTGTAAACGCCATTGTGGACGGCATATGGATTGAGCAAGGTGTGCACAGATAAAAATTCTTGTCTTACTTTTTTATTTTCGAAAAATAAATATTTTTTTTTCTTCAGTTGAATGATGATCACTATGGCTTGCGAAAAAAAAATTTTGAACATTTTCTTTTGCCAAATTTTGTTTTTATTTTGGTGTTGTGTTTCGTCTCTAGAGTAAATTTCACAAAGCGCCGGAACCAATTGAGTGTCACATAGTGTCATTGTGTCATAGTGTCGTTTTTCGTATGGATGTTGAACACACGTGTTGGTGATTTGTTGGTAAGATTTTACCAAAAATTTTGCATTCAATCTGACATTTTTAGGTGTCCCAAGATATTATGTTTATTGTGTTGTGTTCTTATTAATTCGGTTTACTAAGAAACGGTTATAGAATAGCAAAGAATATTTTTCTTATTATCGTAAGCATATACTTGGTGATTTTTATTTTAGAATAGTTCTTCTAAACCGGAACAATCTTTAAAAAATATTATTTAATCTCAAAAAAAACTGTGTTATAACTGATCTAATAATTTGCTCTCTATTTTATGTTATTCCACATTTGATTTGTTTATGGTTTCCAAATTGAAACCATCCTCGAAAATATTGTCGACCGATGTTTTTACATTTATGTAAGGACATGGGTACATATGATGCCAATGCATCAGTTTTGAACTGTACCAGCATTCTATGAATAAAGCACGTCAGAGCGGTTTATGAAGTGCAATAAATTGCTAAATTGTTTATGACCCTTTTAACAACACTTGACTGACTAACTGACTGACTTGTTGCTGTTTGAATTTCGGCTGCACAAATGGTTTGGGGATGGTTTGGTCCATCGATCCGATGGATAGGTGACTGATATGTGCCAGGGTCGCCATATTGTACGCTACTCTGTAATGTTTCGTGGCATACCTGATGCACAGTGCATTCACCATGAAATGCATCACTGATCCGAACCATTTCATATGTGCATACGTTTGTATTTTACGAACATGTCAGCCCGTTCTGTGTAGATTTAATTTGCTGGCTGTTCGACGTAGTCGTCGTCATTGGTCTCTCTTCCAACCGGCACATCAAATTTATGAATCATAATTCTGGCTAGCCGCCTTTGTGGCCGCTCATTGTTTATTTGATAACCACAAAGGTAGAAACAAAAATCTTTTGTTTATACCCGACCAAAAAAAAATAAACGCTTTCCTATTTAACGGGTTGGAGAACGAACGCTGATGCGAGCCTCGTCAAAAATGGGCTAGAGTCAGCCAAGTGAAAAAGAGCTGTTTTGAAAATCAATTACACTGGAAGAGGTGTAGTTTTCTGGGAATCTTTTTTCATTGGAATTTTCTTTGTTTATTTGAAAATGTGTGAAAATCAAGTGAAAGTGCTTTGCTCCGCGCGTACTTCCACATTGAAGACGTCTTTACGCGGCACAATTGGCAGCTTCTTTATCCGAGCAATACTACAAAGGAAAATGGGAACAACGTGAAAATTTATTTCTGGATGAAAATCATTTTTCCTGAAACAAGTGTACTTCCTGGCATCGCTAGGATAGAGGTAGTATACCTAGCTCTTGAGAATTTAATTGCTTCGTTAAATGATCGCGAGCGCTGCATGTGATAATCCCTTGCAGTACGAAGGACTAAATTCGCTAGTTAAATTTTTCTTAGTGCAGAAAACGTGATATCTATAAAAAGTGAAAGTGCAGCTGAACAACAGAATATTGTTTCCCAGTTATTGAGTCTTGCCGTCACTTAACAAATTGCGGTATTCACACGGATTACTCTTGTTTTCGTTGTTTCATTTCGAGAGGAGTGAATGGAATATGGTCGCCAGATGTGGTTCGTGTCTTTGATTTATGAACATCAGACGGGACGGAATGCAGTCTTATAGTGAAAAGATTCTTTTTCTCCTCTGAATGACGACGATAGATAAGGTAGGTGATATGTCTGCGAATCCAGGAGGAAAATAGGTAGTGAGCATTTCGAATGTGGGGAGAATATTTGTATGTTTATTTATAGCGTGCTCGTTACTTAAATTGTAAGGCGAACGTGAAGGGTTTGGTGTATTTGCCTAGAATTGAATTTCGAGGTATTGAATTAGATATACATATATGGGCTTATACGCCTACATGTCTAAATTAAAACCCACTCTCCTATCCTCTAAATATATTTTTTTCTTCATTATAACGAACTTCTGATAACGCACAAGGCGTATAAAAATAAATGAACGTTTTATGGTTAATTATTTTAAAACTGATTACTATACAACTAGCTATGCTATGCTATGGTAAACGGGCGTCGTCGAGTTTGTTTCAAATTTAACAACTGATTTTTAAATTAATAGATAACCAAGTATGTATATCATTTATTGTCTCCTACCATGATATGAAAGAAAAAAAACCAACACAAGTGACTCCGAGATTTCACTCTAGCAACAATCGGTCAATGTCTGAGGAGTTCGTTTTTTTTGATAATTCAGAATTATATTTAAGTAATAACTCATGAGATCTTCCCAATTTTATTCTGATTTCATAAAATATTAGCTAAAATGTTGGCACATAAGTTTTCCATTCTCAGATATGAAAGCTATAAATTTTTCGAGTTATATTAAATGAAAATATATATCTTCTACGGCTATTTGCATTCTTCCATCACAGCACAAAAAAAACCGTCGAGGATAATATTTCCACATTTATTTTTTCAAAATAATTTTCCCTATAAATATTTTGACGCACACCTTTCAAATTTCACTAATTAATGTGAACATGCTACGCATTTTAAAAAGAAAACCTTCTGAAATTTTTAAAATAAGTCCTCTCTAATAATACGCACGGAAAGCGCCTGCCGTGTCAAAAATCAGCATCACATTCTTTTTCACCTAAAGACTAATGCGATTTCTATTCACTGAAATGTCTACTTTTGTACGGATAAAAGTCATAAATCTTTTCATAAATGTTTAGCATGTCCATCAACGCGTTTAAAGTTCTATCCAAACTAATATATGCATGCTAAAGCTCAAATCCATTATATTTTCAAAGTGAATATTGTTCGTATCTCCTACTAGAACACATACCTATAAAGATAAACGCACCTTTAGATATTCTATCATTTTAGCTGAAAATATCAATAATTTTTGCGAAAAACTTGTAGGTCCTATCAAATTTGTAGATTAATGAAAAGTTTCAGGTGGAAACAGGAAATCAAGAAATAAATGGTTTGAGTCATAGTTTCGGGGAAAAAGTAATAAATCTGAATACTAAAAACATTATAATTGAAAATTAGCATTTCAAACCAAATTTTGAAATGAGTTTCTGTTAATTGATCAAACGATCAATAAAAACCCAATTTATACCCAATAGTATGCTGCAATATCGTCAGATATTAAAGCAATACCACCGTCAAAATAATGGACAGGATCTACGACTTTTGTGTAGTTGAAAACATTATTAAAGTTTAATGAATTTCTGAATGAAATATCAAACGTACATTGTTTCAATCTCAAAAATATTCGTAGAATATAAACTTTTCAAGCTCATTTTTTGAGCACATAACAAGGTATAAAAAGCAATTGAAAACTTGTAGAAAATAATGGGGAACAAAATCACTAAAGTGAAAATTCTGGAAGCGACAATTATTTTCTAATAAAATATTTATGAGTATTTTTTTTACTGAATTATTGGTAATATCCTGATACCCATGGTTCAAATTAAAAAGTATACTTTGTTTGTTTTTACAGAATCATTTCAATCATAAACTACGATTTCAATTTCCATGTGCACTAATTGAAACGTGTATCTTCTTAGTCCCACTCCCAAGTCCAGCTGCTTTGCAAATTAAGTATACATTTTCCATCCCACTCGCAATCACCTAAATATTTTAACACCTCGGTTAGTTGCACAAGTTTACAAAATACCGCCCCCTAATTTAATATCCATTGCAATATGCATATTAAATTCTATCGCCACATGTTCACAAAGTCTACCTTGGGGACCACGATTTTGAAAATAAGAAAAGATGGCATCACATGCAATTTAACGTTAGATATGATTAGATATTATGGTGTGTAAAGTAAACGTCCAGTATTTCAAAATCTCTTAATGAATAGAAATAATATTACTAACGAACAAATTTCATTGGCAGTGTAGGAAACATCAGGATATGTTGCGATTTTGCATTTAAATCGATGACATCAACTATTCGTGTTAGCCGTTGCTCCGTTATGGCGGGAATTCTCGATAAATGTGGCTGAGTCGTTTTAACAGTTGTTATTAATATGATCGTATGTTTTAATTGGTGATAATTAACCTTTTACTTAACGACACAAACTGATCATATTCACCGCACAATTGAAATGACTATTGCATATCATGAACTAGACGCAGAACTAGTGATGGCTGAGTATATTGGAGACCATCTATTAAATAGGAAGAAAATGTAGTTCTTGTATATTTACGAAGCTAGATAAATATATAGACAGATAGACTTTTTTGCGGCATGTTTTCTTGTCTTGTCGAAAAAGTTACTAGTTAAAAGTTGTTTCCTTTCTGGGATTGCTGGATTGCGTTCAGACCAGAGAAAAATGTATGCTGATTGATATACTTATAATATTCACCTCTAAGAAAACCATATCGGGATAAAATACTGTAGAGGTATTTTGTAAGTTTAGCATAGCTTCTGTATTCCTCGAAACTACTACACCGCGCAAAAAATTCGAAGCGAATTTCACCGAAATATGTTTCTTCTAAATAAATACATCTTGACGTAGCAAAAACTAAATGCCTTGTCAAACACTTGTTGCGATCCCATATGCCCGTATAAAATTAATTGACATAAATTAAGGTACACACACATAAAGCAGTTTTAAAGCACGCCAGGTTTGAATACTTGCCTCCATTGCTTCGTGTGTTGTTTCTGTGGTACCCATTATATTGGTGGCAAGTTGGATGCGTTACCCCCTAGGTTAAAGCCAGTTTAGAAGAGACACACACTGGTTGTTCATTGCTTCTATCTAGACGTTGATGAACATGATGAGATCATCGCTGAAGTAGCCAGTTTCTTTTACATAGGCCTTAACAGAGAGGTACCGCATAATAGTATGGAATGTCTACTTTCGGTTTTTTGTTCGGTGCTGTCTGCGTTAACCAATCCCAAATGGTCTTGCTAACGATCTATAATTTTATGATCTTCTTGCTGGGATGGATACTATACGCTACTATGGACACGCGAACCTAAGAATTTTGCTTTTCTGCAGCTTTAATTAATTGTTCCACATCGTTGGTTAAGTTTGGTTAGTTTAACGGTTATTGCGTGATGTTTTTCAATTTATTCTGATGGTTTCGTTCAATTGGGGTGCTTCATTTTAACCCGATTAAGAAAAAAACGACGGTTGGATCGTTGTGTTTCATGTTTTTTTTTGTACAGGGAGCGTCACAGTGAGCTTCTTCATTAAGTAGTTATTTTTAATTATGTTCAACTAAACTTAAATGTATTTTCTTGTATTCATCTTTACAGTTCCATCACTGGCATCAAGTCTTCATCACACGAATGACAAACAGCATTTTGACAATTCGTCGAATTACCATCACCAAAATTCCACACCATCGCCTCCTATTTCAACAACATCACCAATCGGTGGAACGGTGACTGCTTCGGATCTAACAAATCATCACCAGCATTTAGGGAATGGCCATCAGAATCACCATTACAGCTTGCAGCAACATCAGCAAGAACAACAAAGACAGCATCATCATGCTATGGTATTGGCGATAGCTAACATGACTGGAGCCAAATCCCCACCGAACCATCTCAATGGATACGATGAGGGTGGACGATCAACATCCAGCCCGGGATCATCAACCACTTTGGGTGATTTGTGTTCGCCGCATAATGGTTCGATGTCAGGACCAGGAGGACCCTATTCTTGTGCCCAGTGTTCCGCGGCATTCCCTTCGCGGGATATGTTGGAAAAACATGAAATGATGCATTCCCCGAATACAACTGTTGTAAGTAGTACTGTTCTGCAAAAAGCGATTCTATTTTACTTCTGAAAGTAGTGATTTTGAAGCATAAATGATGCATTTTATACGAGAATCATTTAGAATGCGATCGAATAGATATTTAAATTCGATTGACTTAAAACGATTGAAACAGTTTTGATGAGGATTTTATGTACATATGCGTTATTCCCATAATATGTTATTCTCACGTCAGATGTAAACTATCTAGCAAATATTAGTTATTCAATGGGCAGACCCAACCAGCTTCATATGCCAATCAAATCACTTGTATCTATCAATCAATCGCCGGAAATTCACAATGAAATGCAATATTAACATTTTCAAATGAGATTCAATAGTCTGTGAACTAAGAAATCATCGCTTATTCTGCGATACAAATCATGCATATGCATTCAAACAAACTGTAGCATAACACATCCAGCTCATTGTTTCGAATTCATCTTTAGCTGGCATTTATAAGTACATCCCCAGGCATCATATTTACGAAAATAAACGCACTTGAAAATCTCTTGAGTTGTTGTAATGACCCACCATCATCTTCACACGACTTTTTTCATTATCCCCGCATGATTTCACTGTGCCATCTACACTTGTAGACTTCAATATCTACTTGTTCCTACATAGCTCCGACAATCACGATCCATTCGTTTGGACTCGCACATATGTGGAAAATATAAATTACTTCGCATATCACGATGGTAAAAACATTTGTAAGAACGAAAGATCTCTGATATTATTGAGCTCACCGCTACAATGTCTTTCATTATTCAAAAAGTTTCCTCACTTCATGCACTATTTACTCTCTTGGTGTGTTATGGAAATAAATCAATGGCTTTCAATCAGCCGAAAATTAGAAATTCTTCTTTATTATTAAAAGAGCAACAAACTCATGTCGCTTGAATAGTAACTCGAAATGTAATAAAGTATTTTGACGGAACCAAAATGGAAGATTTTTTAAATATTTTATTTAGTTCCAAAGCATATGTAGATCGTGCGTGCGTAATTTGGTTGGAGTGAAAATATACTGCCTAATTGATTGGTTGACACAGATGAAGTGGACATAAAACTCGAAAACCAATGGTCCCGAAATTTTGGTTGGTGTCAATTACTGAAATGAACACACAAAGCTGTTAAACACGTACAGTCAAATGGCTTTTTTTCTGGACACAGTTTTGAATCACTTTTAAGCATTGTTTCGTTGACGAATAATGTCCATTTGTTGTTAACAAAGTCTCCGGGTGTATAATAAAAAGATTACTAATTTGGAATTTCCAAAACGGGTGTATATTTTCCATGAGCATAAAATTTAGCTTCGATCAATTCCGTAATACGGAGATTACTTTATAAATAACCATTGAGAACGGGGTACGATCATAAAATTTTGATTATATTTTTTTGATGGAAATAATTCTATTCATTTTTTGCGTAAGTGTAAAACAAACAAGTGTTCATTAAGTAATATTTCCATATATTTTTCACACGTAGCAAGAACATAACCTTCATAATAATATTTCAAAATAAATACTTATTTGCTTGATTAATTTAAATTGAGTTACTGATAGATTCCATTTCAAAACATTTTAATCATAGAATACCTCATACTACCCCATAAAAAACGTACTAAAAGCCTTTTAAAAATAACAAGTTACTAATTTCATTTAGAACGAAAACATAAAATAACCTGACAAAATATTGTTGCAACCGTATTTTTTTAAATTTATTTTCCATACTGCAAATACTATCTCATCATTCGATTCATCGTTGAAAACACAAGCTTAGTCATCGAAAGATGAAGATGGGAATTTATTTGCAACGTAAATTTAATATATAAAAAAAAAATCAACCATCACTGCGATAATAATTATAATCTATTAAATGTCCTCAAAACAAGCGTAATTTACATTTGATCAATTACGCTTTAAAAGATCTTGCCCTCAATTCTCGCATGTTGGGCGTATGTATATTTTTATTTTTCATGTTACAGAAACGTTTCTTGGACAGTTTCTTCCGTATTTCAATCAAGTTTAATACCCTCAATACTGGTAGAAAAATTCAGTAATAGATAGACAAAGAGACGGAGAGGGGGGGCAGTATTAAAACCATTGATTATTTGTACATGATTCTCTTGTGTAGATAACGAGTGTGTTCTACAAACGGCGAGCAAAATTATTCACAACGAATACATATTGAGGTTTTGTGGAAAAACGTATTGTGGTCATCCAATTTAAGCCGCCGTCAGTAAAAATTGTTTTACTGATAATCCCTACCAACTAAATTGGTTGCATTTTAAATTCCTTGGATTAGACAAGAAAACACTACCGGTATTCACTTCCTAGCTCGGATCTTTCGCATTTGCTTCAAAATGTATGAGTAGAATATTTTATGCTTAGCTAATTTATTTATAATTTTGACGAGGTTAAATATTGACTACTAAATAAATTCAAACATTTTGATTGTCTTTTATATTTTAACCACAAAAATACGTTGTTGAAAACAATACCAAATATATATCATACCAACGGCTCCAAAATGGATTCTCCAATCATGACGCATTCGGCACGTAGACTAAACACATCTGCATCCGTGTGCCCTTTTTCTCCAGAACAAAAATTATTAATGGCCATTATTATCAAATCCACTTTAATTGCCGTCATCACAAGCAGCACCATTAAAGCAGTCTTACGGGATGGTGCGGCAAAAACATGAGGACCATGCTCAGAACCTTGTGGGGCTCGCTATAAACCAATGTAGAGGTGAACTTAAATTGTGTACATCCGGCGAGATTATGTAGTCGGCCATATTTTTGCTGTGAGTTCCCTAAATATCTCTTTGCTGAAAGTTATACCATTGGTCTCACCGGCAAGACCATCTGAATTTTCGTTTTCGTCGTCCCAGGTAAACGAAATATGACGCCAACTCATGCAACCTCTACGAAGCGCATCACACACGCTAGTTTAAAGTGGTACCAGAGACCTACCTAATAGGTACCTCTAATCCATGGCCAAAGAATCAAAAGGAGAAAAAAGTGAAAAACCTTGACTTGAATATGTATCATCTGTCACAGCTGGATTTCTTCTTCCATGACTTGTTCTACAATAACACGCCGCATCTTAAGAAAACACAAAAGAAGAAGATGGCTGGCTGCACGTTGTTTCTTCATCCAAGGTGTTTTTTTCTTTCTTCTTCTGGATTGTCGAATGCTATGGCTGATGATGAGGTGTACAAGGCGCAAGAGATCCGAACAAGGGAAGGTGACTCTCGTCTCGCATGATATCATCACAAAATGCAGCCAGTAATCCTAAAATGGGAGCCATGTTATTTCGACTGGCAGGAAATTATAGCTGTTGGTTAATGGCGAACGAAGCTGCATAGGTAACTATCTACCCAACTATGGACGTCTGACAAATTGATGATCTTTTAAGAAGCAGGTTTTTTTTGGTTCCATAATTAATTGATGTACTAATCATTGTAATTCTTTCCGTTCGGTTATCCTTCGAAAAGAAATATGGGTGAAAGTTGCTTTGATTGAATATTTTAACATCAAATGTTGCCGGATTCAAGCTTGATATTGAGATTATAGCAATTTCTAGGTGTTCATTAAATTAAATTCGATTTACGGCATGAAAATCATTTAGAAAATTGAGCCCGCCATAAATGTTTACCTATCAGTTTTTTCCAATATTCCCCGGCGTTTTTTCATTCATTCATAAAAGAAGGACATAATACAAGTCACACTATCAAATAAACCTAAGTTGGTAAGATAACTAAAACACATGTGTAATTTAATTGAGAATATAGTGTGCAAAGTTATGTTCTCATTTAATTTTTTTTAAACCAATGAAAACATGGGGTGCTTTTTTCAATCGTATATCGATACAATAATAAATATTATTTCTCGCTTTTGAACACAGTCATTTCGAGCAAGATACTTTTGTTCCTACGTCTTGTAGACGAAATCTTTATTCTCATCACACTTGTGAACCATATTCAGATATCAACGATCATACCGCATTGTCATTGCTAAGGATAATGCATGCCAATGGAACCACACTTATATAGGGGAGGTGCTAAAATCGGTGTTCTTATTTTTGTAAAAAGCCGCCAACACACTATACCGTATTCGACCGGCTGGTAAATGTTAACTCACGATTGAATGAAGGGGGGATTTTTTTTGATTAATGAGTGAAACTAATTATGGCCTATAAAGATGAATTGCCTATCAGTGAAATGTGAAAGATGGAGAAAATGAGAATTGGTAGACGTCGCCGTCGGCGTCTACGTGCGTCGTTGAACAACACCAAAAAATAGAATTTGATGGAACTACTAATTCTTAAAATCAATTTGATGTCGAAATTGAAAATAGAGTTGGGACTATTTTTGAGTATTCCGTGTTTGAAATATTGAAAAATTCTTGGGCGAAATTGATTAATGTAACGATCGATAGTCTGTAGTCTAGGTATTTATATTAGATACGTCCACTTGTATTCCTGTTTTTCATAATTTTGTTGAATTTTCTATTTTGTAAATAAGATTTATTGTAATAATTTTCGGTTTGGACATTTTCGATAGATACATATTTTGGTAAAAACACGTTCGACGCAGATAAAAATAAAAAAGGAACAAAAAACAAATTAAAATGTAGAACTCACTAAAAAAGTATTTAATATTTTTTGCTTTTGAATACACCAACTTAATTTTGACCTGCACATTCAATACAAATTTTTACAAACATATATCAAGATTAAGTATTTTGGTTCAAAAATCTTTAGAATCGAAATGTTCTAAAAAGCAATTAATTCTTTTTAATGCTTTTGATTTGTTTCTATTTTCAATGTACACGTTCATTTGAAAAATCTGTAAAATTAACTAAGAATTGATGCCCCATTGATCAAGCAACTCTTAAAGGGTTCAAATCTAGTTGTTGAAACTGACAAAATAATAATCTAGATATTCTTTACATCCGTGGAATCGCGTTTTTGGGATTATTCATGGTTTTGATCATTCACGGGCACAAAAGCAACGTATTTTTGTGTATATATAAATTCATATGTTTTTGGACAAAAATAAGTTGACGATCGATTTTGCGCAATAGGTATCACAAGTGTTTTCAAATTCACCCCGCTGTTTGACAAAAGATGCTAAAAAAGATCATAACAAATGTAGTCCTCCCAATAATAATTTTTACGCTTCTAGAAGAATAAATTGAATTCAAAGATCATCTTCTTCAATCAGAATATTGCTCTAAAGGGTTCAAATCTAGTTGTTGAAACTGACAAAATAATAATCTAGATATTCTTTACATCCGTGGAATCGCGTTTTTGGGATTATTAATGGTTTTGATCATTCACAGGCACAAAAGCAACGTATTTTTGTGTATATATAAATTCATATGTTTTTGGACAAAAATAAGTTGACGATCGATTTTGCGCAATAGGTATCACAAGTGTTTTCAAATTCACCCCGCTATTTGACAAAAGATGCTAAAAAAGATCATAACAAATGTAGTCCTCCCAATAATAATTTTTACGCTTCTAGAAGAATAAATTGAATTCAAAGATCATCTTCTTCAATCAGAATATTGCTCTAATCATCTTCATTTACTCACACGCTTTTAAATTTTTTGCTTTAATTTTTGTGCTTCTTCTTCTGCCGAACAGTTGCACGTATTTGCAATTGTATCACCACTTAATAAATTTTTACTTTACAAAATAACTAACGAGCTGTTCAACATGAATATCTGACAATCGAAAGCACTTTAATTGCCTGTAAATGCTTCAAGGTGTTTTCGATTGCGTGAATCGTAAACACGTATTTCCGTGTGAATGAAGAACTTATCATTTTATTATTATTCAATATGTTTTATAGAAAAACTCTCTTTCGTTGAAAATATTTTGGAAACCGAAATAACGTCAATATCTGTAATTCCTTATAAACCTTAAGCATATCGTTTGAAACTATAAAGAAAAGTAAGAAATAAAATGGGAAAGTCAACAACGTTAAGATACCATACTACCACCCTATTCATTTCTCCGTATACAGCAATACCGATTGTAGGCGTATAAGAAAACCGTTCGTATTTGACGGTATCTCCTGAACAACAGTATGGCCGACTGATAAGACCTTCAAACTGATAACCAACATGCGAATATAACAACAGCAATGAAAAAGCAAGATTTTACCCAAAGCAGCCACAGCTAAACATAAAAAAGTTCTCAAAACAAATATCTTAGAAAAAACTTGCCAAGTATCTACATACATATACATACATACGTACGTCTAGATTGTAATATAAGATCAGCAGTTTGTCTAAGGTTGCTTTCTTTTCCTTCTGCTGCTCTCAACGTCATACTATGCTTAGTATTCTTCTTCCTTAGTATATTTTTTGTTGATATTTTGTTTTGGTGCGTGCTTTCGTTGGACAGTGTCATGTTATCTATTTACCTATATTAAAGTCACTATCTCTATATAATTCAGTTCTATGGCTCAATATAAAGCATACTTTCAGGCCAATGTACCTACCTTCCTCTGTCATGGTTATTTTCGCTTTACCCACTTAATATTGTCTACGTAATAGAAGTATTGCCATCATATCATACATTATTACCAACATTTAATATCGAAAAATCCCCAAGTGATTTTTTCATTATTTCACACTTATCTTTTTCCTGTTTCGAAAAAAAAAACAACAACACAAAAGTCTTTTAGATAAAAATATGAGAATACCCCCATGTGAACTGCTCAATGATTTTTTCAGGGCTTGATACAATGTGTATGAATACCGATTCTTTTTGATCGATATACTTTTGGATTTTTTCATGCGCTTAAACTTGGTTCGAAACAATTGGCACATGTTACAAAAAATACATTAAAAAATAAAAATTTGCAAATATTTATCCATCATTCAGCCAGTAAAATCGTTTGACTTTGCTATAATTTCTGCTCATCTAGACGAAATTAAAAATTAGAAAGAAGAAACAACACGTAAGGAAAAAATTTCTCAAACGTAACCCTCATTACTAGGCTATCATAAAAATATGTATCCAAAAAGCAGCAACCAAAGTCACGCTCATCAAAACTATAACAAAAAATACGTCCACATCGTATCTCATGCAAAGATTTTTTTCCTTTTCTCCACTTTCTCTGTTGCCGTGTGTAACCCACATAGGTAAAGTCGACAGGAATCAAGCTCGGGCATAAGCATAGGCACATGTCCCAAGATATATCCTAAGATCTTTCCTTCATGATAAGATATAACGTTTTTATAGCATTCTGGATAGGTGAACTGATACGGGTGGTGAACTGACTGTAGATATGAGAGTCTCCCGTACTTGTCATGAACTTTACCAATATTTTCTTATAAGGTTGAACTAGGACATGAGGATAAATTTTCTTAGGACTATGGAGCATTTCGTTGCTCTTAGCCTACATGAAGTGATGTGATGCTTCCCGTGCGTCATGCTTGGTGAAAAAAATCCATAATTTATCTCATTTAAAAAAATATATTGCACAAGATACTTCGTAAAACAATTAATCAATCATATCCACTACAAAAGAGTATATGATAATTATTTGGCCGATAAGCAATTAATAATATCATTTTCTGGCATGGAATGCATCCCACCAATCCCACTTTCATTCATTTTGTTGCTATTCGATGTTTACTTTGTTTGTGTAGAGTTTTATAGTACATTCAACAACATTTTAACAAACTACCACGACGGAAATAATTTACC
The DNA here is from genome assembly GCA_963942545.1 of Oxycera nigricornis. Lineage (NCBI taxonomy): Eukaryota > Metazoa > Arthropoda > Insecta > Diptera > Stratiomyidae > Oxycera > Oxycera nigricornis. Next base: position 107,677,913 of record OZ012660.1, on the reverse strand, counting down.
TTACAGCCTCGCTCTCATCTGTACAAACATATATTTGGGTATGCTTTCAATCTCCCTTTTCACTTTGTAAAAAGAACAATAAGTGCATCCTATTGTTGATATACTATACTTATATGTATAATACACATGCACACGTACCGTCAATTTAACTCTGCTTTTTGGACGTGGAGTGAAAGCGTCCCATTATCTGTAGTTAGCCCAACTATATTTTAAGCTGAAAGAGCAATAACAGGAGCAACAGTAACAATAACAATAGCCTGAATAGCAACAAACCCGGTAATAATAAAAATTGTTTCACTCGACTGCATCACGCATTCTCTTATAATTATATGACTTTGACTTTAGCTTTCAGTTGAATGGATGGTGGTAATAAATTATTGGTCTTCTCTGACCATGCACGGAACCTGCCTGCATCCTATATCCACTCTGCACATCTCAAATTGCAGCAGTACCGTGAAAAATCAAGCATCGTGTTCCGTTCGTCTGTTTTTTCGGTATTTTATTCGAGAGCATATTTCTTTCGTTAAAAAATTTAACAACAATCCAATGTAAACCCTGCACCCACCCACTCTGTTGACTTGATGCTTCCACACCGTGTTTTATTGTTTCATTATCATTTTCGAGTGCATGATAACACTGACGTCCTGATGGGAAAATATTACAAGTAAATAAAATAGTGACCAGTATTATGTCCGAATTGCGGTCTTCATTTTCGTGAAAAATTGTTCAAATAAAAATATACAATTCATCAAACCGACATTAATTTGGTTCGACTATCGCGTATGTGTTGCATTTGGTTCTATTGCAAAGTAACATTCGTGTTGGATGCATATTTCATCACTCATTCGTATCGCAAAGTTTATTTGTTTTAACTATTTTTTAAAATCAGAAAACATTTGTCCGATTTTATAACCACATAAATAACTGCAGCTGAATTGAACTCAGCCTACACAAATTTCTCTCAATACATTTTGTCTGATTTCGAGACCAGATCGAATCAGAAAAAAAAAATACATTTAGAACTTGTCCACCAATTTAGTTCGTCCTCCACGCATTTTCCACATAAACACATTTTCAGATGAATCCAAACATTCACATTCACTTCATTGACGAGAGAGAAAAATTTGTCGTTAGATTTGAATTTCGCATGGACATCCGTAACTCTTCGCCGCCCAGAATAGCATTTCATCATGACTGGGAAATTAATATTGAATGAGAACTATACAGTATGGGTGAAAAACCACCGCCACGTACCATACACATCGGATTAGAATTGTCTCATATATTTTTCAAATTTTATCGAAATCGTAAAAGTTTTAGACACATTCCCGTATAACATTATTTTCACGTCTAGATAAACTTGACAATAAAAAATTTGTGAACGTCGAATTTTACATAGGACCTCCTGTAGTCATTAGTTATCCGGTCGGCCATTCAAGTTTCTATATGACCATCGTGGAGAGTGTGTGAAGGCTAACTAGCGTGACTGTTCGAATCTAATAAAATAGGGAAATTATCGTCAGCCCGATAGTTGGAAGATTAGTGTTTTCACGGCTTGTATTTGACTGATTTTTATTATCAATGCTAATTAAAAAGCTAATATTTTAGACGATGAAATAGCGTATCTAAGAGGGTTAATTTCTTGGGAAGTTATTGGGCGGTTCTGTTTATAAAACCATTAAATACTGGAATAAAATGTGAAAATTTGTTGGTGATGACGTAGCAAGTGTTATAGATTACTTTTCATTGACAAAATTCGTGCGAAGATGTCAAACATAACAGAATCAGTGATAAATACACTATGTTTATTGTGTAAAGTGTCGATGCAGGCTTAATCTCCAATGTTGGTCATTGTAAAAAGTGCACGACTATAAACTATCCATAAATATCAACTCAAACGCCATTCATTTTTTTCGCATCATTTACCTAGATATTTATTTGTCCTTAATTTTGATGAAAATATTTTTAATTCACGAAATTTATATATATAATATTCTGATTTTGCAAGAACAATGTCTAATAATCTTTAGAATGATATCAAATACCAAACAGCACAAATAAAAACATTAAAGAAAATCACACAGAAAATATGTTGATATAGTTGTGATAGAAATCTCATTCATTCAAAAAATATATTTCCCAATCAGGCTGCGTTGCATATATGTATGTATGTATGTAAATGACTATCGATAGTATCTTCTAAGCTGCTCACATTCTTAAACATCATTGTGCTAAATTGTGTTTCGATGTTTTCAACACATTATCTTCTAAAATAACTCAATCTAATCCATTTATTTCATCAGTTCGTTTGAAAAATATCAAAGCTAATAAACGTGGTTTAGAATTACATATACGCTTGCCAATTAATAGTTGTTTCGGGGCAAATACCGAGAAAAATCATTCAGAAAACCTGTTGATTTACGCAAAAATTCCCACTTTTGCAGTCCTACATTATTCAATTCAGCAGATAACCTTTTCACATCATCGTACAGGTCTTTTCCGTTCGTTCTGCTTGCAATCGGCCCAAAGTCATATCAATAATATTAGTGGTATTTCAACAAACACGGTTGTATTGTATTTTTGTTTTTGGCTCGTTCTCAATCCAAATACATTTTAAATAACACTTTGATCTTAACCGTGTTTTTGCTGTTGTCGTCATATTAATACATTGAAAACTTTACATTAAATTCATATTCTAATGGAAGTTTTTAATCGTATCCAATGTACCTATTTGCGTAGTTTGTTTCATATTAGAAGTAGTTGTTCTGAAACGTTTATGCAAAATATGAATTTCAGAGAATCTATCAAGAAATTGTGTAAACAAGTTGAGTTGTTCAAAGAATATTTCTTATCAGTTTTTTGAATGAAGTGTGAATCGAATCTGGCACGTTCTTCTGCATATATGCTGATTTATTAAGTACATACAGATTATTTTGAAAAAAAATAGTACAAGGGAGAAATCTATAAAAGATGGCTCGCCCATTCATGATTTTAATAATCGTGTCAATTGTTACAAAGGAGTTAGTCCATGTTTTTAATATTAATATTGATAGTTTTAGAATTGTAGATACAAATGTATGTTGAAATATATTTATAAGTGCAGTTACAGTTTTACAGTTAGAAAGCTGATAAGAAAATGGCAGAAAAAGTACACGGTAAATAATATTTTATAAATTATTCCTGACAAACGAATTAGTATCCCAAAAATGTATGAAGTAAAAATTGTGTTCTTTTTGTTGTTTTTTCTACATTTCATTGCAACAGGCTAAAGCCTAATGAACTATTGACTCATATATATATATATATATATATATATATATATATATATATATGTTTTATATATTCACAGCTGTTTTACAGAGAAATCTCATTCCACTCCGTACCGTGCGATTCTTTTTCGAAATGTCCTATAAAAAATCGTTCTATCGTTCTATATACATATGTACCGCATTATATGAGGACTGGCTTTGTTGCCATCATTCAAGCCATTTTTGTATGATCCAGATGAAAACTGGTATTTATTTCTAAGGTTTTGCATTGACTCTGCAACTTACGAATAAAAATCACTGTTCTAATTGCATCACTGTTCTAATATCATTTTTCACAGCATGCATAATTTGGAAATTCTTCAAAAGCATAGTCTCATACACCTTTTTTTTTATTTTTCTGATTTACGCGTGTTAGTGATACCTTTTTCTATTGTCTTTTAAATTTATGATGGTAACATTAATTGCTTACATTTATTTAAAAAAAAATCCCTAAGCTATGATTTCGGTAGCTCATTGCTTGTTCGCGTCTTGGTACCAAGTTAAACAAACTAAAATGTTGACCATGTAATCAATGGACGATTTTCTCGTTCACCGACACAATCATACTTCAAAATAAATGATACCTCCACGGTATGGGCAACGATCACTATACGTCCCATTTTAAAATTATAACCAACAAAAATTCAAACCACACCTCAGTGGATTCGATAAAATGATTTAATGGCGTATGCTTTATCACGAACATTTTTTTTTGCTTTGGCACAACGAAGTCTGCTCTTCTCTGTCTCAATTGTTTTTGTGTAGACTGTATTTTTAGGCTCGGCTACATTAATTCCATACATCATCATTCCACATTTGAGTGGCTAGAAACAAATATGAAAAATCTGTCGGAAAAGATTTTCACCTCAGATTCTTCGGCAAGACCTTTTCGTTGATGTCGAATCAAATTAAGGCGGTGGTGTTGATTGAAGCACTTTGCAATTGAATAATAAACAAAAATTTATAGGTGAAACACATGTATGTAAAGATTTTCAGAAGAATTTTTCGAAAACTTTGAGAAAAATATTATTTATTGATTGTTGCAGTCATTGCATGAGCCTGGGTTTAAAAACGCTAGCGTTCTGATATTTCTTTCTAGCGAGTAACTTTTTTGTACTGTCTATGGTAAGTCAAGAAACTGAATATATTTTTAAAATTATTGGAACGAATGTATTACACAAATTTATTTTTAATCTAAGAAAAAATCGTTTGTCTTTGTAATAAGATTCATGATTTTATTCTTGTTAGTTTTTCCTTCAAAAATAATATAAACAAAAAGCTTAAATCGTATAGCGCTTCCGTTTATTGTCGAGTTTAAAATATCTGAAATCTTTTGTTTTCCAGTTGATATGTGATGGTTTTTACCATATTAAGAATCACAATTTGACAATTCATTCACATGCAAACACTAAAAATTTAATGATTACCTAATAATATTTCCTATAATAAGAGCCATATACAAAAACTCGTAAGAACTAACTGATTCAACTACATATGGTACTTATTTACCTTCAGTTCTTGCCCTTGTTTTATACCATCAAAAAAATATTAGGAACCGTATTTTATGTGCCGTCAAAAGTTCCATTAAATTGCTCAATTTTCATTAAAGGTGCTGAAATTGGTCTCAACTTTTGTAACACTTTTCGAACAAAATAGAATATCTAACTAGCTTGAAACACTATCGATAATTAATTAAGCTTTTAAAAAACAACTTAAAAGCCACTATGAAAAAATGCTTAAGTAAAGTTACGATTATTGCTGAATGAAAAACTAAAAGATTTTCCACTTTATCGTCTATCATGTTGGAATGTTTGCTTTTATCTTCTGACATTTAAATGTGTTGTTTAAACATTTTAAAAAAAACGTTACCTAGATGGTGAATTGATTTATTATTATTAGACTGAAATTAATTTTTCATTTCCGTTTAAATGGAATACAAAGTGAATTGCTTATAAATTGAATAAGCTATTATAATTAAGATATATATTAAAAGTGGACGATAATGTATAACTTTAAGAGAATATATTTTTCTTTTAAATTTTGTATATGATTTGTGATATCAATTTGCATTTAGTACATTTAAAAATTTCTGCTATTTTATATTTTCTTTTCCTATTAGAAAGTTTAGTCTTGGTGTCATTTTGAAATTGCTGCTAAAACTGCACCGTTGATAAATTGCTAAAACTGTTGTTGATTTATTCAAATGAGTTCTGATTATTTTTGGAAAATAATTTCAGATAAATTACCCATTTTCTTAACCCAATTTTGTAGTGCATCGTTAATTGTTTGTGGCTCTATTTTCTCTATGGAAATGATTTCTCTATAAAGAAGTTGTGAAATGATCAAAAAAAAAATTCTGTATTTTCGCAGTTTTGAAAATAGTTTTCAGTGTTTCTCAACGTTTTTGAGCGAAAACTATTTTTTCAGAATAATAACTTGAGTTTTTTGCTTCGCTTTTATTGACAATAATTAATTATATCATTTAAGTAGATTTCCGTAGGTACTTAGTAACTTATTTTTAGTGTACCAGGACATTTTGATTTTAACGTTAATTGCGAAGCTGCTACGTTAGAAAGATTTAGCACTGAACTTCTGAAATGGTGAAACCATCTATGACCGCATATATGAATGACGCACTTCACTCAGATAAATAATTACTGGAATTTACCAAAATTGAACTATATTTTAAAAAATTTTTAATTATCTTCGAGCCAAAAACGACCAACCTTCATTGAAGAAAAAGGGATTACTTAAATTAAGTAACGTCATATACCCTAAAACTAAGTAAAAATTTCCTTCATTTGAGAAACATTTCTTAAGATCCAGTACATGTCCTTGTCTTTAGTATAGGAAATGTTGCATACAAGGAAACATTTACTAAATCTCATATACCATTTCTACTTTGAAGTAATTTTTTGGTTTAAAGTATAGTTTAACCTGGAATCGAAAGTAAGAACAAAAAGTTTTAAAATTTTAAACTAGTAGTTTTTGACTTGAGAAAACAATGTGCACAAAGTAGTGCAGTAAGTGCAGTAAATAAATGTTATTTTTCAACAGATTGAACTAAATACAAACAGTTTTTCACTAAAAACTAAAACCAGTAACAGAATTTAGTTTTTAAAGCCTCACTGCAAGTAAGGATCTGTATTTCTCTGAGTGTTCCGAGACTAGAAGACTTATTTTTCTTAATCTTTCCAATTAAGAAAGCTTCTTGGAACTGTCCAACACTTGTATCTAATATGGTGTCCTATTGGACATCATACAAATAAAGTACCGTCCCGAATTTCAGTAATGGTCGAACGGTGTTTTCTTGTGGTATCACAATGGGTCTGTGATGACTAAATCTGTCTTCCTGAGAAGGTTGCCATTAAAATCAATCGTACTTTCAATACCTAATAGCATTGTTTCATGTAAAATAAGCCAAAAGTCTGGATGATATTAATACTTTTTTTTAAAAAAAAATCACCAAAATCGACAGCATCAAACTCGCTGGGTTGTCCTTCCCATTTGAAAATTACCATGTAGCTAGTTTCTTGCCCCAATGCACCTCTTGCATTTAGCATTTTCACCTTAATCTCTAGGTAAAATCGAGTGCCTCCACCGTCACAGAATGGGTCTTTTAAGTGTTATTTTTAGGCTTTTTGTGTGCACCTCCTGTCTTCTGATGCCATACGTCGATGTCGGAAACACAGATGAGACACATTGCATCGTTCTTTGTAATTTAAAAAAAATTCTGTTCGCATTTTATGTGTTTCTGTAACACAGTTTAATATACATACATGCATCTTGAAAGTCGCATATATGTATGTATGGCAAGAAGATTGTAGTCTAAATGAGCATTTAGGTATTTAGCTGAGGTGTACAGTGCGTTCTATTTTCGATTGAGTTTTTCTTCAATTCAGCCGTAAAACGCACCTGTCTTTTTTATGCGTTCAGCTACAAGAACGCACAACCATCCTGGCTACGAAGCTACCAAGAAAAGATAAGTATACATATATTTTGATGCCGTCACGATGCTTGATGTCATCGATATTTGTCTTTTTCGGCTTTTTTACACTTTTCTTCCGTCGTATTTTTTTTAGACGGTTGATTTTTTCGTAGAGTTTTCCATTCTAAATGCCAGGCTACTTAGATTTCATTCAAGTTTCAATGCACAAGACCCAAGGAATGGTATTTCACTTGAATTTTACGCAAAGCCACTCGCTGTGATTTTATGATGGCTCTGAAGTAGGATTTTACTTTTAATGTTATTTTCTTCTCCTTAACATACACAACCAGCTCCAGTTCTTGGGTCAAATGTTTATTTTTGAACCAAGAAAGGTGATTATTTGGTGGATTTGTTTTTCGAGGATTTTATTAATAGTAAATCTAACTATAGACTGCTAGTTGTGATAGTTAAATGTGATTTATCATCACCTGGGGGACAATTTTATTTTAATTTTAGACGTACAAATGAAAGGGTTATCTATCAATTGATGCATGAAATGTTTTGGATTTGAGCTTGTGTTGAACATATGTATGTAGAATTTTAACGAGTAAAATTTAGGAGTCGGGAAAAATGTAACGCTATTTATTTTGATATTCTTGCAGTTTTGACACACATAAACATGTTAATGTTGCAGAAAATGTAACATTGATACAAATTCTCTACAAAATGTGTTTATCATTCTCGAGCAACGACTTCTGATATTATATTAGTAACCATTTGCTCATATCAACGCTTAATTAACTTTAAATGAAATTCTACCATTTAAAATTAGATAATTCTATCATCAGCAACTTTTCATTCACACCTCAAATCGTCAGAAACCATTTGATTCATTACAATTGAAAGGAAAGAAACTTCATCAGTGAAAATTTTGTAACAATATCATTTTGGTATTGTGACGCATAATTGTGAAATTTTTGTCCAAAAAATGATGTCATATGGTGATGTTTCTGATTGTTAAAGTGATTCTAAAAATTTTAATCTGCAAATGATGGAATATTGAATTATGACTCACAGTGCCAAATAGAAAAAAAGAATAAAATGAAACCATTTTAATTACTGTTTTGCACAAGTTTTGTTCGAGGAATTTCAATCAATACTATAATTTATGTCGTATAAGCCCAGAATGTTTTGTCTAGAATGTGTAACAACTTTTATTTTAAATGACATTTTAAAAATCATGATGTGGAAAAATGAAATAGTTTGAATTTTTATAGTTTTATTTATAGATTAATTCTTAATTAATTTTTATTGAGTCAGTCAATGGTTCATTGCTTAAATATTTTATAATCATATCAGCTATATGAAAACATCGTTATTCCCAAACCAAGATGTTTTTCACTTTACTTATATTTGCATCACGAAAAAGTCGGGCTGCGTGCTCAAAATTTAAAGCTGAGGTACCATTTTACTGTTATGTAACGAAAAAGGAAGAAAATTTGAAAATTTAGTCATTTAAGCGCGAATTAAATTTCCGATTTGTTTTTTTTTTAATTTTTTGTGGTAAAAATACTGACAAAATAATTCAGATTTGAATTTGATACAAGTTGGTAGATTTTCGCATCTAGAAAATGGAGCAAATATAGGTTGTGAATGACTCCATTAAAATTAAAAGGAGCATTTCATTGTTGCTTAGTGATACCAAAATTTGTGTTTGATTTACTAATTTTAAAACCTTCACACTTTTAAAGTTCTTCTTTTTAGACAAATGATTATTGATCTAAAGTCAGCGGGGAAGTAAATATCCTACTTATGCTTGTTTCCTATCGACCCGATTTGATTTTCATTTTTATGAGCTTAGAACTTTGGGCACCTTTTTTTAAAGAAAATTATGCAAAATTTTACGAAAATTTGTGCATTTATTATTTAAATGAGCTACGTATTGATTTAGTCGCCTCAGTCTTCTAAACTAATTCGCGCTGAGCTTCATTTTGAGCACGATATTGATTATATCTAAAACATTTAAGGATCGGATTAGAACTTCGATTTTTAAAATACCCTACAATTCTGTTTACAGGCACAACCTCCATAAAGAACATGAGCTTCGTCCGAAAATAAAATCGATGAAAATATTTTCCCAGCATTGTTTAAGCGATTTCTTACAGCAAATTTTAACATTACATACACATATTTGTCAATGTCATTGTTACCAATTTCGAAATAACACGCACTTCAAAACAACACCATCGAATGACCCACCCTATGCAATGTGTGTTCGGCATTTATTTATGAAGGTAGTCTGCGCACATAAAACTTCCAAATTTTCCATGCTAGGCTGTGCAAGTAAGCCACTTTTTTTATTCTAAAAACTGAATCACCCACCCCCAAAAAAGTGATTCATTCTGCACCTATACGATGAATGAACGCATTTAAATGGAATCAAATTGAACTCAATGACTTCATCACGACAATCTGAATATAAGAAAAATATGGTCGAGCCAGTCAACTTTAAACGAGCAAACTTGAGCAAATTTTAAGTTGAGTTGTCGTCCAAGCAAGCATTTTTGCCGGGAACGACACAAGAAACTCTGCATCGTATAACAAACCGACATTTGATATCAAAACAATGTCTATTCAAAACGAATCAATTAATTAATTCATCCTTGACTGCTTGAATTCGAATTTAAGCGCCAAACAGACAATTAGACTAGAAGTGAAAGTGACGCTTAGAGCTTAATAGCACAAAAGATACATTGCAACACCAATCTATACATATTGTATGGACTGTTGTATGTCTGTAGATTCGTTATTCTTGCATTAATTAAATGGCTAATCAGCCTAGACGATGGCGCCGCCATACACTACTTACCCCCTACATGTTGCCTATACATTCTCTCGAAAAACAACAAGTTTTGAGCTTGACTATAGCGTTTTACTATTAGTGAAAGAACAGTTCGCTTTCATTTTTGTCTTCTGGCTATTGAGGTGCTAAATGCAAAAAAAATCCACATGCATTGGCGGTTTGCCAAAGATATTCGCGCGTCACATCAAAATTTTGTATTTTTTTTCACTTCCGTTCAAACTAGCTCAAAAACCAACTGATAATAAAATAAATAAACAAGACAGCGAAGAAAAAAAATTATATCGTATAGTTTTAATGAGGTGAATAAAAGTTACATAAATCTTTGGGTAAAAGTAGAATAGAAGATATATTATAATATATATATATTAATCGCTTGGGGGTTGTCTTTTGAATAGATTTTTTTCAATGATTTGATGCCGTGTTTCGGAAACATGCCATTAAGTATTTTGATCGTTAAGTTGACAAAGCGGAAAACACATTTCTATTGTAATTCACTCGGAGAAGGTGAATTATCTTGGAATTGTTAGGGTTCTATTCTTTGAATTCAATATTCTAGGGGTGTAAAATTTTGCATGATTGTGGATTAAAGCGAACTCTTCAAAAATACACTTTTTATCATAATACAGAAAAACGTACGTCTTTAAAATAAACTACAGGAATTTTAATTTCTTATATTTTACCAAATTTTTCAGTTTCGGTAGCTTTTCCTGTTTTTTGTAGGAATGCATTGAATGCCACAAATCAGAATTAAATATTTGCTTAAATAAAAACAGATTAAGAATATCAACGTCGGCATTCAGAGGTCAAACTATGCATAAATTTCTTTATGAATCATATTTTAGCCTGAATTATTCAAGGTATGAAAAGCGAAATTTTATCTTGAAAATATGAGCGATAATTGGAATTATCAAAAACATTCCACACCTAAATATTTCATACAATGTTGCTCCCATATTAATTATCGCAAACGCCCCTCATTTCGATTGTAGACCACAATCATGCTAGAGTTCGTGGAACTTATATTTGCAAAAGAAAGGCAACATTGGGATGATATTCGTAGCAGAGTGTTTTGTCGCAGTCGAAGCGATTTGTGTATGAGTTTTTTCGACGGATTCAACACGTCTTAATAACTTCGAGTCAACAGCCAACAGTAAAAAGTGGTAATTCTAAGAAATTTTACCCGATAAATTCTCTCAAATACATTTTGAGCTTCAACATTTTCATTTTAAATGGGTTTAAAATCGGACCAGTTTTCTGCTACTTTTAATTCTTACAAATGGCCTATCTATCATTGCTTTATAATTCACGTTTTAAGCGAAGACGAAGTATTCTGCCGAATTTTCTAAAGAATTTTCGGCTATCTCCAAAATTTGATTCATTAACCATCATCGGTTCTTTGTATACGACCGTATACAATTTTCGCATTTAAAATTGAATGTAGTGAAAAATTGATGTTTCAATCAGTATTTTTTTCAAATATTTTTTCATATGTATAATCATAAATTCGCCTTATAATAAGAATAAACACTTTACAAATGACAAAAAAAAACACAATACATTTGTTGGTTTTCATTTAGATATATTCTGCGCAGGTAAGAAGTCGTTGTGTATATGACAATGTTTTGGAGGGACCGATGAGGGTTAATTTTTTGGCTACATTGTACGCTATTTTTTTGCAGCCAAACTTTCCCAAAAACCATTGCGGAGAATATTATTTTGCTTTTCAGTAACTTGCAGTGGAAAATTAGTTAGTATATTGACACTTTTTCTTGACTATATTATTATTCAGAATAGTAATTTTTTAGTAATACATTCTCCTAAAAATTTTCTAAGTAATAAGGAACATGAGTAGAAGAACTAAGTTTGCGCAAAACTGTTGTCGAACGCTTTCCTGAATTTTGACAAAAATGTTCTCTGATAATTTTCTATATAAAACAAATAATTGATAATTTTGACAATTGTGAAGGGCACTATATCTAGGTTTCATAAGGAATTTCTTCGTATTCTGTGTCTGTTTGATCACATTAATGTCCTTCAGATCCAAAGTCAACTGTTTATCATATTTTTGATCGACTCCTGAATGTTTTTTTACTGTCCAATAAATTTTTCTCTAGATTAATTTTGATGATTTTAAAATAAATGGAGGGTGTTGTTTGGAAGAGATATACTTGGTTTAAGGGGTTACATAGGTCTTGAAAGGAAAAAAAAACAACTTTTTCAAAAAATTGTATTTTATTTAAAATTTACACACATAAAAGTTTAGTATTTCAAGCAACTGTAAAAAAATCAGCTAAAAACATTGAAAATTTTCAATTTTCCTGCAGTTTCCCGCGTCCAACCTTTTTTGTGCGGTAGGCAGAATATTTTGGTGCAGGTTCATCTCAAATCAAACATTCAAAAAATTTCTTATAGTTTATGCCCTTGGCTCGTGCTTGAACGAAGAAATTTAATAAAAATGAAATTTAAAATTTTGAAATGGGTTTGAATGAATTTTCATCTCATATGGTTTTTAGCATTTTCCGATTCTCGTCGTTTTTAAAATATTTATTTCGTATAAAACAACAACGAGTCGATCGAATGAAAATCCCTTCGTAAAAGCACGAGTCAATACTATAAAGAGGAACTGTGCAAAGTTTCAGCAAAATCGGTCGATTCGTTCTCGAGAAATCGTGCGTACCACACGGAAAAACAAAGTGTCGAGAAAAATGCGTTTAACGTTTTTTGTACCGATTTAATGAGTTGAAATTATTTTTTAGCGACTTACATCGAGTCGTCGATTGCAGGTCCATACAGTAATTTGTTCGCCTCATTCGATATTGAGAGCATCCTTTTGATGTTGTGATGTTTAATGAAAAAGAAAGGAGCTGATTTTACGCGGTAGAACCGTGCTGCATGCGTATAATACGCAAGGTACGACAGAGCGCACGTATCGACCACGCGGTATTCAAATCTCTATAACTGGTAATAAAGCTCGAATTTACTTCAAATTTAGTGAAGTACAATACTTTCATATGGAATAAAAAAATTGATCGATTTTTTGAAAATACAAGACCTGTGTCCCTTAAGTGAGATCCGTCATGACGAGTGGCAGGAGCTGACCGGTATATTTTGAAGATTTTCAGCTCTCAACGATGAACAAAATCATGTGTAAAAAATTGATGCCGAATTGTGTTATATGTTCCTCCTTCTTTTATTACTATAAGAAATTTTGTACAATATAAAGACAATAGGTAGGATTAAAACCAGTAACCTTTGAATTAAGTTTGGATTCCTTACGGATTACGCTAATTGATTCTTTATTTTTCCAAATGGGAATTTCGTAAACATTCTTTTTTATGAAAACTCAGCAGGATCATTTGAATTAACCATCATATTTTTTCTTCTTATTTTAGAGCTGCAAAGTATGCCAGAAGACATTTGCAAATGTCTACCGTTTACAACGACACATGATCAGTCACGACGAGTCGGTGTTGCTGCGTAAATTCAAATGTACCGAATGTGATAAGGCATTCAAATTTAAGCATCACCTCAAGGAGCATGTCCGAATCCATTCGGGCGAGAAACCTTTCGCTTGTGATAATTGCGGCAAACGATTTTCGCATTCCGGTTCCTATTCCAGTCACATGACATCGAAGAAATGTATTAGTATGGGCTTGAAGCTGAACAACAGTCGCTCGATGTTGAAATCTTTGGAAAAATCAAGCGGCGGTCCGCTCTCCATGGGCATAACAAGCCCGAATTCGAAACGTCCGGGCATGCCGCCGAATCCTTTAGCGTATTTTCCGCCCAGTTTGCCGAATGTCGGATTGAATGGTAATTCAACAGGAAACGTTAATAGTAATGCATTTTATCCAATGCTTCCGAAATATAACAATTATGATGCAGCAGCTGCAGCGCTGCTAGCATCCATGCAAAATCCATTTTATGGAATGGGTTTGGACCCGAGAATACACCCGTACAGTATTCATCGTTTGCTGGAGCTCACTGCAGCTAGCGGGAATCGTATGCAAGCTGATCCTGAAGATATGATTGAAGAAGTTACTGAGGACGTTGTGGACGACCAGAGACTTGTTATGGATTTAGAAGACCAAGAAGACAAAGACGATAGGAAGAATGAAAGCTCCGAACGAATTTCATCACAAATGAATCAGAAGAGTGAAGATAGTTATGCAAAAAGAGAAAATCCAAACATGAATCAAGTGTTGGACACATCAAGGAAAGTACTTGATCAAGAAGCAACTAGATTGAAGGAAGAGCCAATAGAAAATGTCGACGAAGATGAGGAACCCCAAAATTCAAGTAGTTCGCATTCCAATCGAGAATCGCCTGAAATTAAGGTGGAAGAGTTGCCTGAGGAAATTCTTCGTTGCGGGCGCTGCAACAAAAAATTCAACCATCAAACTGAACTAGTTCAACATGAGAAGGTTCTGTGTAGCATGCAAGCTGGCCATAATTTAGAGAAGGGACCTAGGCTGATCAAGCTCGATACTCACGCATGTGAAGCAGAATCGGCGAATTCTAGCTTTGTGCATTCAGGTAGTGAGGAAGATCCAGAGGACCCGGAATCAAAGACGAGTAGTGAAGGTGAACGCAAAGTACGTGTACGAACAGCAATTACTGAAGAACAACAGACGGTGCTCAAAGAACACTATGCAATCAACTCTCGCCCAAGCCGCGATGAATTTCGAATGATTGCACTGCGCTTGGGGCTGGATCCTCGCGTAGTACAAGTGTGGTTTCAGAACAATCGCTCGAGAGAGCGCAAACTGAATAACTACAAAGCATTTACATTGCCCATCGTAGGAAAGTCAACTTCAAGTTCCTTGAATGCATCTGCGGCCTCAATAGTCGCCCCAAATCCACTCCCCAATGCTAGACCTCCACCGACTACTGAGGATCAACCGCTGGATTTGTCGATTAAAAAGGAAACAATCGTTGCACCAGCCAATTCTCCGCGATACGGCCTGGCTCCTTTACAACCGGAAAATGTCGCGTCCGAGGCGATAAACTTAAGTCGAAAAGCGTCACGTAGTCCGCCAATGTTCAATCCTCTCCGATATTATAACGCCTCAACACCCTCCCAACGAGCCATGGACATTCCGCCGCTAGTAAGACAAACACCATCGCCAAATGAGACGATTCCTTCGCGACATCCACCACATCCGAATCCTTATATGTTGGCTGGTCCACGAAGCTTAGTGCCTATGGAATGTCTATTGCAAATGACCCCCGAGTATGCAAGAAGTCAATTGCTCGGCATGAAACTAGGCGAACGCGGTACAAGCTTAAGTCCTGGCTCGGAGAAACGTTCATGGTGTGATGGCGAGTCTCGAATTTCCCACGAGGACGAGTTCAATTTTCATGGAAGCAAGCGACTTAAACTAGACACGAGCGGAAATTCAGATTTAGATTGTCCGTTTGTTTGCGATCAATGTGATAAGGCGTTTAGCAAGCAAAGCTCGTTGGCAAGACATAAATATGAGCACTCAGGTGAGAGAAAGTAATTTGTTTTTCAATTAATGCAGGATTTAAAATGAAATTTTTGGCGTGTATCGCTTGAAATCGAAATTTAACGGTTCAGAATAATTTCACTTCATTCCGAAATTGTAATTTTTACATTTTCAATTGTAATTTTTTACATTTTCATCGCCAGAAAGACAAAAAATAATGACTACATCACAATAAATAATATTCATGTGAAACACCATAAAGCGGAAAAGTGGCGAAAAACGAATAAATTTGCTAAAATTAAATTTATTTAATTATTTTGTTCAGAAATAACTCGAATGTCTCAAAATGGTCTGAAGAAGTTTTTGCAAATATGTTGAGTATATATCAGCGAATGCTCTCAGTCTAATGGTAGCTGGTCTGCAGATCTGCTTCTAGCTACGATGTGTATCGTAAGGTTTTGTGTGATAGAACATTGAAAAAGTGGATCTCCAAATCTTCATTTAAAACCCTTTTGAATCATAATAATAAAATTAATAGCCTAGACTCCTGGGTGTTGAGGGATGTCACAACACAAATTTTGATGAAAGTTACACGTAACTCTTGGAGATAACTCTACTTGACATACGAAGGACCGCCTAACTTTATTACATCACGAAAACCTCACGCTACACAACTTAGCTAAAATAGGTTCAAAGACCGTCTAGTATTTTCCCGGTAATGCTTCATGATGATCTTTCACCATTTGTAGGCTTTACACAAGATTTTCACTAATTTTCACGGGCTATAATCTTATTTAAACTGTCTCGCGATGAAAATTGAAAATATTACAAATTCAAGATGTTCCGCTTAAAATTTCATTTCTTAATAATGCTCTCAAATAAAAAATAGTGATGCAGTCTCACTTACTTTCTACAGTTCTCCCCATATTTACATTTCAGGACAACGTCCCTACAAATGTGAAGAATGTCCGAAAGCGTTCAAGCATAAACATCACCTGACCGAACATAAACGTTTGCATAGCGGCGAAAAACCATTCCAATGTACAAAATGTTTAAAACGTTTCTCGCATTCAGGATCATATAGTCAGCACATGAACCATAGATACTCGTATTGTAAACCTTATAGAGAGTAGGTAAGCGGAACGTCTGCCTTGCTACACCAGTACGGATATCGAAAATTCCAAAATTTCGGCTCGACAATGATGTGGCAGGCAGATCGATTTTTTTAATTCTACATTTACATGAAAAATATAAATGGATTGACGATGCAAGTAAGAAGGCAATACAAATTTAAAAGTAATTTAGCTAAACTTAATGCCATACATTTAAAAAATAAACAATAATCCATAGCGAACAATAAAGTGTTAGCGTCAATTTTGCAACAAGAATATTTGATGTATTAGATGATTGTTCTAGAACTGAACGCGGGACTGTACAGTTTTTTTATGTGATTCAAGTACGTAATCTTGTAAATATACTTTAAGTTTTTTTTCAATTTTTTTCAATGAAAAAATTACAATGTGTTGTTAAATATTATTCAAAATTAACCCCAACAATTCAAACGAAGTCTGTACTTAAAATAAAAAGTCAGTGAAATCCTGCATTTGCACTATTTCATTCGTTCATCTTTCGATGAATAGTAAAAATTCAACCGGCGTCTGTCACACATTTATATATCATTCCTAAAAGCAACACAGCAATAGAAATGGAGCGAATAAAACAATTTTCTTAAAAGAATCACATCAAGCTTTTGTAACATATTCTTTAAAACCTAATTAATTTAGTATATTTCTACGTATGCATTTTATATTTGCTTCGAATTATTTTCTCCAAGCTGTACTTTATTCGACTGTAGATTCTCGAGTGGCCATTTAACGTTACTACCATTGGTTTCATCATTTATTTTGATATGAATACATCACCGAATTTGTTTAAGAACTAATTTTATAGACTGCTCTAAGCAAATTATTATTTAGAAAATGGCAAAAAAGCAAACATAATTCTCATATATATTTGTTATTATTATTATTATTATTATTATTATTTCACTTATATTCCCTACATATATTTCTTTCATTTATTTCTATGAAATCGTACATCTTCCATTAAATTTATTTAACAAGGACTTTAAGATGAAAAATTCAAGTTATCTGAAAAAAGTACCAACATAATACTCGGTATGAGCCTGGTATAAATGATCTATTCAATAAAAATAGGGTTTTTCTTTATCTTATTGATATTAATTTTAATTTTGTTATTTTATTTTCATCATTAAGATAAATATTGACGTTACGTTATCACGAATAAATGTTCATTTTATTTTATTTTTATATCTTTGGTTAGCTTGACAAGTCTTGAAGTGAAATTGCAATGCATATTATAATATCACTAATTAGATTAAATTTATGTTTAATTTTATTTTTTAAGCAAGCCATTTATTTTATAGAACTACATACCGTCATATAATTATATACATTTTAATGAGAAAAATGTACCAAACAGATGTGTATCTTATTGAACGGATCAATAATGTTTGTGTAAAACATTTAGTGACAAATATACAACTATTATTATTCGTACATTTATGAATTTTTCTTTAAATGTTCAAATGACCAATCTATCTTTAACAATGTGCACTTTCCATAAATAATAATGTATCATTTGAATTTCGTTTAATTGCATCATATTTTGATCATATTTTCTTGATATTGCCTAATTAAATAGAAACTCAACACTTTACATTTTATCAATCTATATAAACCTATTTATTCCATGGAAACAATTCTCTAATGCATTGTTCAATTTTTAAAGTGAATTACATTTGTAAAATAGTAAAAAAAAACACTGTTTCAGCTTCAATTTAAAAAAAAATCTTTATGTCATAGAAAATTTAAAAATTTATACATTTGATTGCACGAAAATAATATAAAATGGTTAAGGGGAAAAAGACAATTAGTGAAACAAAAGTAAGTAGAAAATAAAAATCATTGAATCATTTTTTGTGATTAACACTTTATGTTTTACACAACAATGGCAACAGCAAAAAATTAGTTGGTTATATTTCTATAATTTAATTTTGGGTTGTATTCACTCAAAACTAACTCAACTAGGCTGGGTACAATCGCAATTACAATTTTTGATTATTCACCTACACCAAATTTAATTTTTGGCCCATATTAATTTTGTTAACTTTTATGTATATCTTAAGATTTTCTTTCCATTGCATTTCGTTCATACAGTTTGAGAGGAAAATACTTAAAATGGAATTTAAGTTGTTCCACGGATATTATTTGCACTATGATTTTAAAATAAATTTAATTGAAATGGAATTGAAGCGAATCAAAATATGTTTTAAAGAACCTGATAGAGACGTACTTGTATAATTCAAACGGACTGGGCTTTTAAACTATTCGATCGGTTAAATATGCTTAAATAATCTAAAATCAAAAGCATTGAACGAAAACAACATTATCAAATATATTATCAATTGATTGTCTTCAATTACTTTTTTGTGTTAAAGATCCCGTAACAAATAATAACGCGTGGTGAAAATTCTGACTACGAATTAAATGTCATTGTAATCAACACTAACTTTGATAAATTCCGATTTTTACCGAAAAGAAGCATTAAAGAACCGTGGACAATTTTATTTCTGAATCGAGTACAATCAAAATTATAATAAATCAATGAGTTTTCCGAACGAGCACTGTAAAACCGATTCTATTTGTTTAAAGGACATCCAAAATTCAATTTAAATGTGCAGGTTGGTTCAGTTTAAAAACGAAAGTATTTTGTCCCCATGTAAATAATAGTTGCTAGAATGTTCAATGCATTGAAAGAATACTTCGAGTAGAGATTATCTGTAAAACAATTTTTCAGCGTGATTTTTTCCGAACTCAATGTCTTAATCGAAAAACAACAACAGTCAAAATGTTTATGAAAATGCTGGAAAATATAAACCACGAAAAAATTCTCTAAACAGCCAATCTATTTAAAGAAATTTAAATAGATGTCAAATTTGAATAGTTTAAATTTGAGAAGCATCATAACAAAACGCCTACATTTTCACTTTTAGTAGTATTGACTTTCTTGAACATAAATTGATTTATTATCTTTTAATCCATTTGAAAATGAGTGTGTACAACAATTGCAAAAACTGTGCATTGAAACGATTTTCTTCAAGTACCGAACAATTAGTTAAAATAGAATTATTGCGTTTTGTTATGGACCTCCTCATGTCATTCCTATCGTGTAAGATTCAATCAATTGAAAACTAATTTTAGATGTAGATTTTATGTAACTGAAACTATGAAAATAATGGTGCTGATTGGCTAGTCTAAACAGTGCGAGAAAAATGGACGTAGCGATCGTTGGTAGTATTTGGTTTGATACAAATCCACACATGCATACACATTCATCATTGCATGTAACAAGTAAGATAGAACAGGTTTTATCTATTTGAACAGGTTGTGCTCAGGCAAACAGGTATTTGATTGTGGGAGGAGCTTTGATCTTCTACTTAAGGGGTTTGAAATTAAAATATGGTTGCCAATTGCTATAAAATGGATTTCTTTGTGTGCTCCTAATTGTGCTTAGTTATGTAGTTTGTTATTTCATACATATATTCTTTGTGAAGAATATAATTTTATTCTAATTGTAAATTCCAGAAAAAGCCTCGCTCGTATTATTGGATTGTTACATATTGAATTTCTGACTTTTAATTAGAAAATTAACAACGCGTAGTTTTGGAAAAGTTCATTTTATTATTTAAAATAATTTCGATTGATTTTCCAAGGCTGATGCTTCTTGTGAAAATTTCTTTTTTGTTGTTTCGTCAAAAAGCTTTGAATGGCAAAATAACGTACTCTCGAGAATTTTTTTAGGCTATTTTCCAAGCTCCGGAACAAATGATAATCCATAGACGAAAGGCCAGGTGAAGACGGTCCATTAAGCAAAAGTGCAAACCCTAGCCATCTTAGTTAGTCGTGTGTGCACCGTGCATTGTGATGAAGGAGAATGGGACCACGTCAGTTCATCAATCTCAGTTCAATTCGTACAGTTTCTGGGGAATTATCTCAATTTCAAGACAAAAAAACAGCTGTAGGAAGTTGTAGTGCACTACCGCCTCGCTAGTCCACCATACCATGACCATTATCGAATGAAGCCGTGGCTTAGGAACCTGTTCCGGTCGTTCTTTAGCATTTAGCCACTGTCCTAACCTGCGGCTATTATCAAAGAGGATGCATTTTTCATTGCAGGTTACTATCCTGTTCAAAAATGAATTGATTTTATTTCTGTTGACGAGCGAAGTAACCATCTCAAATCGTCGAAAGATGTTCGCTAGGGTTGTTTCGTGTGATACCCACATTTCAAGTTTTCACTTCAAGTTTTTTGACCTTATCGATAGCACCCAGCTGACGATTTATTGTTGTAAAAGATACCATCAGATTTGCTGTTAAACACCGTTCTGTCGCATTTTTATTCCGTTCAACTTCCGCTTTCAATACGATGTTATCAATGATGGTGTCAAGTATCCCCGGGGCAAATTGTCAACCGAAAAATATTCTTCGCATGAACCCTGCCCAAAAGTGTCGTTAATTTTTTGAGCCGCTGCAACTATCCTTAAATGATTTTTTTCGATTTAAATAAAATATATATACGCAAATCCTTTGCAGAAAACACATTTTCTAACAGGCGAAAGAAGCATATATATATATCAAAAAGTAGGCGAAAATTCTGTAGAAATAAATGTACTATTGCATGCATAATTTTTTTCATTGTTTTTCCGATTTTTTTCCAAAAGTTTTGACCTTATTTTGAAAAATTAAGGTTAAATCTCAGTTGCCAATTGATACTCTCCTCAATCTGGTTCTATAATTTTCAAACTTATCGACGAACACATCAAAATGAGGGCAAAAATTTTAATAGAAAATTAGGAATATAAAGAGAGTCCCAACTTCGGTCAGTTCACATTTGCAATAATTTGGAAAGATTATTTTTTTAGAGAACTATTGGATATGGATTTCAACTGAAAATCATCGTTATTTCATCAAGCACTTATTGAGTAATTAAAAATGTTGTCTGCCTTTCCATCTCACAATACATGAATGAATGTTTCGTTCTTTTATCTCATTTGTGACGTATTTGGTGAGTTTAAACCATTAATCGAAAGAATCTTCTTCACATTCATTTCATGCATGCACAATTTCACCAGTGACGTCATGCGAAGGACATCATTGAAATTGTCGCGCTTTTTTCGTTATCTTATATATTCTTTGCATCATGCTCACAATCCATAAATATGCAACAAAGTTAGTCACATCGAATTTTCCCCTCGCACTGTTCGTTTAGTCAATCCAGTGCAACTGCAGTGTCCTTTTTAATAAGTTTAATTATAAACTTTACTCTTAAGAAACTAATAATTCAATAATTTTTGTGCTTATTTAAGGTTGAGAATACCAATGAATAAATATAAATATATATATATTTAACGTTATTGACTAATTGTTGCTGATACTTCACAAATATAATATTATTAATAAAAATAATATGAAAAGATTTCAACAAAAAAAACTAACATTCATAGTTGATGTCTCCTAAATAGTAGTGTTTAAGGTTCAATATGTATAAAAATAAATGCTGATTTGATGTAAACTTAGAAACAACACAGACAAATTGTAAAGAAAAAAATTCAAATTTAATTACAATTTAGGCCAATTGAAAATATACGCAAAAAATAACAAAACTAAATTTTTATGTGAAATAAATGCATAAATTCCCGATGAGGCATTCCAATATAATACTAAATAGAAAGATGAATATTAAATGCAATCATTTGTAAATGCAGCTATTCACAAATAGCTTGAGAACATAATTTAATGTTATTAGCGAAGAAAAAAGTCTTAATAAAACGTGCATAAAATAAAATTGATACGATAACATTGAATTCACTATTTGGAAAGTAAAAATTGAAGATGACAATAAAAATTTCAAATAAATTGATTTTGAGTGAAATTAATAGTTACATGCATTCAAAATGAATATGAATAAGATTCGACACGTTTTCGACAAAACAAATATGAAATCGTTTGAAATTAAAGTACAATTTTTATAATTAATAAAGTATTCACGAACGTTTAGTTAGGTATCAATTCATATAAATTGCATAGAAAGTTTCCGTAACGCCATTAACAAATCAAACATAAAACCATGCAACGAATTTGCCTATTGACCAATCTTGCTCCTTTTCTTTTTCGCTTTGCTGTTACACCGCCAGAACCAATAACTAAACAACATTTAAAAGGTTTCTTATACAACGAATACTATCACTATGCTACTTTAATATCTATTCTATTCTATTTACCGAAAATCCTCTTCTCATCTATTTACTAAAGAAAAATAATAACAAATCGTGCCAATGCATTTATTTCAATTTGGAAAATATGTTTGGAATATGCTCAGTTTCGAAAACATCGTGGAAGGAAATATTTTAGTTAAGATTTTTGTAAATTGTAAGCATTAAAACCTTAAAAACTATACGAACAAAACAAAACAAAACAAAACTTATGTACATCTTAAAATAGACGAAAAGCTAGAAAACCCAAAGACAGTTGTAATATAACATTAAATTTTAATATTAAACTGTTTATTCGAATTTTTATTATTATTATTATTATCATTACAATTATTATTAAGAATAAACTTGAACAGTGTTGATTCCATACTAAACGTTGATAAGTTGAATTAATTTCTACCAATAGTCTAGTTAAATGAAAATCAATTAGAATTATTGTGAAGGAAGTATAATAAGGCCTTATACATTAATAGCAAGAAACGTGAAAGAATCGTTCTATTTTAAGTCGATAATAGTTTTAAAAGATCTGTTTGAATTTTTGTCTTCAATTTATATGTAAATATTTTAGTTTTTAAGTCATTTCTAATTGTGCATATATCTTTTTTGGTGTGCAATAGCCTTGCAAAAATGGTGTTATTTTGAAGGAATTGCGATTTATTTTTACAATAATGAAGATACCATACCGTACTTCCTGTGTATTCTGACATTTTGTATTACACTTATTATCTATAAGCACTAATCAGTTAATTCTTTTATATTTTATATGAAATGAATATTTTTTTAAAAAGTAATTAATACACACTTGAATTACAAACAAATACATAAACCGCAAGACAAAACGATGGAATTTCAACTCGCATATTTGATGTCATGCGAATAAAAATTATGTGTTTCAGTTGTGTTTTTTTACAAACAAATATATTTTCTAGATATTAATAGAACGATGAAAAATATGTGAATATGAGCATTATATATATATAATTAAAATTAAATGTAAAATTGAAAGTGGGATTGATGGAAAGAAGAAGTAGACGAAGAAAAAAACAATAAACTAATGAGTCCAGAAATGTTATATATACACGTATTTTATTCAAAAAAGAACATTGTCTTAATAACTTTACAGAAATTACAAATAAACAAAAGAATGAAAAATAGTCATGTTGTCTTTTTTCGTAAAAAGTTTTTAAATGATATGTTGCTTAAAATACTAATTCGTGGATTGGGTTTTAGTAGTATGTGTGTCGGTGTAGATAACATCGCGGAACAGAAGTTCTGGATGCTTTCAATACAATTCATCGTGGTTATTTTGCACATGGAAAATGTGACTGAAGTTTTTTTTTGCATAAACGAATGTGAACATTTTTACAATGAACATGCAAAATTATATTAACTGAACTTTTCTAAAAAAAAACTTTTTAAATCACATAAATAACCACAAGTTTGTTTGAATTCACTGGTGACTTCAAATACACGAAGCAGAAAGTCATAATTTAATTGCAGGTCAAACGGCTGTTAGTTGGTTTGTACAAAAAACCAAATGATTTGGCGGGATGAAAATTTCCACAGCGAATAAAAACGCCAAACAATTTACTTCATTTTTCTTGCATTTCATCAACAATGTGTATGCTTTCTTCCGGAGGGGCCAGCTATTGCGAAAACATCAAATGTAAACCTATTAAACAAGGTCAGAAGGATTACATCTATTGCAATCCGATTGCAGCCCTACCGACAAAGGCACTGTTTATGCTGTTAAATTGGCTCCCGACTGAGCTCCTTACGAGACAGTCGGCCAAACGCTTTACGATTCGATTAAAAGCACTACATCTCTTGCATGAGGGAAATATTAGCCACTCCATCCTACTATAAAGGGATGAACCAACACTGAAGATAGTAGACCTTGCGCCCCCGATTTCCTGCTTCCATCATGGTTTCAAGTCAGCCATGCTGAGTAGGAATAATAAAAAGATACAGCAGTCACTCGACATCTACACTGATAGATCAAAAATGGATGGAAAAGTCGGCTGTGGTATTTTCTCAGAATAGCAAGGCCTGAAACTATCCTTCCGACTTCCAGACCACTGCAATGTTTTTCAGGCGGAGGTCATTGCAATATACAAGGCCTACTGCCGGGTTGAGAAACCAGAAAATTTCTATAAGAAATTTAAACAATTTCTTTGACAGCCAAGCTGATATCCAATGACTATCCAACTTGAAAACCTCTCCCAAAATTGTAAAGGAATGTCGCAACAACCGTGATCCTTTACTGGGTACTGAGTTATAGTGATATATCGGGGAATTGCGAAGCAAATGCCCTGGCGGGAGCTGGCACTGAGCTCAAAAATTATACACTAACACCCCAAGTTGGCCATGTTTTAGCCTCCATTAAGCTAGGATTCAAGCAGGATTACATGGAGGCTGCAAACAAATACAACCAGGCAAACTGGATACGCACTAAGCTCCTCAACACGAACCGTGAAACTGTACGTGTTATCATATCCGTACTGACAGGGCATTATCTGATTGGCAAACATGCAGAAAGATTGGGTGTTCCTCTCAACGACTTCTTCCAAAGCTGCAGATCGGAAGAATAGGAAGAAAATATCCAATATTTTCTATTCGAATGCCCAGCAATATCCAGGAAGCACATGCAAACCCTAGGCTTGCCCTTCCCGGGTAGCCTCAAAGAAGTAGCTTATTTAAATATTAGCTGCATTGGCTCTAGTGCCGTCTTAATCTTATGTAGTATCACAATTGTCTAAGTGAGCCATCTTTTGATAAAGGGGGCTGCTATTGCAATCAACCATATTTTCTACCATTTCTAGCATACGTTTCGCCAAACTTTTTGAATGTTCTTTTAAATAAATTGCTCACTATTTTTTTCTGTGAACGTAGGTGTTCATTTACATTATTATACCGCTTGTTATCTTCATACATTTGTCACGAAAATTTATTATTCACTTTGCCACGAACATCCTGCAACATTGTTTGTACGTTTTATTCAGCTTTTCAAAAATTACAGTTATATGGTTGTTTGAATTTTTCAAATCTGTAGACGCTGGATAACTGCTAATCAATTCCGCATCTAGCTGTCGCCTACATCGCTTGAAAGTCATTCGCAATCATGTCATGTCCCTCGCAAACGTCAAAATGTTTTCGCTTTGATTTGTCACAAGTCCACTAAATATCAAATGCGTGTCCTCCGTTGTTTGTTTGTTTGAGTTCTAAAATGATATCGATTCAGAACTACTACGGTACAAGTTCGGGTGAAAGTGACTCAGATCCGGATACGGGTGAGAAAACTACGAGTGAAACAGCGAAGGAAAGCGAGCCGGAGTACTTGAAACCCATCGACAAAACATATTCGGCGGCTACGTCTTTGCAAGTTTGTGCGGCTCCCGATGTAGTTCCGCATGGAGCGGTGGCCGTTCCTAGAGCGATACATCCCGACACCAAGGTGCTCGACTACAACCCGAAGTACGATGAACTATATGCACCTGTTCAGGGCCCGTCGAATCCTTTTCTCACCGAACAGACGCGAGCAACGCGCAACACATTGGCGGGTTACGTGGAGAAGGCGCACATAAATGCATTTCAATTCGAAGCGCAGCGAAGGACCTTTCACACGTACGGATATGCGCTAGATCCGACTGTCGACGGCGAAGTCACCGACGGGCAGAGCTATGTGGGTGATGTACAATCGGCGTACGACACCGAAGGGAAGACTGTGTTCGAGGCGCCAAAGCCCAAAAAGAAGCGAAAGCAGGAAAAGAATGATGATCCGGCGGATATTGAGGGTTTCATAGGTCCTTGGGGCAGATTTGAAAACGAGATGACCGTCGCGAAGCCGAGCGACCAAGAAAAGGCAGAACTCGATGAGATCCTGGCGAAGCGACACAAGCGAGGCAGAATTCCAGAAGATAAGCCATTGGAGGAGAAGTCAATTTTACATAGTATGTACTGCTTAGTTTCTGCTATATACGCTTTTACTGATTTGATTTTCTTGCAGTCAAAGATCCTACAGACTACCAAGGACGATCGTACCTTCACGCCCCACACGATGTTGGTGTGAACCTACGTTCCGATGCGCCGCCAACAAAATGCTTCCTACCCAAGTCGCACATCCATACTTGGCAAGGACACACGAAGGGAATTTCATCGATTCGATGGTTTCCACGTACGGCACACCTCCTGCTGTCCGGGAGCATGGATTGCCGTGTCAAACTATGGGAAGTGTTCGGGGAGAGACGCTGCATACGAACTTACTTTGGACATCGCCAAGCCATCAAAGACGTTTGCTGGAACAACAAAGGCACTCAATTCCTATCCGCTGGCTACGATCGCTATATAAAGCTTTGGGATGCTGAGACGGGGGACGTTGTGTCGCGATTCTCGTCGCGTAAGATTCCTTTCTGCGTGAAATTCAATCCGGACAACAACAAGCAGCATTTGTTCGTGGCAGGGACCTCGGATAAGAAGATTATTTGTGTAAGCATGATGAAATTCAGTTTACTGTTCAATTATAATATGTTTTCCTCTGTTTGCAGTGGGACACTCGAAGCGGCGACATTGTACAGGAATACGATCGGCATTTGGGCGCGGTGAACTCGATAACGTTTGTCGATGAGAATCGTCGTTTTGTGACTACGTCCGACGACAAAAGCATGCGAATTTGGGAATGGGACATTCCAGTCGACATGAAATACATTGCCGATCCCACCATGCACTCGATGCCGGCCGTTACGCTTTCGCCGAACAGCAAATGGCTGGCCTGCCAGAGTTTGGACAACAAAATCGTTATATTTTCGGCGCTGAATCGATTCAAAATGAATCGCAAGAAAACATTTACCGGGCACATGGTGTCTGGCTACGCATGCAGCTTGGACTTTTCGCCGGACATGAGTTATCTGGTGTCGGGAGACGGCGATGGAAAATGTTACATTTGGGACTGGAAGACGACAAAGCTGTACAAAAAGTGGCAGGCGCACGACGGAGTGTGCATTAGTAGTCTGTGGCATCCGCACGAACCGAGCAAAGTTGTCACCGCCGGCTGGGATGGTCTGATCAAATATTGGGATTAGTCGATTGAATAGATTTAAGTGATTGTTAATAAATTAATAATTAATTTCTACAAATGATTTGCTGTTAGTTAATCCTTAATTTACTGCCAAACTCATTTACTGAGAAACATAAATCAATGCAATCATTATTTTGGTCAGGAAATCAATTGAAAGATAATATAAACAAAAATCTATCCAAAAATTAGAATTCAAAACGTACGAAATACTGCAAGACAACCATATTTCCTTCCCAAAGATATCTAGGATACGCTCACCTCATTCTGGATACAAACCGACGAACCTAAGGCTATAACCCTATACATTTTCTTCGCACAGCAAGTGTACGATTTATCACGTCGACACTGCGCTTCCTATTGTGAAGTAAAATATCGATTTTTTATTGAGTACGTTTCCCATTCGAGTTGCTTTCGTGTTTTTGTCTACTGCATTTTCATTATTCAATTAATTGATAAATCGGAGTTATTTGATCAATATCAGTCTATAAAAGTGGTAGATATACCATAGAGAATAGTCAGCATATCATAGAACGAGTGGAATCAACTGTTCTTGCCATAAATTCGTGGTTCCAGGTTATTGTTTACATGCCAACCCGATTTTTCGATGGACGTTCCAAGGGTATTTTGTCAGTGGTCGGTCGGAGAGCAACACACCATAATGCAAGGAATATAGTTCTCAATTGATTCGTCTCGAAATCGTTATAGTAAAACGTGCCCTATGTGAATTTGTACACGCCTTTCTTTCGGTACCCACTACTTACCCTTGTCGTTGTCCTGCTGTAGAAAACCATGTCCAACCATAAACCACCGACCGATACCTCCGGCTTGGGGTACGCCTATCACTTACCATCTGGTGGTCTGTTGCTGAGAATACGTAGCTTCCTGTCGCAATTTAGCGACTTATTCAGTGAATTTAATAGATATATCGCCCCCGCCTATCATCATGACCGCTGCGAACGTTCGGTTCATATGCGTTTGTATTCAATGCATAAACGCGAGTTTGTTATGGTATTTCTCGGGTTCTTTGCATGTTTCGGCCTGGGAATATTCATTGGATTGGCAGGACCTCCTATAACCAGTTCCACCGATGTTTCGGCGAAAAGTTTGCTAGTAAACACATCGCTGGAGAACGACGACAATGCTTTTGCGACGGGACCGTTTGCAATGAAGACACCCTTAATGACGACGTACTCACAGCAATTATGGTTGATAGCCAAGTTGGAAACGGATAACACTGATGGTAATTAATAAATAAGCTAGTGAATCCATATTTTGTAAGTAAATAAATTTATTTCATATCAAATAATTTAATTTTTCACTTTAAAACACACCGGTTTAATGAATTATTGTGGTATCTTACACATTTGCAAATTAAGCCGCCATTTCTATTTTATGGGATGCTATTTAGTCGTTCTACTGATTAAAAAGATTCCATGCAAAACTTGATAATTTTCGATAGAAGTTCGTGTAAAGAGTTTCCATTGTTAAATATAAAGGACGGTTTAATGTTTATAATAGTTACACAGTGCACGCTCCCATAAACAATTGTAAATGATAAAATTCAAATGACAAAAAAGATAAAATACAGAAAAATATTAAAATATGATCGAAAAAATTAAAATAAATTATAAAGAAAGATTTTTCAAAAATAATAATTTCTATCATGAAAAAATTGGCATACAAATTTTAATCAGAAATTAACTGTTATACTAGATTAATTAATTAAGAGATCAGTGACTCTAATCCCATCTAAATAATTTCAAATTTTTAAAGTACACAGCGTTCGTTCAGGAGTTTGGGCTAATCAAATGCGTGAAGAAATACACATTTTCAAAAACATATTTTTTGAGCACTTATATCATGTTTTTTATAAAAAAAATATATCTCAAATCTGAATACTGCATTTTAAGTAGCTTTTACAAGAATTTCAAATAAAAATATTAATTCTGGAACAAGTTATCAGCTCGATTGTTGACCGCTGTTATACATTCACGGCTACCATGGTTAAACTTCTAGAGGTTCATCCAAACCAGTGCTTGGCTGTAGTGGCAGCATTGTTTTCTCAAGAGGACCATTATGATACTACAAGAAATAGGTTGGCACTAGAATCTAGCTTTGAAATGCTGAGAACCATTCCGATCGTTTCACGAAGCTGGCTTTGTAGCTTTTATTTAAATTAGCTACTTCTGTGAGGCTTTCCAAAAAGAGGGATTCTAAGATTTGCATTCGGCTTCTGTATAGTGCTGGGCTTTAACACCGAAAATGTTGAACCAACTATGCCGCTGAGTACTTATAAGTGGATTATCCAAAATCAATGAGGCAAACAGTACTTATTAGTTTAATAGTTGATTTAGTATTTAATTGAAGCATTTGTTTATGTGAGCAAAGCATTATTTTTCTATAAATTATAATAGAATGTTTCTTTCTTTCCCATAAAAACCATAAGTAATTTTTCAGGTGACGCCATTTTGTTAAGTTTAAAGTAAAAGAAACAAGCTTCGATTTGGCACTAGACAAACTATTAAACAATTAATTTTTATTATGATTTTAGATACTTTACTTAAAAGTACTAATGTTCATATTTTTAAAACGGGGACTAACAATCGAGCTAATAATATAGTCTACCAGTAATATTCTTTAAATTAGTCTACAAGGAATATTTTTATCTGAAATTTTCGTGGAAACTAGCTAAGGTATGTTGTTATATATGAAAATTGTGTATTTTCACCCTTCTGACTAAACCCAACCCATCAAACTTTGTCCTTTTGCAATTTTTTAAACGAAATTTCATTTCTTTCAAGAAAAGTGATCATAAAATGTTTCAATATTTAATTATATTATGATATTTGTGATGATTTAACAAAATCAAATGCTCTATTGAAATTCAATTAAGGGGGTAATAGGCTTTACACACCCAAAAAAACTGCCCTATGTTTAAGAATTTATTACAAGGCCCATGGAGTAGATATTAATGTAAGTTTTTTTTGGGGTTCATTAAATACACTGTCAAAACGCACCAAAAAATTGATTCATTGAATTAATATCATTATTTTACACAAAATGGCGGCAGATGAGAGATGATTTTCCTCCAAAACTCAAACCATTGCTAATATTCAAAATATCGGTTAGGCAAGGTTATGAGATCAACATTTTCTTTTTAAATTCAATACTACAGTTAATAAACTTGTTTTCATGTATCGTGTATATATAGAGTTAGACACTATACAGAAGGGCGAAGTCTTACAGAGCCACGTGTATCTACGAGGATACACAGGGGGTGCGCATTAAATCGAGCATAACTATAATAATAATGCCTGGATCTTTCTAAAATTTTAAAACAATTTTTTTTGGAAATAATTACTATTGAAATGAGTAAAAATTAAAATTAAGTCGATTTCTTGAAATGTATAAAGCCTATAACCCTTTTAAATTACTTCAATTTTTTAAAAAAATAAATGCAAATTATAATATTTTTAAATAAAATGGTTATAAAGATATAATGGAGATATAACTCCTGTTACAACCATAACAATAATGGTTAGAAAAAGAAGTACTTTTAATCAGAACTGTGTACAGAACGCAATCAAGAACTTCATATACGAATCCATCCTGCTTCATAGCAATTTCACAAACATTTTTATTTTCAATTTACAGATGAGAAATACGATAAAAGTTTTTCAGTAGAAGTGGGAGTTGATGGTATTACAAATCAACACAAGCCATTAAATGTTCTAGACGCTGAAAACGTGCGAAATCGAACTAGACACTTATTATGTGAACGAAATACATGTGAGGAGTTCATTGTACTGCATTTAGGATTTATCGATTACGCACATTACTTAGTAACAATTCGATTTTATGGATTGGAATCGTTTCATCAACGCTATAACATCAAGCAAATTACATTCTATGTAAGTATTGAATATAGTCAAGAAACTACACAGGTTTTTTCCTTACTCCAAAAAATATTGTTGCAAGTTCACAAGCCGTTAAAGGTGCGAAAAGGATTGTTAATTCAGAAGCTCTCAATATTTTTGTTGTTAGTTAGTTGAAAATTGCCACGTAATCTAGAAAGATCATGATAGGCCTTCTTAGAAAGATTTCAGATAAACTAGCAATAAGAAAGATCTAGTTGTAGACCAGGGCGGATCTGTAGAAAAACGATTACATTTGGCCGTTGAGAGGGGGCACGCTGATTATTGCAGGAAAAGTTTTGGAATAACTCGTATAACAATAATTGATCCATGCTCCTTCTCAAATAAGTCGGGAACATAAAAAAAATCGAAATGTTTAATTTTGTTTTTAAAATCGTGTTTTTCCTTCTTGTCTCACTCCTAACTTTAAAACGATTCATTCCAGAGCAAAGTTGCGTGAAAATGAACGTTGCGTAATAAAATTTTCTACAACATAAGATTGGTTTAAAATTTTAAAACATTTAGCCCTTGCCGCAAAATAGCAATAATTAAAAAAAATGGGACAAAAGCCGTTTCATATTTTTTTTACCATTTGTAATAAATTTAGGACCTTAATTTAAATTAAATAAAACAGCACACAAATTTTCGTCAAAATCGAATCAGTAGATTTCACATAACAGCTTGGCAATCAAAATTTATTGGTAAAAATTTTTTTTTTTGAAATCTTGCAAATCAAAAACTAAAGCCCATTGAAGTTTGAATTTTTTTCTACATATAGAAGAACACTTCACGTATTGAATGCATCTTACAAAATTAAAATTGAATTATTAAGGTGGCCTCAGGATTTTTTTGAAATTATAAACATTGTTTTTGCTAATAAACAAATTGAATATCTCGGTAACCATGAATTTAAATTAAATTCAAAAAAATACGTGAGAAAAAACTTTAAAGTACGCTTCTTAAAAAAATATTGAATTATGTTCGTTAGTTCTTGATATACAACCGATCAATTGTGACGGGCATTTGCAACGAATTTAAAAAAAAAGTTATAAAAAACATTTTCTCGGCTTGTAATGGAGCGATTTTTACCTTTTTTATGAGTGGATGTAACTCGAAGACGCTTTTATTATGTTATAATTAAATTATTTTTTTATAACAAAATAAAACAACATATTTTTTCCTATGTTGAAGGAATTTTTTCTAGAATAACTTCCCAAACATATACTGTTCAATGTACTCAATGCAATTATTGTCAATTTTCCTGCAAAAAATCGGCGTGCCCCTCTCAACGGCCAACTGCAACAGATCCGTCCTGGTCTATTGAGTATGCTAGACATCTCTAGCACCTTTGATTCACTGAAGGTTTTTGTATTTGATGACTCATGGTTTAAGAATGCAATGTCGGTCTTACGACAATATTAACTTTTTTAAAAAAAAAATTTGGCAGTTTACAATGAATAAAATATGTATTTGCGTATGTATTTCTATATAATCTTTTCTTGTAATTACAGTTTAAAACCTACAGCCCGGCCTTCACGCAAATTGAAATTTGGTTTCGATTTATCTTTTTGCTGTTCACATTTATTGTAACGGTAAATTGAAAACAATTAATATAATTTAATTAATTTAATTTAATTTTGAAATATACTTTTAGATTTGGTTTGGACATACACTACGTAAATATCCCATGTATGATTGGTCAATTGAACAGAAATGGATATCATGGTTGTTGCCATTATTGTTTTTATATAATAGTAAGTGAAAGTATTTTTTTATGATAATGCCACATTATAATTATGATCGTTTCAATATTTTCCAGATCCAATTTTTCCACTAATGTTCCTAGTAAACTCATGGCTACCCGGCATGTTGGATGCACTTTTCCAAGCGTCATTTCTATGTGCATTATTAATGTTTTGGCTGTGCATTTACCATGGATTGCGACAGAATGAAAGACGATTTTTACGATTCTATTTTCCGAAGCTGATTGTTGTGCTGCCGATTTGGCTGTGCGCTATTGTCTTAGCTACATGGGAAAAGTGTAACGAACTGAAAGATCCGACATACAGTCATTTTGTTGATACGAAAAATTATAATGTAAGTATTATCTGAATTGATAAATTATTAGAAGCTTTATCGGTGCAAGTTGAATTCACCACCAATTTAACTTTTATGATAATTTAGAAAACCATTTAAAATATGAAGGAATGATTTATTACATATTTTATTTGTTCGCAGTAAATTTTCGATTGTTTGTGGCTTTATTTTACAAATAACTCGATGAATGTTTTTCTTAGTTGCGTCAATTGTTTGTAGACCGTTGTAACAAAAACGTTCCTCAACCATTACTCATAAAATATACTGCAACTGCGTCAGACCTTCTACCTTTTGACTAGAAATTCTTCTTACTTTCGCACAGTTTGTGCTACACAGCGTTCACTTTCATCTAAGCTTTACCTACACTCGTTACTTCCTTGTAGAAAATTCAATGTGATTCTTATATGCTGATGGACAAAATAGCTCGAGTTTTCGACTAAACAAAGTTTCCTACCTTTTTTTTTCTTCGCAAAATTCAGTACAAAATGACCTTTAGCTTGTCCAGATTGGAGCCTTAAAAGGCGTCTTGTGCTATAATTTTTGCTAGCGAATCAGGCTCATCATTTGTTTTGCGCGCTGGGACCTTCCTTAAAGTGACATCACCTTTCCAGGTTGATGAAATTTTGAAGAAATATTCCCAAGACAGTATTGGCTCTTGAGTACAGGAGCTCAGAGCTTTGATCACTGTCTAACTTATTTCAGCTTGAAACATACTTGCAGACTGACCAAATAATCTGAGGATAATACCAGCCATAATGAAAAATTTTTTACCGTTATTGTTATTTTCAATATCACAAACCATTAAATATTATTACTTTAACAGCAATTTCTTGGTTTTAAATAGCAACAACCACAGATATTCGTTATTTTTATCGAATTTGCTAACAAGAGTCATTGCTGTGCTATTCTTTCTTGTTTTCTCGTTTTTTGTTAAGTGACGGCTGCAGTCGATCGTATCCTTCTTCTAGACATCACCTGTGATGATCTAGTATAAGCGGGCACTGGCTGACGCTAGATGTATTATATTATAAAAATGTGGTCTAAGTGCGACCCTTGAGGCCCACACGACTAACTTCCCAGTGGGGTGAATAACAAGCTAAAATTTATTTTTATTATTAATTACGATTAATAATAATTGCTATTATTAATAATTATTATTCTAAATTATTATAATTACTTTTATTATTTTTATTAATTTTTTATCTAACCATAAAAGCTTTGGTAGAGGAGGACGCTCCCCCCACCTGGTCGTCTTTTACCAAAGCCTCGGCAACCTCGTCCTCCTCCTTGTTCACCTCCTCGTCATCCTTCTTCTCCTCCGCCTCGTCCTCCATCTCGGCCCTGGAATCCACAACTATTATTATTAATAATAATCATTCGTTATTAAGAATGTTAGATCGTTACTGAATAACTATAATTGAGTTTATATTTACAATATTAAATAACAACTAATGATATTTGATTGTTATTAACAATATTACATTATTTATAACAATATCCAATTATTATCTGCATTAGTGTCACACATACCAAACCTCATAATATAAGTTTGGAGTTATATAAATTAATTTTGATTTTTTTAATTAACATTTTTTACAACATTGATCAAAATTTTGCTAAAACACACAATAATAATAATAATATTACTATGAAGGTATTTGAGATCTGCTGAAATTAATAGTGCGTTTCAACAGTTTCAAAATTAAGCAATTTTTTGTATTTGTTTTAGTTTTTCATCCTAAATAAAAAACGGCTGAACCGATTTTGCTGAAAATTCATTCAGTTTTAAGTTACGCAATTACGCGTCGAAAAAAACGTTTCACGTCAATTTGATCTTTGGTTCTTGAGATAATCGAGACAAAAATAATTCCGAACGCATATCCGCACATACGTACATACACACACACAAACATCTCTCAAAAAAAGATGAATTTGAATTCTAGAGACTTTAAAACGTGGAGATATGTCAAAATTTGGGATTCGCAAAATCGACCCCATTACAATAACTTCCCACAAGGAACTGGGAAGTTAAAAATATCTTAGTAAAACATTAACGAAACTTTTGATAATGATGTATTTTTAATTCATATGGAATGATATTTAAGTTCAATTTCTATACAGTTCTAAAGGAAAAAAAACTATCATTGAAAATAAAAATGTTCTTTCGGCTACATTGTTTGGAAAAATATGTGAAAGGAGTATTTCCATCAAATTTCAGCGAAATATAGTTCTATGGTTATTATTTTCTGAAAAAATTCATCCGAAAAATAATCGTAAATTATTTTTAGGATAATTTCATTTAATACTATAAGCAATAAAAATTAAACCAAGCAAAGTGTTATTGTTTGGATGAGCCAAAAATACAAAAAAAGTGTATGGATGTTTTTTATAAGCAAAACTTTAAAGTTTCATTGAAAACTCTTTGTAAAATTGTTTTCTCAGATGATATTTCGAAATAATTTTTTCAAGGATATAAATAAAAGAAGTCCAAAAAATTATGATAAAAAATTCAAAAGTTTTTATTTAAATGATTTTCCAAGAAGTTGATTGTGAAAAAAATCACTAAAGATTGAAAGAAAATCCTGCAGTTTTTGTGGGAAGGGTAGACAAAATTATTTATACATCCTTAGACAAAATTATTTTCATTTGACTAGATCTATCAACAGTTCCATATATAAGATAAAGTTAAGTATAAATTTTTATTTGACTTATGCTGGATTAGAAAGTTGGGAATGATGATGCGAGGAGTCTTTATTAAGTATCCGTTTCAATAATTCAAAAACCTATGCTCTTTCTTACTTCCAGGGATTCAAGGTGTTTTTCTACATCGCGGGAGTAATGTATATTATATATCTGATGTTGTTGGTTCTCCGAGCATATAGCGAGTTGCGATCGATGCCATACTTCGGTAAACTATATATATTAAATTTATTGGTTCCAATTTCCTAATTAATCCACCACACTCTTCCTAGATATGCGTTTGAAGTTTTTAACACTGCTCATGCTGTTTGTACTGTCGATGTCTTTGACGGTAACAACATGTCGATTTGGTTTCGGCATTCTGGAGGATAATTTTGTAGCCAATTTGAATACAACATACAAGAGTTCAGCACAGTTTATGTGCTTCTATGGCCTATTGAATTTTTATTTATATACAATGGCATATGTGTACTCGCCAAACGGTCGTCCGTTTCATGGTAAAAAAACATCTCGAAATAAACTGATTGGGTTGCATTTAATTTTCCCTATAATATATTTGTATAGAGCCAACCATTACAAAAGACAACCCAGCATTCTCAATGATCAACGATTCGGATGAAGATGTCGTTTATGGGTCGGAGGACGAAAGTCGTCGTCCATTGAACTCGGGAGGGAAAAATGACTATGATAGCGATTAAATTCTATAAATATGTATCGAATTTTTGTGTGTATTATTTATTTTAAAAACATCAAGTAGATTTTGCATTGAAAACTAGTGCAGAAATGATTTGATTGCTGATGCAACAAAACAATTAATAAATTTAAAATGAAATTTTAAATTGTGTGTAAATGTTAAATAGTTATCATATTTATGTTATTTGTAATTAAGTTTGTTTGTATGTCATATATGTAAGTATAAAAGCTATTACTTAGATAATATTTCATAATTTAACGAATGCTAGAATGTAAGTCCAGCCAAAAACATAGCGTGTTGTTATATAAAGAAAGAAACGTATTACGGAATGTTCACTATGTTTTGTGAAAATTCGGACGAATGAAAGGGTTGCCACAGTGACGTTAATAAATTTAAAATAAGGAAATAGTTTGGTTGGTTTGCATTTGTCGCTATTTTGCATCATATTCTGTTTTTTTTTCGTTTTGCGTCATTGAATATAAAATCGAAAAGTTTTTCAGTGTTGAAATTTTCC
This sequence comes from Oxycera nigricornis, assembly GCA_963942545.1. Classification (NCBI taxonomy): domain Eukaryota; kingdom Metazoa; phylum Arthropoda; class Insecta; order Diptera; family Stratiomyidae; genus Oxycera; species Oxycera nigricornis. The sequence continues at coordinate 107,640,017 of OZ012660.1, read as the reverse complement.
ATTTAAATTTATTGAACTGAAGTTCTGATTGACAACATTTACATGGATATATTTACCGATAAAAAGATGTCACAAATATTTATTCAACTTTTTATTGAATAGCAGTTATGGAATTTATTCGAGAGATGCATCAGGTTTTACAATGAAACCATTAAGTGTTCATGCAACCGTTTATTTTATGTTACATAAAAGCTTGGTGTGGTAATAGAGCGAAAAAATTTCCCTTTTATTCCTTCAGCTACCCATTTTTGACGACATGTGTCGCACAACTTTAAAACACCATTCCCACAAAGTTCGAGCGAAAATAAGAGGAACAAGGTTTGTTTTAAAACAATCGGAGAATAATTTTTTTCATACATCTTCACTCACAGTTGCACTGATGTCTAGACCTAAATAAAAACCCTGCGCATCTTATTATCCATATGAAACCAAAGTGAAATCCATGTACAACTCTCAGAAATTTTTGTTTGCACTTTTTGGATGAAATATTCAATAAACATTTTTTGAATATCAGTGTTAAGTGTTAGAACTAGATTCGCAGTTGTTCTAAAGTAAAAACTTCTGAATGCAACCGCGGCTTAAAAATAAGGTTTTACATTTTACCCCCGCTTCCCACAAGAAGCTTTTTCTCGAACCTTGTACGAGATAACTCAAAAACAGTTGGTCCTTTTATTTTGAAAATTTATCATAACTTTAACACAATCATCTTCGACGTGAGCGACGTGACGTCCTGTGAACTTTAAAAAACCAAAATAAAATTACTTTGCCAATACTAAGATATTTTTATGAAAACACTAATGTTTTCTTTCAAACAAGCACCATTTCTCGAAATTTCACTTTTTTTTTAATTTTTTAAAGTTTAAAATTAGCAAATGGGTTTTATAAACCTAAAAAACTTTGTTATTTTATTTAAAAATAGCAGATGTAAAAAATCGTTCCAATGAAATTGTCATAACTGCAATTTTATGAATGAAACGAATTGACTTTAAAATTCAAAACAATTCAAATTCAAACAATTAGTTTGGTCACCAAAATTCCCTATTGGGAAGTTGCTCAAATGAACCTGTCGTCTAAATACAACTTTTAATGTATGCAAAAAAGACACAATTGCGCAAATCTCTACTGAAAGAGTAAATTTTGGCACACGATTATAAATGTTTGTATTAAATTATTCCGGCTTCCATTCAATTCAATTCAAAATTATCCAATTGCCTTTCGAATATGTAAGAATTTGGACCGTAACTGATGAAAGCGGTTGGGTTAAGAATTTTCATGTTTTTTTAAGGTAGAAATGAAAGTAAGCTAGCTTTTTATCGCATGAGCAACACTGATTATACATACAACTTCAAAATTGCAAAAATTTAATTTATTTTAATATAAACTCAAAACAAATATTTCTGTTGATGAACAGTTTCAGTTGCGAAATTTAGTGTATATCAACCGCTGTTATATACAAAGCTGTGACGTTTATAAATCTGATTTTATTTCTTTAAAACTCGTTAATTCAAAACGTAACCTCTTTTCAAATATTTTTAAAGTTAATTTGAATCCGACACGCAGCTAATATGCATTTTTTTAAAGACTTTACCTCTCACTCTTGTATAAATATATTGTAAATATCTTACGATTCCTTTTTTTAATAAAATTTATTCAAAATATTATTGATTGCATGCCAAAAATTGGCAAGTAAAATAGAAATAGAACTTTTGAATTTGAATCAGATCACTCCGAACTCCGAATACCCGCCACAGTTATCTCTTTCACCACTACAGCGCTATACTAGCACTAGAGAATCTAAAACGTCAGCAACTGACTGCATTTGTCAAACTGAAATTTGGTTCGTGGTGACAAATCCGAGTTGTTTGGTCAACCGTCGAACGTTCGAAGGCTAGTGCAAGGCCTGAGTTATTTCTGTTGATTTCGTAAGCCGGATTAATTCCGAAAGACTTTTTCGAGTGACTATTTTCATATTCTGCACCAGTGTGGAAAGCCAATCGGGCAAAAACATTCCGAATAACTGTGACAGTGAATCAAAACCCTGCCACTCTGAAGAAGCCACACGCCGCCATTTCAAATTCGCATTCAAATCAAAAAAACGGATAAAAATTCCGGCCCAACGAGCGCGGCTGAAGCCGCCTGAAGGTGCAGCACAAGCCAATGCCCTGCTGTCAAGCAGTATGAAGGAGCTCATCGCAGCTGAACTGGGTGCCATCAAGAAGCCAAGGAAATCACCCCCATCGTCGCCAACTCCGTCGAGCTCGAAACGGCATGCCCCAGACGTCCAAATGGAAACCCAGGTCGACAACAGCGCCATAGACAACGCGATAGCGGCGGATCTGGATAACTTCCGGCTAGCGACCGGGAGGCTAGTCGCCAAAGGTAAATCCCCCAGTTCCCCCGTTATACCCGCTGCCAACAATAACCGTTTCCAAATTTTAACCCCGCCTAATACAACCAATAACCCTTGTCAGGCAATTAATAAACCTAAATGGATGCCGCCGATTTTCATCAACAGCTTAACAGCCCCAACCATTGCCATGATGATGAAGAAATACCCCTCGACGCGCTACCGCGTCAAATCTTTCTCAAATGTCTTCCACAAACTCGTGGTAGACAATATTAACACATACGATTCCATCATGGAGGCCATGAAGGAAAAAAAGATGGGTGGATATTCATTCACGCCATCACAACGCCGCAAACCCGTCGTGGTTTTGAAGGGACTCAGCTCTCTCTTCGCTATAAGCGAAATTTCTGAGGATATCCAAAGTCAGAATACGGACATACATAGCGTGTCCATCACCGAACTCACCACGTCCTGGTCCCGCCGCAACAACACTCGGCTAAACTTATTCAAAATAACCCTCGATTCTGAGGAAGACCTCAAGAAAATCATAAAGATCAGATATATTCTGAATCATAAGATTTCTTGGGAAAAGCCGAGAAAAGGGGTCGTAACGCAATGCTATAGATGCCAGCGTTTCGGCCATGTCGCTTCAAACTGTGCCTATTCTCCACGCTGTGTGGCTTGTGGTAAAAACCACGAAGGTGCCACTTGCCCACGCAAAACCCTTCAAAATCCCTTAGAAGAACTCATCCCAGCAGACCAAACGATTCCCCCAGCATTCTGCGTAGTGTGCTCATCTCCTGGCCACCCCGCAAACTTTTCCGGCTGCCCTGAACGGGAGAAACTGAAGACCAAACTAGCGGAACGCAGACTCGCCAAGACTAGCTTTATTCCCCTGGCCCAATCGACTACACCATCCAAAGCTCAGCAGGCCCTGCCTCAAACTAAACCCCCACAAAGATATTTTAATAATTCATCATATGCAGAGATTCTCAAGAGCACCCAGCAAACCCCTCCAAATATCGGACTACCATCTCCCTTTCCTTCATCAAACAACAATCCTTTAGAAAATATAGCCCAGGAAACCCTTCATCACTTTGGAATGTCCCCAGTCGCTCTGCTAAAAAAAGCGAGAGAATTCTGGGCATCATACTGCCTGCTTCCAACAGAAGATAGGGCAGAAGCTCTATTCAATTTCTACCTGAATGTCGCAGCCCAAAATTAATTTACGAATCATTGCAGCCAATATAAACTCTCTTCAGAGGCACGACAAGCGTATAGCCTTACAGCAAATGCTTGTAAAATACTCTCCTGATATCGTGTTACTTAACGAAACTCTTTTGAACAAAAAGCACAAACCCTACTTTCCCAATTACAATATCTTTCGTAACGACTTCGGTAGAGGAACTGCAATTTTAGTTCGCACAACGCAAACGGCTTACTCTGTCGAATGCAACATGGAGCACCTATCTTGCACGCTAGTCTCCCTTCACTTTAGGGGAAATCAAGGTGTAGGTCGCAAAATCTTGATAGGATCGCTCTACGTCCCCTGCGACCTAGGTCCTCCGCTCTCCGCTAGCCTAAACAATATGTTACGTGCGTTGGACGACTTCGACGAGGTACTGCTCGGAGGCGACTTGAACGCTAGGCACCCTTACTGGGGCGATCGATCGCTTAACATCAATGGGACCTCACTGTTTAACTGGCTAATATCCGGTAACCAAACTTCTTTCGCCATTCTCAATGCCGGAGTTCCTACCTTCCCCAGAGGTAGCTCCTACCTTGACAACTTTATTGTCTCCACAGCTCTCCTCAACATGCGTGCGGATAACCATAAATGCATAAGCATAGCAGCTCCTTCGGATCACCACGCGCTTCTACTGGACCTTGCTCTCCGCGAAAGAGAAGCAATCATCCCACCACAATACCTCATACGATCATACAAAAATGTGAACTGGGACTCCTTTACAAATGAACTTTCGGAAGATCTCGAACAAAAGATCCCCGACGATCGCATCCTCGCCAACGAGGAAATAGAGAACGCTGCCGAGGCCTTATCCTCATCAATTACGCACCTCTTGGACATATATGCTCCTGTCCATCAGCCTAAATTTAGCAAATACGGAGAAGTCTCCGAATTCACACTCAGCTTATTTCGCACTAAAGCCAAATGGCAGCAAAAGTTAAAAAGGGCATTCCACAGAAATCTGAATAGAATTAATCCAGAATACACCCAAATCCAAGCCGACATTAACCGCCTGAACTCCCTAATCAGAGAAAATCTCAACGCGGACCTGAACTCTGGCTTTAAAAAACGACTCGAAGCAATGAAGCCCTCCCCTCATGTTTTCAAAGAAATTAATAATCTCACTGGACGACTCACTTCTCCATATAATGTTAACAAAGACCCGGTAAGATCCGAAGGCCAAATATTTTCAACGACGGAACAAAAATTAGATATCTGCTCAGCCTTTTACAAGAACCTGTACCGAGAAAGACACTCTTCGAACTCGAACTTGAACACTGAAGTCAAGAGAAAAGTTGACAGCTTCTTTCGTGGCCATATCGTCTCATATCTATGCGTCTTTACAAGAACGAATCGCTCTTCCACTATCCCGATTTCAACTTTTAGAAAATTCTTCACTCACCCCGATGAGGTAACTTCAATCCTTCGTTCTTTCAACAACAAAAAATCTTCAGGGCCAGACGGGATCCCCAACTGCGTCCTGAGAAAATGTGCCTGGGCCCTTTCTAAACCACTGACCATAGTACTCAACAACTGTGTTAATAATGGTTACTTCCCTAAACTCTGGAAGAAAGCTCTGCTTATCCCAATTCCAAAAAAACGTTCGGATGGCCAGCTAGTCTCGCTTAGACCTATCTCCATGCTTTCTAATCTGGGTAAAACTCTCGAAAAAGTTATGCTCCGTTCATTTTCTGAATTCGCATCCCCCTTAATTCAAAAGGAACAATTCGGGTTTAAGCCTCAAATCTCTACGGAACAAGCAGTCCTCTCTCTCCACGATTTTGTCTCTACTGGCCTTCGGAAAAAGGAGTCGACAGTAGCATGCACTATCGACCTAGAAAAAGCTTTCGACTCTGTCTGGACTAAAGGTCTGATTTATAAGCTACTTGTCAGTCAATGCCCTCTCCCTCTTTGTCGTTTAATCACCAGTTTCCTCGAGGACAGATGGTTGTCCATCAAAATCAACAACCGCGACTCAGCTCCGGTTCAAGTCAATTCAGGTGTTCCCCAAGGCTCCATTATGGGTCCCTCACTCTTTAATTTTTATCTGCATGACCTTCGCACCAATAGCAATTCCTTAAATATTCCAAATGTAGTCACAGACCCCTGCTCCACTCGGAGTTTGATGTACGCAGACGATATAATCGTCATCGCAAGGCACCCTCAGCCATCGGAAGCACTCAAGAAAATTGAGACCCACATTCGCATGCTGAATAATTATATGAACGACTGGTCCCTCGCAATCAATGCGAATAAATGCGAACTGATCTGCTTCCGCAACGCCTATGGAAAAGGCCACAAAGACGCACCTTCGCAAAGCAAACAATTGTCGCTTTCAATTAATAATCATGATGTTCCTCTGAAAGAATCCATCAATTATCTTGGAGTTTTATTTCACCACAGACTTAAATTCAACCGACATGCTCAAAAAATGCTACAAAAAGCAAATAGTGCCTCAGCCGTCCTCGCACCTTTGCTCTCCAAAAGAGCTCTAGACCCCAGAACTAAGCTCCTCATGTATAAGGCACTCATCAGGCCCATCATTACGTACTGTTTTCCCGTTTGGTTAACCATATCTCCCTCCGTTGCAGAGGATTTAGAAATTTTCGAACGAAAAATTCTTAGAAAATGTCTTTCAAGACACCGAAGGCCCAATAAGAAGTTCTACAGAAACCGTATTCTCTATGAAGAAAGTAAAATTGTTCCTCTACTCCGCTACATGGTCGAACAAGCAAAACAACGGCTAAATAAATGGTCCATCCACTCGGAGCCCACAGTAAATGAACTCTTCCATCGCAACCTCACATTAACCGACGCTTCCCAATACCTATCCCCAATCCAGCTATTATGTTCAGAGAACTCTCCCCTTCGCTCCTCTGGCTATCCGCACTCCCAAAAGCACCCGTTCTATTTATTTTCAGATCCACATACTGAACGAGGATAATCAACCAGCAGATGAAGAAGAAATTCAAACAATTCATGTCGCTGTCAAACCATTCAAATGTATAAGTAGACTTTAAGATCCTATCTCTAAGCATATGTTAACTTTAAGTGACTATTTTAAGTTAAACTATCCTGTACACCGAAGGTCATGGAAGTCCATTTAGAGACTCTGGCCATACCTACAACTCTTGAAGGGCGCATTTAGTCGCCCTCGAGTCGTCTCCACATCCTTTGAGGGCCGCATTTAGTCGTCTCTCACACCCTTTGTACCTTCTATTTCCCATCCTTCCAAAATCCAACATGTAAACATCATGTACACTAAATTAAATTGTAAATAGATCTTTGTTAGGTTAAGTTTGTTTTTGTTAATTAAGTAATCAATGTAAAAGCCATATGAGCCAATGGCACAATCATTCTAAAATTCAATTAATCTCTAAGAATTGGCCACGGCCGGATTTAAATTTAAATACGTTGTTTGACAACTATGTCGATTTCAAACTATCTAACTGCATCATATGTCAATGTCAATTATTTCATGTACGTCAAAAGTCTCAATAAATTTATCTGAATCTGAATTTGGTTCGTGTCAGTTCGAGTGGAGCAGAACAGTTGAGTGGTTGTTTCTCAGTCGTTCGTCTAAAAATTCGCTGGTCAGTGGCCTTTAATAGGGGAAGTGGTTGTTGTAAATTGTCCATTCTGAATTAAAACAATAACAGTCCAATTGTTCGTGGGTGCAGAATAAAACCCTATCCGGTCTCTTCCTAAATCCCTAGCGCGACTTCCATTAGGTTAAGCGGGAATTGTGTTTCGTCTTGATTGTTTCGTGGTGTCGCGTTCGTGGTCGAATCCAGTTTTTGGACCTTTCGTGGAAGTTGGCGCTGACGGAATTCTCTGAATGATTGAAATTATGCTCTAATGCCAGGAAGTGCAGGTACAAGCTGCTTCTAGGTTTGATTGCAGCGCTGAATGCCAGGAGTTTGATTCCGGAGTTTACAGTGGAAGTAGTGCCTTATGTTTGTGACCGCAGTTTAATTGGATCCAGTTTGCAGACCTTCCTCCCGTTGCGAATATTTCCGACGACGCGAATCTGGTGGCGGCAGCAAGTGGAGTAAGTTCGCGTCCAGCTGCAATCAACAGGTAAGATTTTGTTCTAGTGGCTGCGATGCGGAGTGAACAGTCAAAGAACTAAAGGGCAGAGTAGACCGGCAACTTTTGCTGGAAAAACTCGTGATGAATCTCACCTGGACCCGTGCCGCTGGCCCTGGCAGTTTGTCTGCTCCGATCGAATTTGCATAGATTTCACGCGGCAGCGCCTTATTAGCGAGAATACGTTGAAATGGCGAATTAGATACAAAAAACCCCTGCAAAACGTATTTAGACAACAGTCATCGGCAGCCAGAAACGTTCATTTACTTCTCGGTGCATTTCGCCTCGTCAGGGAATACCGGACTCAGGGAAGTTCTCCGGCGAAGCAAGAGCTGGCAGGGTAACGCGAATTTCGTGCACGATTTGCGAAATTGTCGTGGGTCGCGGAATATCAAATGACTCGAATAATGCCACCTGCCCAGGTGGATAACGACCAGGATTTAGGCCAGGTTATTCGGGCAGAAAGGGGAGGCTTTAATTCTGCTGCGATAGCGTATTTCCCATAGAACATTGTCTAAACTAATTATGCCTTTTCGTTGAGCAAACAATTTATTCATCCGATTCTGAACGGGTTGACCGATAATCTGAGTATTTCGTTAGATAACAACATTATCTTGGACTTTTTGACAACATGCACAACAGCAATTCATGTGTGAGAGTTTCTCATTTGATTCGGTGTGAAGATCCCCTTCAAGTACCTTAGTCAGAGAGGAAAAAGTTGATACACAATTGGTCAAAGAAATAGGTGTGAGTAAAAATTCATTCATTTATCATAAAATTTCCATTATTAGGAATTTTATCTCAGCTGAATTCATTATAGTTGCTTATTAACTAAACTCTAAAGCAAATAAAAAAATCCAAAAGAGACAAATTAAAAGCTTTTAATTCCAATTATTATCCAAAATATTTACATATTTACACAAAAATATTCATATTTTAATTTATTTCATTATTTTTTGGAAATTTAATATTTTCTTCCTTCCTAACCTCAGTACTACCCGGAATATTCTCCGCGTTACTCCGCGGCATGGATTCAATTATCTGTTGACATGTTGTCAAAGGTATGGAATACCATTCCTTCTGGACTGCTTCCCACAATTGGTCCTTATTTGTGAAATATTGGTCCGATAATTTTCTGGGTCATGGGATTACAGAGACGTTTTGATCACGAAGCCAGTTGGCTTTTACCAGAATTCAATTGTGCTTCGGATCGTTATCTTGTTGAAAATGCCATCTTAGAGGCATATTTTCGTCAGCGTACGGAAGCATGATATCCTCTAAGATTGCCTTATAATCAAATCTGGTCATGATATCGTTTATACGATAGATAGCGCCTACGCCATACCACGAAAAACAACCCCAAACCATAATATTTTCGTCTCCATGCATAACGGTTTTTTTCGTGAATCGTCCATGAAAGTCCTTTCCCTTTGGCCTTCGAACGTTTCGCCCAGAATCGAAAGAGAACAAATTTATTTTCGTCTCGTCGCTCCAAAGGATGCTGTACCATTTCTTTACTCTCTCTGGTCCGTTCCAAAAACGATGCTTCGCAGCGAATCTGGCCGTTAAATTTATTTTTACCTATTAAAAGCGGCACCTTTCTGGCGATTCTTTCAGGTAGTTTGGCATCGTGTAGCCTTCGACGAACTGTACGAGCACTAACTTGATCCCCAATATGCGCACAAATCGTTCTTGAAGACATGAACGGATCTGATTTAGCCAATAATAATATGCGGTGGTCAGAGAGAGTACCAGATTTACGTGGTTACCTGACAGTTGTGCCTTCACACCACGAGCTTCTTAAGCTACGGATTACGATATGCTCGCACCAAGGCCCCCCCATAAACGTACTAGTCAATAACCCATAGCCTTATGGCAATCAGCACTGCTTTTCGGAATACAGGTACCAATTTGTATCCAAAGCTTGACTGGCCTTCTTCTAACCCTTGGTCCTATCAATCATCCATGCCTCTTTTTGGGCAACGGCACCCCTGTCGTAAGCGCAACAGCACTCCAATGCACCACAATACAGAAGGGCAGCCGAATTACCCGGTTCCAAACTGTATTAAAGTGGAAGTACCCGCTAATGGGTGTATAACCACAACCCCAGCCTCCACAGGGTCCTCATCGACACCGACAGGGACTAGGTTCTTGGGGCCCCGGATCCCTTGGCACCAGTATACCTCTGGTAAGGTTTCGAGGAAGCACGGGTACAAACGGTTTTAAAGCATTGGTTACAAAATTTTCAGACCGCCCCAATGCTCCAGCGATGAATTTATAGGTTTTACCTCTTTTCCTTAATCGCCGAACCAAACTTCTCTCCTCCGGGGTACAGTGAGCTTTTCCACCCGTCTTAGAAGAACTAAACAACAATAAATTATTTCTAAGTATTACATGTATGCCGCACGTGAACCTTAACATATGGATGACGCAGAATTCACAGTCTCGCTCCTCCTAAAAGTCTGAATAATTGGCAGTTGGCAATTGATTCGAACGCAGATAATAAATCGCTATTCACATTTGCAAACTGACAGCAGTGTCTTCAGGAGCCCAACGCGCAATTTGGTCTGGTGCATCATTGATGAAGTCTGTCGATATTTAATTGCATAAAAAAGTGAGCAAAATACAGATCGTGTTGTTGGTGCTGGTCGTATGCTTCAAAACTATTCTACATTCTTTAGAATAAACAGAAAAAGACCAGAAAAAACGTGACCGAGAATTTCTCATATAATAATTTCAAAAACTTTAGGACTTTTTTTTAAAGATCAAGCAAAAACCCATTAGCATCTGAAATTTATTATTTGATTGTTCAAATTCAAATCAAAGGTACTCAAAAATCGTCAGGAAATTCGGTTACTGATTAATTGTCTCCTAAGGGAGACGATATATTCAAAAATATTTTTATTTTTTTATTTTTTTAAAACTAATATGATCATTAGCTTTATTCTTTTTTCATAGTACATAAAATATTTCCAGCATTTGCTGTTTGTTCTGTCCAAAATAGACCAGGGCGGATCTGTAAAAAACGACTACATATGGTTGCTGCGAGGGGTCACACTGATTTTTACAAAAAAACCTGTAGAATAATTTGTCTAACATTAATTGACTTATCCTCCCTTTCAAAAAAAAGTCGTGAACATTGCGGATTCAGTATGGTTAAACCAGGCTTCCACCGATTGAATCCGTAGCCTCCCAGCACTGCTTTAGAGTTTATTCCGAAGTTCAGCGAAAATTCCCAAGGCCGCCCTAATAATTCGATTTGAATTTCATCAAGTGAATTTGATAAATGAATATAAAAAAAATTAAAACTTCTATATGCTTTAAATTCTGACTTGCAAAATTTTAAAAAATTGTGATTTTTTAAAAATAAATTTAGATTGCAAAATTATTATGCGAAATCTACTGAATCGATTTTGATGAAAATTTGTGTGCTGTTTTATTATGTTATAAAGATTTTCTAGGCGATGAAGTTTCTCAGTACATTCTAAATGGTAAAAAAAAATTTAAAAATGGGTTTTTTCCCGTAATTTTTTTTAAAAAAAATTAACCGATTATATCTTATTGAAAACTTAACCACGATACTTTGATTTCATCACAACTTTGCTCTAAAATGAATCGTTTTAAAGTTAGAAATGCGAAAAGTAGGAAAAAATCGAGTTTTTTATAATTTTTAAACACTTTAAACCGACTTTTTTGAGGAAGAGGATAAGTCAATTATTGTTACAGGAATTATTCCACAACTTTTACTGCAAAAATCAGTGTGCCCTTCTCAACAGTCAACTGAAAACATATCCGCCCTGGTCTAAAAAGATTTTAGACGTATACACAAATTTTTATCATATGCTGTTTTTTTTTAAAACAAAACTCATCTTAAAAAATGCACGTTTTTATACTTGTTGACGTCTTACATTCAATTCGAAAAAGAAAATTGTGAAGACAATATTTTTTTATTATTTGTTGGAAAACGAAAAATAAATTTTATTAGAATTCTTCAAAAATGATGTAATTTCTCATGACCAATTCCTAGACTATAGAATTTTTGCTTTTATTACATTTCATGTCTGGAAGATTTTCAAAAACATAGTTTTGGGATGAAATAAAATTAGCGCTTCACTTATATAGATCTTTATCTTAGATTCATGACTTATCCGCGGAAAATCTTAATGTGATTGTGTTTTTACATACATAGGTATGTCTATGTAGGTACTTACTTCGTGTCAACGAAATAAAAGAGCATAATGATGCGATAAGATAGTGTCTTTCTCGTGTTGATATATGTACATAAGTACTCTCTTCAAGTAAATAGCAGTGTACGATTTAACACCCATTCAAACCTTCGTCAATTGTTTCCAAGCGATAACAGGTAACACGTCATTTCACGATATAGTGGTCTTTGCTAAGGTTACCCAGTGATTAAGCTACCGACAATCCACGACGACAGCTACTATCACGTACGATAATAGTCAGTCACGATGCCGTCACAAGAAAGGCTTCACCGGTTTCTGAGCAAGCATTAAATATTCTAAACTCACATCACTATGCCTTGCCCTTTTCCAAGATCCGCGTAGGTTCATTTTTTTGGTTTTCAATCGATTCCTTGGTATCCGATTGTTCGACGCTAAGGCGTCTTCCACCGGAAATAACTTTCATTAAACCTCGCTCGTTCCCTAGCCAACGCCACTCACCCCAGCGTTTATGGACGACTAATTACAGAATACATAAACATTTTCAACTCATATTGTATCTTATTGGCGGTAAAGAGCTGTTGTCTAGTATCTGTGACTTTTTGCCTAGTTGGTGGATGTGCTCACAATGAGATACTGTTAACCTGGTGTCAGGTGAGTCAGGTGTGTTTGCTGTCTGTTCTTGTTTGGTTGAGCTTGCCTCTAATCAACGATGACTATTTACAGAGGGTGTTTTTTTTCAGCATGTGAGTTTCAAGCTTTCCAGCACGTGCAGTGCAACGCTCGAAGGCGTTTTATTACAGAATTAAAACATACACAAGGTTCCTTCAGCATGTGGGATGCAGCGTTAGAAATTAAAGGTCATAAAAATCAATTTTCGAAGAAAATCTGGCATTTTGTGTATTTCACACCAATTTAGTGCTGAACGAAATGTTCAATACAAAAATATATTCTGTTTGAAAAACGAATGGAGCTTCTCCCATAACTTAAAATATTTCAATTTTCTAATATTTTAGAATAAAAAACTTCGTTGAAATGAGTTTAACTTAATTTTTTTCTAATAATAATTTGGATATGCTAATTTAACTGCATACACTCATATAAAAAAATAACAATACTACCACATGTATAATTCAATCAATTTCCATTTGTTTCATTAAAAAATTGTTCAAAAATTACTTTCACATTTGTTTTGCTTGTAAGTTAACCACGCATCTTCAAATGCTGATGCCAGTCTTGCATTTTATTTATTTTTCTGCTTTTCGCGGCAACGCAATTGAAATGTAATTGCTTTTATGTAATCCAAAAATTATATTTATGAATTTATAACGGTATTGTAAATTTGTATCTGTTCCTGGGGTTTTCTCTGCATTTTTTGCATATCCGGAAATTGAAGCTTTCGAAATGGTATACAATTACCAATAATCCACTCTCGTCGCTATTGCAACGCATATCTTTTTTAACATGCTTAGCAATTTTTTCAAATGCTCATAAGTTTCAGAAATTCATAGATTGCAATGTATCTAAGCTAAGCTAGCCATGATCTGTATCTCATTATAAGTTACTTTCAATACGGTATCTTCTCTTACATTCTGCAGTTATAAAAACTAGGCCACCTGGTGAATATAAATCTGCAGAAGCATGTGAATCCGATTAGATTCAATCGATTTTACTAGAGAAGAAGAAAAAACTTGGACGAAGAAGTGTTGTTCGTGTTTCAATGGATTCAACATTAAAATTAGTTGTGCTTGAATTTCTACAGCTGTGAATTGATTTTTATGAATTAATTCCAATTGTTGGACGCCATAATGACAGCATTTATTTTTTAAAAATCCCCATCAGCGCAACTATAACAACTGGTAAGTGTAGATACTTCTATAGGAAAATACCAGAATGATAATTCATTTCTACGAAAATTGTTCAGAATTCGTTCCATTAAAACTAGCTGGCAAGCACTTGCAATTGGAATGGTGTGCTGCGCTTCCATTGCCTTGTCATAAAATTGTGTTGTTTGTGTAACTGAATTTTTAAGATAAATAAATAATGCACGATAAATATCAACTATGCACGAAAGCAACCATACCTCATGATTTGTGCAAAAGACTCCGTTGCTAAATTTTCTGCCGCTGTGATGGTAGTCTCTGATACTTTTCTTTTCTCCAGAACTAAATCAACGAATGAGTCACGTCAGATAATATCTTTCAAACACAATCTTGCAATCTTTATGGTGAATATCTTGCGCAGCTGATTTCGTGACGAAAACTTTCAGTTATAGTACACGGCAATAGTTCATAGAACGGTGCGTTAGCTGACTGTTTTCAAGTTAAGTGAGTAGCATCAGCTTTCAAGATCAACTGTAGCCGTAGGTAAATAGGTTTTATGCAGATACAGTAGTGATTGAAAGTTTCGATCCATATATCAATGGACAGTGATTTTATATGTAAATTTTTTATCAACACGGCAATAAAGTTCTGTATTTTTCTAAATACAAACATAAGAAAGTCGACTGTTGAAAAAGCTTTGTGCAATTCTTATCTGAATGACCTTGTTGCAAAACCTCTGCAGAAATGGTCCTTGTTTCTAACATTCCGTATGCAATATTAAATATTTTGAAAAATCTATGACATATTTTGTAAAATTATAGATCCTTTTTTCATTGAATTTTCAAACGCTCAGTTTATTGGTTTCGCTCGGGATTCGTTGAACAGTGCTTCACATATCCCAGTGCGGGAAAAATTTCGCTGACTGCAATTGCTGACCCCCGGATCTCTTTCCTCATTTTTGATGCTTGTGTGACAAAAAATAGAATTCGTCATTCGTGCGTTTCGCGCCGTGTTTAACTCTTTTTCACACTCGGTCAAAATAGCGCTGTTTTGGAGAAAACTATCCACAGATTTCGCAATTGCCCCGAGGGATCTAAATTATCGAGAATTAATGTGTATAGTATCTTTCCTATGTGTAGTGTAAAGTAAAACCGTTAAATTTTTTTCAAAAAATTTGCCTAAAAACCGTGTCTTACTCTTTCTGACGAATTGGTGTATTGTGTCACGCGATCGGATCGAATCTGTTTTCTCCATAGTATTGCGCCAGCCGTTTTTAAAACAGGACTTTGTGATGCTCACTAAATAAAACAGATTCTTTGTGAAACTTTAGATTTTATATGTGCAACGGCTAGTAAATGATCACTAACAAAGTGCTGCAACGAAAAATATAATATATTATAATAAAAATATAACCAGCATTAAAATGTTGAAAATTACCACGAACAACTAAACGTTACTTCAAATTGCTTATCAAATTCTCAATCCGAGATTCACCACAGAGTTTTCTTCTTCAACAGCATTGACGATTCCGTTAGTCAATTTATCATTCAAGTTCTTCATGTATTTTTGGCACTCGTAACTTTCCATCTCTGCTCATTGATTTACGATTCGAATCAATTAAACGGGTTGCTAGCGTTTCACTAAACGCGAAAAAATTAGGAAAATTTCGCATTATAGTAGACTAGCCAGACAATAAGTTACTATCTAACGCTAGTGTAAATCCATCTCAGTTGAGCAACGCGAAATTGTTCAAAGCAAAGCCTTTGAATGTCGCCCGTTAATTTAAGTCTTTAAGATAGAGAATCATCTGTAGTGTGTACGGTACTGCAAGATATAAGAGAAATTGCCCACAGCGAAATGATGGTGTTCGACCCGTTCAAGATTGAGCTGAAGAGGCGGAAAATTGTGCTATATACAGTTAGAGTAGTAATTGCTCTGAAGTCTTATTTGAAAACCGATCTGTTCGGCTGAAAGGTTAGACTTGTATGACTTGGCATATTTCGATCTTTTATATTTTTTGATTGTTAACAGGTTTTGTTAGCCATTTCACTATCGTCGTTGGATGCTGACTCCTGATTGCTATAAAAAAATAGAACTTGCTTGATGCATTGAAAGTGGAGCATTTGGATTTTCCGCTTTTCCTAGTTCGTTTGAATAGAAAATGTTTCCTGGTCTTTGCATATTGATTGCGGCGTGGAGTCTTGTTCTAACCGCCACTTCAGGCTGGCATATGAAAAGACACAGAGAATATCAGGTTCATTCACCATGACGCATTGTCTACTAAATAATGGAAAGATTCCTTAGTGGATTCGTATTTAGTTCATTTAACGGTGCCTAATTTGACATCTGTGGAATGATTTTGTTTCAAGGATACTTTCTGAAACAGGGAAGGAAGCTTATCGAGTCGAATATCTTCGTTTTACTCTACAGCTCCAATTTTCATGGAAAATTAACCGTTATGAAAGAGTATACATGTAATCTGTCCTGCGACATATTATGCTATTAAAAAGGTGTTGAAAAATAACAAAATGAAGTCGAAAATTGTCTCATGTAATTGGTATTAAAGATAATGCTGAAGTCTATCGCTAAGTTCCGACTATATGAGGAGTCATTCGTTCAATCTAGTCGTATCTAGTCGTTGCAGGGTGGAGTCGAAGTTGTGGAATCTTAGTCCAAGAACCTCATCTTTTAATAGGAGTGAATTTTAATTATTAAAACTTCAATTTTGAATTAGGCAATCAACTTTTGAAATTTGAAAATTTAAAAAAATATAAAACATAACACTTTGTCCAAAAAATTGACCGCACATCTAAGTAATTCAAATATGAAAGAACTTATCAACCGATACTCGGAGGGAGTGCAAAACGTTGCGTTTTTCTTCATTTTCCAACGATTCAAGTTTTTGTTGAACGACTGTATCCTCACTAAAATATAAAGTCAAACATATGCGCATCGATGAAAGCAGATTTAATTGATACGATTTTATTTTTCAGAATAAATTTAGTGTTAAAACTCGAATCATAAGTTTATATATTTTAATTGCATTTCATTTACTTTTAAAGCTATTATGAAAAAGTGTTAGTTTAGATTCAATTTGTGAAATTCAACTGTTTGCTTTTATCCTATATATTGGTCGGAATAAATTTTCATTGGAAATTACACAGATATAATGTTAAACGTGCATAGGCTCTGCACTATCTACGCGTTTTCCAATTTATTTAGATCTTTTTGCAAATGGTTTGTACTTATTCCCGAACCTCAATGTTGGTATTTAAGTGAAAAATTAACTAAATCATCAATTTTTGAAACATATTGGAAGTAAACTATAAGTTTGAATCTTTTGAAAATTATATATATGTTTTGGAAAAATGTAAAACGCCTTCCAGGTAAGGTTTAAATCGATTGGGAAAATAGGGAATGGAAAAATTGCTTTATATGCATTTTTTTCTTCAAATTAATTCCGCAAACTGGAGTTGGAGTTAAAATTGGAGTCGGATCCGAAAATTCAATAAGCTTCCCTCTAGAATCGGAGTCGGAGTTGTAATAATTTCAGGTTGACTCCACAAGTGACGCCAGATCAGATTTAGAATTTTTTTTCTCGACAGCTAGAGCAAACAAAAAGGATCAGAGTATAGGGTTTTATTATGAAATTTACAAACCATTTTTTCTTGAACTTTAGTTACAACTGCGTTGATTTCTACAAACTTCAACAATAAAAATGAAATCAACACATTATGTCACCCAAAAAGAAACCAAACAGATCTCGTCGTTTTGTAGATTTTTTTCCTTAAGTGTTAAAAAAAATTCACAGGCATTCTGAAGTCACAGCTTATGAACGCTACTGATCACTATGCGGCTTAAAGACACGCACCAAAATTATAATATCCTTTATTTTTAAATTTCCCGTAACTTAAGACATGCCATGAAAATTATGTAAAGCAAATTTTTTCAAAACTCTATGAAAACTTGGAACTTTTTCAAACACGTTTTGTTTATCAAAGTTTCAGTTTACATTTAATTTTTCAAATTCATAGTCAGCAAATGGATTTTCTGTCTCTAAAATTATTTTTGTTGTTGATATTTTACATCAAAATAGCCGACGCAAAGTTGTCCGCCGTGGAACAACTCAGGCAGAAACCGTCTTCGATGAAATTTTCATACAGTTTTCATTTTTAAAAATTAATATATTATTCCGGTCTCCATTTATTAATTCATTTCCTTTTCGAATATGTAACAACTCAAACCAGAAATGATGAATCGGCTTGGTTAAGCGAATTTAGGAGTTTTTTCAAGAAGGAATGAAATTTATCTTCGATTTTATCATTTGTCTTAGAATACGATAAGGGAAAAATATCAATACAACCTACCTTCCTAGGTTTGCACAGTAGAAAATAGATTTGCTACCTTTCGATTCAAGTCTTTTCTAACTAGAAAAAACCTGGCGCTAAATTTTTGAATAACTTAAGTTATAAAATTTTTCATTGAAATACCAAAAAGTAGAAAATGTCTTTTTTTGAATTGAAACTACTTATAGTAAAAAAAAATCAATTGTAAGCACAACATTTAGCTGTATGTATGTTTTTCTTATATGCATTGTTTTATCTTAAATTTAACTCAATATAGAACTACTCAACGCTTCCAATTTGAAAGAAAAATGTACATACTAAAATAACTTGGCCTTAAACTTGCTACTTTTATTTTTTCACACTTCCCAAGTGTCTCTAGAAATAACAATCTATTCATTGCTATGGATTCCTTCTTAGTTAAGAAACATCATAACATTTTCTTGTATTACACAACCTTAAGCGTACATAGTTTGTAATAGCCTACACTCGAAGTTTTCAAGTACAACTTATATCGATTATTGCAGTGTATAAAATATGAATTGTGTTTTCGTGTTGTTCGTACAAAAGGGAAAAACCTTTAATTATTTTACACGTTTCCTTCAAACAAAATAGCATTTCTTAGTACCAGACAACGTTTCGAAATCAAACGATAGCGCCGAATACAGGCAGCGATAAAACAATAAAAGTTAATTAATGGTGAAAACACTGAAAACTCATTTAAAGCAGAACGTTTTCAATTTGTCTTTGCAATTGAATGAAAATTCAATCGAAAATTATGATTTCACTTGTTCCAAAGCATCTTTTTATACGCTACTATCGTCACCACTATAAAATATGTACTGATATAATTGATATGTGAGCTATCTATCAACTTGCACAACTCCTTGAGAAACCGTACTTTAAAAAGAAATGTTATTGGAAAGTCAATTAGCGCCAAGCAAGTGTTTTCTCGTTTGCAATTAGATTAGTAACGATACTATCGACGGCACACCATGAAATTATGATAAGTATGCGTAGATAATCATAAGATATTTACTGTGAATTTTTCCAAGTATGTAAAGATGCTTAGTTAGCGTGGTAAATATGATGTAAGAATAATTATTGAAAATCTATTCATAATTTCGATATCGGCGAAGTTCTTGATTGACTAGAAATAAATTGCAACTGCAAAAATAATGGTATGTAATTGTGTTATGAGGGCTCATACCATCATTGGCCGTAAACAACCTCCCAGCAAAAAATAAACTGAATATTGAAAAAAGAAATAGCAAATGTGTACTGATAGAAATGTTATTTTTTTAATGAACATCTTGGATCATGATGTATTAAGGATTTGCAAGAAATTGCAAGCACCTAGAAAAACTGACCAAAAATTTAAGAGCATTGAATTTCAAAAAAATATTATCCTTAATCATTTTTCTGATTATTATTTTAGTTGTAAATATCATTTAGAAATCGAATGAGATATATTTACTGATGTTTGCTAAATTCGCCATGAAATCAGAAATTCTGCATGAATTGTTTTCGTGCTGCAATAATACTCAGACAGTGTTTTCTGATTTTATATTGTTTTTCTTGTTAATTTTTCTATCTTATAGGAAGTGATACATACATGCAAAACCGATTTCGAACTATACGTAATATAAAATTATTACAAACGGCTGCTTTTAATAATTTTTAAAGTCCCAGTAGATGGGAAGTTCTTGTATTTGCCTCGAAAATCAAATTTGAAATTTTCAATATATCTTTACGTGTTGAAATATTTAGAGTTTTTGGAAAGAAGTATGTATATATATGAGTGTGTGTGTATGTACGTACGTAGACAGTTTTTTTCTACGAACATTACTCATGTAAACAAAGTTGCTTCGAATTCGTTGAGGTGTCAATCGAAGCGTCTTTGCAATCTTGAGAGCCGATTAGTTTTTGGGAAACTTCGGGTTTATTTTTGTTTTGATCCCTCGAAGGTCATTTCTGTCATGCACTATATCTCACGAATCAAACATACGATTGTCAAGGTGTCAATCAACGCTTATTAAAATTTATATGATTCTATCAAATTTTTCTAAAAAAATGTTGAAGCGGTTTTTTAATTTAATAAAAAGTGCAAAAAAATTTTTTTTTTTAAATTTATAACCTGATTTGCACATCTCAGTAATCAATTTTTTATAAAATTTATATACCCTCTACAGTTTTTTAAAAACACCAGTAAAACTTTTTTTCATGATTACAAAAAAATTAAATTAACAATAAAAATCATTTAGCTCTTGCAGAATTGTTTATTTCATGTTTCAACGCTTGTCATCTTGGACAAACTAAATGAGTTGTTATGCCGAGAATTATTCCGTTTTTGTAGAAGAAATTTGTGAAGCAATGATAACTATGACTAGGAGTATAGAAAAGAAGAAGAAAGTTTTTGTACAGTGAATTCTTTTAAAATTGTCGTTGAGTGTCCCGGAAACTTAGCTTGTACATTTTTGAGCGACCGTTTGTAATAAACAAGCGGAATTCTGAATGGAAAAAGGGTTGGGCTATCCTTGCTTCCAAAAACTTTCAAGACTGAGTCTTGTCCTTGTCTCGATGCCAACATAGGTATATTGCAATAAAAAGGGAGAACCCATCGAAATAGTCGCACATGTTGAGCAAATGTCTGAGAAAGTAGTTAGCAATAACAGTTAGAGATACTAACAACTAATTGCATTACAGTAACTCTGAAGAGTTGCGTATGGAAAAAACTAGTCCTCGGTACAGTTTTGCTGGTTCTAGGATAACCATGGTCCATTATTCTTGATCGTATGTCAGGCGAGACAAGGGGCTGGGATTGAAAAAGAGAGTTTGTGTCGTGTGGAATAAAGCGTTTTATTACGAATCTTTTCTCGGCAGTGATCGCCATAACGGTAACTTTGATTTCGTCTTCAAATTCGAAAAGGAAAGTACAAATTATGCCGCCAGCATTTAAACCGCATCATACAGTGACTTTTTCGGGATATAATGGGGCTTCCAAAGTCTCTTGAAAATTATCCTTACACCAAAAATGGCATATATTGCAATTTTGTTTATTTACGAACCCATTAAGCCAAAAATGAGCTTCATCGCTGAAAATTATTTTTCGGTGAAAATGTGGTTCAACTTCCAACTTATTCTCAGCCCATACACCGAACGTACGACGCAAAAGGTGGTCCGATACCTTCAATTGCTGCACTAGTTCTAGTTAAAAACCTTTGCTCAAAATTTTCCATTTGTGGACGGGCAGAGGCCAAGTTGCTGAGAACGGCGTCGAATCGATAAATTTGGATCCTCCGTCACACTACTCTCTATATCAGTGACGACTGCCTCGGTACGCACTGTACCAGCTCGTGTTAGATGAATATTGTCCAATAGAGTATACGTGGACATAAATCTGTCCATCGTATTGCGTATGAACTGCTCTGATGGGCGAGTATGAGCACCATAAGTACGCGAATTTCGGAACTAAATTTATTTCGAGACGTTTTTCGGATGGAAGTCTTTGCAAGGTAATTTGCTAAAGTAAACATAATGTCAAAATGACAGCGAAATTTGAAAAACAGATATCCCTATCGGAAGCTCTATACCTCTAGCAAACACCCCATATGAAGTTCATAGTATTTCTAAACTATTATAGAACAGAACGTCTACGCATTAATGATAATGAAATTACCAATAAATCAAATTTTCGATATTAAAATTACAGTTTTAATGAGTGCCGTAAGTCTTATTATTGCTTCTGGAAAATAACCGACCCCAGTAAAAAACTTAATATGTTCTAAATAATTTCATCGGTCAGCAATTAATGTTTTTTTATTAAAAATTATTTTTGCGCAGTAATTTTTTTAGAGGCCTAAAACGTTTTTTACTTTAAAATTTTTTTGATAGAAAAAATTCATAAAAAAACACACATTATCACATTCACCACATGCCGAAATCGTTAAAATTAATGCAAAAAATATTACAAAAATGTTGTAAAAGCTACAATTTTTTAATTATCTCTCCCAAACAATTTTTATGTAATGCATAGTTACTGTTTAATGAGCATTGAAATAAAATTAACATTGAACGCTTGAAATAGAAAAAAAACATGCAAGTCTTAATTGCAAAGTCATTCCTATTATTATAATTTCCTTAACGAATGCAATATTACGAAAGAATATTTATTCTAGTGGTGCAATGAACTTCAGATGTGCGCAAAAGCTGAAATACATAAGTTATGGCATATGAGACAACATGCTATTGTTTTTAAAAAAAACCTATTCAAAATATAGTGCAAAGTCAACGTTAGTGACGAACGAAATGAAAATATTTAGCTTGCTTTCGATACAGCTGGACCGTAGAGAAAATCTGCTAATACATAATGTATTTCGAATTAAAGTTGCCGGCCAAGAAATGTTTGCAATTGTTAACGCTTTGGTACAATTAAAAATTCAGTGAATCTAAGAAAGTAACCATCCATGAACCGCCAAACATTTCTCAGGTAATCAACGGTCGTTTGAAGTCAAAATGGGGAAATGGTTTTCATGGCTCCAACTTCTTCGCCACGCCATTTGGTTGTTGTTGAGTCGTGTGCTGCCGTGGAACAGTAAAAGGATGGTGGTCAGCTAACCGTTAAAGTTATTCTGCAAAGAAAGACTTTCACTTACTATACCTGTTAGATGTTTTTTCGTTGTTGCTGCGGACGATAGTTGCATATTGTGAGCGTCATGTGTGAATGAATCTTTGCATGATTTAAATAGTTTGACCTGTTAACCTGTCCACACGGCTGTTTTGCAGACAATTTATGCATTCTCAAATTAATAAGACCTTGCCAGATCATTTTGTCGCGGTTGTATTCAATGCGCAAATGGTACGGTCACTAGGTGAATTGAATGTAATTGCAAATTATTGTGATTGTGATGATGATTAACCCTTGCACGCAACATGAGAGGGAAAGGGTCAATGTGATATATAGAAAGTTTCATAATAGAACATTGATTCAAATGCAATTCCTAGGCAGCTTCGTGGTCGTAGTTAAACTATCCTAATCTGACCAAAAAAAATATTGGTAACTTTTGGACAACGAAAAATGAAGTAGTTTATAATTATCATCCTTCTTTGCCTTGAACCTTTTTTCGAATTGATTTAAACTTTGGTATTATACAATTAACATCTTTTGTCCAAATATCATCCAATTCTTGTGAAAAGCTTTCTTCATTAATAAAATAACATCCTTCTTCAGTTTGAAGGTATAATAAAGTGTCGTTAATCCGGACTAGATGGGACCTGATCCTGACAGGATCATTGAAAGTTCGGATTAAATGAAATTTGCCTTAAATTGCACATAATACATGTTTTAGATGGGTAAAACTATGAAAATCGACGATTTTCCTTTCCAACTAGCTGAGTTTAAGTTGTCCATATATACCTCAGTTTTTAACCTACTGGAGTAGGACTATCAAAACAAAAAAGAATCATGGGTTAATTTCAAAATTAGCGGGAACAGGATTAACATGACTCTTCTGTTCTAACTAAAAAGTCAATATGTACCTTCGAGGAGGTTTCTGGTTGCGGTTAAACTTTTTTTATTTAATTTTTTGCCATGCCGAGCTTTCAAGTTCTTAAGTTATTTTATGTATATTCTAGCTATGTGATTATTCAATTTGCTTCCACATAATCACTTTTGCGTTAAAATTATGTGCGTGAAAAATAGTTTAATCTTAATGAAGCGTTCTTAAACATGCAATATCCAACTACAAGTTAGCAGACAGTTTAAATAAGTCTGATTTTGTTGCATTGCCGGAAAAAAATATATCACTTCAGTGCTCGTAAGTCGCAACAGAGTAGTATTCTTGCCACGGATCTGCGAATTTTTCGATACTAAATGAAATACAATGTACGTATCCTGTTTATAAGTCAGTAGTATGGATATATTATTCGAACAAAACATTTTTTCCGGATGCAGGTCTAGTTTCTGCTTCAGAATAAGACAACTCATGTTTTAGCAGACAAATCAACACAATTAAATTTTGCACAACAATACATTCTGCAGAAAAATTTTGGAGTTCATTATGTTCAGCAGAGAAAATATAAAAAAAAACGTTTTTGTATCCGACATTTTATTCGCTTTCTTGGGTAGCAAAATCGAGTCAAATATATATGTATGTTATGTTAACACATCAAAATATATATAATCTATTTTTGGCATGGCTTCATAAAAATTCATCATACGAAAAATTTGCATGTAAATCTGATAAAATTACCAAAGTTGGATACTAATTATATAAATGTTGCAATAAAAATTTGTTTTAAACAATGTATAACGAATGTTTGAAAAAATTTGACTGATCGATTTGATGATGTGAGTAAATGGGTGGTGGATGGGGTTCTTCCGAAAGGTATCTTTTTTTAATCTTTACTTTTAGTTGGTTGCGATCGTGACACCATATAGGTTCTAGTAAGCATGTCTAATTTGGATGTTAAGCATTGATAAAAAGTAACATAAATTTCATTCTTTTTGGAGATATAACTTTAAAATTCTAATTTTCTTTTAAACTGTAGCATTACAAATCACACCAGAAATAATTATCCAATACTTACTCGAAAAGCGATATCTTCTCATGTTATGGATACCTTGAAAACTTTTTGACCTAAGAAATAAGCCGTTGCGGTTCATAAGCCTTGCACCCTCGTAACATGGCAGCTCGTGTTGCTTATATTCCCTAATTTTTCCTCTAGCCATATGGTTAAAAAGAGGTAGTGGGCACACTTTTACCATGGATAAATAGATCAAGAGACAGCAAGCACAATGAATATGTCACACAAGTATCATGTAACCGAACCACGGCAGAGAGTGTCGAAGCAGTAATTTCCAGCGGAATGTAAAGCGGAAAAGCACAATAATATACCATCGGCAGACATATGAGTAGCTAGACATGTAACATATCTACACATATGACAATTTATAGTCACAATTGTGGAGTCTCTCGATACATATGGTCAAAAGCAAAAAAAATACTGAGCTGAGGGAAATGCAAGAAAAACCATTGAAACATGAAAGCCATGAACTTGAGATCTATATAGCCCTAAACTATTTTTAATTTTCAATCCGATCAGAGTGCATTCAACATAAAAGTCTGTCTGGTTAAAACGTGTCAGACGAAATACGAGCTAGTGTATCTTCCTTGGCATGTTCATATGGTTTAGATTTCACATGGGTTTTTGGTTCTGCAGCTTGTAAATGAAGCTTATCGTAATATTAATGTTTCCCAATTAAAGTAGACTGTGTACATACTTTCCGATTGGAAAAATTGTGTTTTCGTAGTAATTGTTAGTTACAGTCAATTTAAAGGGTGCTCTATGATACAGTGAAACAATTCCAGACATTGGAAAAAGGGATGAAGCATTTTTAAATTTCGAATCGAACCAAAGCGTTGAATTGAGTACAAATTAAACTGTTTAGAGGTAACAATTAAAATTGGAAGCAAATGAAAAATCTCAAGAAAATATATTAATCATCATTATTTAACGATCCATTTCTTTACTCTCTAGGCTCTATTCCAATCGAACAATAAAACCCATTCTTGTCAACTATCTTATTAGTATATTCTCATTCCATTTTAAGTAAGTGGGTTGTAAGACAAAGCATTTACATACATATATACAATAATACATATGCAAAACAAATTGTATTGTTGATACAATTAATCGAGACAAAGGAATTAGCATAACCATTTTGTAGGTGTTCATCTTAAAATAAACAATTGTTACCCACATACTATGCCAACTTTGATGCATAATTAGTTGCATGTCATTTTTTTATATTGATATCTAATTGGTAAGTTCCCTGCAGAAACTGATAAAGGAAACAAAAGTAAAAATAGGTTTCTTATCAAAGCACCAGAAAGCTCTGTCTTTCATAGGAAAATTACTAGAAAAGTTAATTTCGTTAAAAATGTTTTGATGTTCAAATACAAACTGTGGAAATTTTCCCACAGGAAATATAATTTTGAAGGTCCCGCACTTTAGAGTCTGCCGGAATCCTATTGCTGTGGCAATTTTCTCCGGTTGTATATCAGAGGCCTCTAACTTCCAAACAAAATGAGAACTCGGCTTGAAATTAACACAAAATATGTGAACACGAAAAAAATATTAAAAACATTTGTTGAAAAGAGGGGAAAAGAGCAGTGATTTTTATTTTATATGCTTGTGTGGTATCGTTGAAAAGAGCTTACCTAGCATAGGAAAAACATAGTTTTTAAAATTGTTTTGATTGAAATTAACACTTTAGGGAGGTCGTCAAAATTTTGATTTTTAGATGTAAATATTTCACTACGAGTTTACCACAACATTCGCTGCAAGTTATGTATAAAACTACATATATCCCATACTTAAACAAGAAATACTTAAAATAGTTTATTATAAAACAGAAGAAGAAAAAAGTTGTAAGTAATTATTCAGTTGTTATTTTGATTTAATAAATACTTAACTATAATTGGTTGATTCCATTCATCGCATTTTGGAAGTCGCGGTAGCCTCATTTTGTAATAAAATCATTAAAGAGTATTTTAAAATTTTCCATGTAATTTGACATGATCGATCACTATAAGCTGAGATCATTTCTGATCATGCTTTCAATTTACTATAAATTTTTTCGGATTTTCCATAGTACGGAACACATCGTGTGCAAAGATGGTTCGCACTTGCCGAATTACTTTGGAAATAGTTTAAACGAAATTGAGGGATATTTCTTTAGTGGCAGTTTTTCATAATTCTGAATAATTTCCTGAATTTTATAGATTTACTATTTAGTTTTTAGTGTGTTCCGTGTGATAAAAAGATTGGATTATACTCTGATCTCACTATATTATACTTAGAAAAATTATTTGCTTCGGAATCCTTTCACTTGCTAATTATATGGACAACAAATTAAATACAATAAACTTAAAATATAAAAGCAAGTTAAGCCAAAGTCACTGAAAATCAGGTTAATATTCAATTAATTTTAAGCAAAACATCTGAAGTGAAAATAATATACAATAAATAAAATGAAAAATAAAAGTAGGTACATGATGATAGAACGAACCACCGAATTGGTATTTGCAATGATTAAAAACAAGCATGATTTTTTCGTTAGAAAAGATATTTTTGACGTTAATTTTATGACAATTTTTCTTCGTTAAGTGATTCAAATGTTAATACCAATGATTTTTATACACAATTTATTTGAAAAATTTAACTTCGGGATTTTACTCTATTCGCATTGCAGCAAAATTTATCTAATTTGATTAAGTATTAATTTAACGATTATTCATTGCAATTTCATTTGCTTTCTAATGATGTTTTGAGAGCTAGATGTTGATAGAAGTTCAAATGGAACTAAATTTAATAAAATTTCTTAAATAATACAATTAAATTTATCATCATGCCTCCTTGAAAAGTGTATTTTGTGATTGTATAAAACATTATCAAGAATCGTCTGTCTAAAATTTCGTGTAATTTTCATAAAAACATTACCGAGATAAATGACCTTTTCTCAACAATTTTGTGGTTTTTTCTATTAAATATCCTCCACAAGCAAACATCAAATACGAGTAGACATCGCTGTGGTAGCAATGATGATTAAACACACATTTATGGTTGTGATACAATGGAATCTTTGCTATTTATTTAACAGTGACTAAAATTTAAAACTGATGATCATTCAATGTTTTTTACAAGGTAAAGAGTCAGTTTAGACCGAAAATGAAAGTGCAGTGCTGCATTTTTAACAATTTCGACATTCTACTTGACTTTCTTTGGTCACACTCCATTTGGCATTGTAGTGCATTCAACACGAATCGACAACTTACATGCGCATCTATTAACTCAATAAATAATGTAAGTTTCATGGTCAATAAAAAAGAAAAGTATATACATACTTAATTGTATGTGTTTGAAATACCACTCAATTCCATATGAACAAACGTGTTTGACGACTTTCCAATATGAAAGTAATCATTAGAAGTTGTAATTAAATTAATTATTGTAATAGAAGTTTCAAGAAAATCTATAGATTGATGTACAAATAATAGAGACACGAACTATAAACATTGTAATAATTGACTTTTAATGACTTGGCGGGTATAAGTGTTGAAGAAACATTTTCAATTGTCCTGTGGATAATCCTTGGCTATTGATTGTGCTTTATGAGAGCGATTAACTTAATTTTATTTGAATCAATGGTTAGAATTGATATATCAATAATCGTATAGAGATATATTCAATACAGATAATGACAAAAATGTCTTTCATCCTTCACTTTACGAAACAAATTAAAGTTAATAGTTAATGGTTACCATATCGATGATCGTTTATAATAATTTTAAGTGCTTAGTTTCAATGATTTGTTCAATTATTATTTAACTTGGACATTCAGTCCTTTATTCAGACCAAAAATAAAAACATTATTCGTTACGATATCTATTCAAATAATTATTATTAACTTTACAGGAAAATATGGACACCCAGCTGGTATGGGCTCGGGACTCGGAGCATGGATACATACAGGGACAAATTACGGAAATTGGCGCCAAAGAGTTCGAAGTCATTCCGGTGAATCCAACTCACGGCAAAAGAATATGTGCGGTTGAGGATATATTTCCCTCGTGTGAGGGTGAACAGGATCACGATGATAATTGTAAGTAGTGCATCATTATTTTAGTATCGCTATCAACACTCAACTATTAGGATAAATCATGTAGACTATTATTCAACATTCCATTAATAAAAAATTTCATATCACACTTATCCAGCGAAATTTTAATGCCATTAGCATAAATTCCGTCTAAATTGGAACTTATCCACAGCATTATAATGCTGACTTGCAAGAAATGAAATTAATTTCGACTGAATATTCAGTTGAGTTTCCTAAAATTGCGTTAAAAAGTAGATTATCGTCTTGGTGAAAAGCTTTTCATTGATAGTCGAGCATTTTTAATGGGCAATTTTGGATTTCATCCGCGCAAACGATGAAAATGAAGAGTGGAAATTTCGTCTGTGTCGTAACTTTGCTATTACAGATTGAAAGTGTAAAATTTACTATTTAATCCACATTTGAGTGAAACAATTGACTGCCATTGAGTGGTAGATCATCATTCCAAAGGTTAAGTACGTGTATGTATATAAATAATGGAATGTATGAATTTTCACTAGGCCAGCTGTGTCTTGTAGATAAATACCGAAATCAGGTTGTTTTTATTCGATATAAAATAGAAAGTATTTGTTTTCGCAGCATCTCAATTTGTAAAAGTGGAATTACCGTTCGCGAGACGTTATGGTGCATAAATTTATCATTATTCGCAGAGTTTCATCAGCATATCGGAATAATAATTTATATTTCATTTAAAAAATAATAGCCCATACCTACCTATTGAAATTGACTTAATTTTTGTGCTTTGGATGATTGATATGTTTTCATGGAAAAAACTGTAAAAAAAATTATATTGTACATTCTCAATTGGTGTTCACCATTTTTTATCCAAAAAATCTAGAAAAATGCTTCTATAATATTTGTTTAAAAAAAATCGTTTTGTTTCACATTCTTTTTAGATTAAATTGAACGATTTGCTTTCCAAATTCAAGTAATTTTAGGTGCATTTAATTTGTTGCAAAATATTACATAAAAATTTTCACTGCAAATTATTTCGTAGGTTATCAGTAGATTACATAGTTTTTCACAGAGTTTTTTTTATAAAGAATACTTTGGTGGATTTTTTTTTGCAGAAACACTTAATGCGGCTTGTCCCCGTGTTACTATTTTCTTTATTTGGTGATAACTGAATGGCATTTCCTAAATACAATGCGAGATTCTTGTTAAATGGCAGCCATTTTTTCGAATAAAATTAGTAATTTTATTTTGTTTAAAACAATATAAATAATTTAAATTAAAAAAGTAGTTCATGTATTATTGCGTTAAAATATGTTTGTTTTATTTTTGAATAATCCAAAATTACACAGCTCTGGTTATATCCAAAAAGTGATGAACGCGAAACTCTTAATGGCGTAAATCTTATAGCTGTTTCACTGCCGATCATTTTTAGGGTTTACGTTTAAAAAAAATCATAATTCATAAATGAATAATAAAAAAAAATATAAGAATATTGTGCTAATGACTGTCGTTCAAAAAAATACCAGTTTTCCACTTAATTTTTGACTTTTAATCGATCGTAATTTTTTTCGTATTTCTATAAATTTTTCAGTTCAAATAAGACATGTATATAGTCCGTAGTCTAAAGTCATGCAGTAAACCTTCGATTCTTTTGTGATACTCCTGAAACTTTGCAAGTGGTACGTAATATTTTTTTGGTCCTCTAGTTGATTATAAGGCGTCATTCTTCGAGCGAATCAGTCGCTCCTCGTCAGGATATTTAAAGCCAATGATGTACTGCTCATAACTTTTATACTTTGCAGAATTGCGAAATAATATTTCAGAAATACTCTTAAAATATTGTACTAACGATTCATGAAAAAACTAACAACGATTTTGTGGAATTCCTATTTAGTGTTATCCCGTTGAATTGATAATTTCAACAAAAAATAATCCCATTAAAATTGGCAACTTTAACAAACATTTTTTAGGTGAATTGTGTTTAATTTTTAGAATGTTTTTGTGCAATATCCAACGCTTAATTATCTCCGAAAATAAGTTTGGCTTATTTTTATTTATCACGCCTAGTAAAAATTCTGGATTTTTTTGTTTAAACATCATTTATCTGATAGGCTACCCTAACGTTTCTTTAGTAATTGTCTTCCCTATATTTTGTTTGGATTTTTTTTAAAAAAATTTGATTCAATTTATAGATTAACTTTTTTTTGAAATAAATTTCCAAGCATAATTAAATTGCATTTTGGTCATAGAATCGTTTTAGGAGACTTTTTAAGAAACTACTTGATCCTGAATATCTTTCTTCGTATAAAATAATTGAGTATCCTATCTACTTTTCAATATTTTTGACCATTTAGCAAAACAAACACATATTTTTTTTAAAATTTTGAAGGAATGTACCTATTATTATTGTTATTTTGTTTGGATGATTTTTTTTACATTTATGAACATTTAGCGAATCTCATAAATAATAAATAATGACAAATGAATTTCTTCAAGACCATGTTCACTATGTTTCAAATTGCATATATGAAATTATCATCGCTAATTGCTCAACAACATCGTTTAAAATTATCAATTGTATTTCAATTAACAAACTGATAATTGTCGCATAAATTAAGGCCATAGTGTTTCGCGACGAACTTTTATCGTAATTTTGTTCCATAGTGGTTTTTGTAAAGGTTATAAAACTTTAGATTTTTGTACACTTTTATGATTAACGCACCGTCACACATACTATGTATATTCCCGATAACCTGGAAGCTTATTTCTTTAAAAATCACACCAATAATATACCCCAGGAAAATTTCCATATCTCTTTCCGTCTTTAATATATTTAAGTTTTCACCATGGTAGTCTTCCCCTTGAAAATGACTATACCAGAATAACGAGTGAATAAGACCCATGCAATGACACTTTTGTATCGTCAAACACAAAACCTTCTTATTATCTCTTATATAACTAGAGTACTGATGACTTCTTCTTACGTTGGAGCCTACACTCTCGAAAGCTATGTTCTTCCCTGGAAACATTTGTAGACTTGCCGACAATTCAAAAAAAATTCTAACACCTTTTTTGTTTGCATCATGAATGTAAGCCAGCTTACATAAATTAAAGATGGGATGGAAAAGCTTGCAGGAATAATAAAACCGGAAGAAGTTACCATTATGCTGTGCACACAAGTATTCACTAGGTACGATTTTCAGCAGTATATATTTTCACAGTTATGCGTATTAATGTTTGTCTTTAGATCTCTAAACAGACAATAAATTCATGCATTTTAAATGCTAAGAATTTAAATAGCTAGAATTTCTAACATGAAAACGACATGAATTTGAATTAAATTTGTTAATGCATTCGAATGTAAATTTTATGGCCTTTATTTATTACTTCATCAGGTTGTTTTGAGGTGATTTTTTTATAATTCCTAGATCTGAGTTGTTTCGCAATAAAAAGTTTGAAAAGAACTAAACGAAACGGATTAATAAAAATAGTTTTTCTTCAAATATCTATCAAACATGTTTTAAGTTTTCATTTCACATACTAAGAAAATTTAAAACAACGATCTTTTCTTTTAGATACCTATAAAACTTTCGAAAGTACTTAGAAATAGTTGGTGAGAAAACACTACGATTTCCAAAGGAGGATTTTCTCACCAGAAGGTTTTGTAGAAAAATCAGTAAAAGTTTCATAAAACGCCCAAATATCAAGTTTTATTTACATGATTTACATCTATATATTTTGATCCTGCTTTTGTTTCTAGTAAATTCTTAAATAGAAGTCAATTACGAATTCAAATTGACTTACTTTTTATTGCAACCAATATTTCATGGCTTTTTTTCAAATTTTCACAAATTTAAAATATACGCAAATTATTTCATCATGAAAACCAAACAATAAACTAGTGTGACAAAAAATTATCTAAATTAATCTATTATTTTCGTTCGTGATAAACACCCATTTACTTTTTCAGTAAATATGGATCAATCGCCCAATTTGGCCAAGAATTTATTATAAATTAGAATAAATTAAGCACAACGATTATTATCTCTCTATTCTGTAAAACAATTCTGTCACGACAAAACTCTGTGAATCACATTTAAAAATTCGTCATTCATTTTCACTCATTCATCAGTGATTTGTAACTTTGATTGTTTTTAATGCATTTTCTTTTTGTGTTCCATACTTATATATTACGATTCATAATTGTATTTCATAATTCGTCACCCACGGAGATTGTAAAAAGATCTAATTAAAAACGATTCACAATATATCAAAAGTAAGAAAATTGTGGAGATTGCAGCCAGCAGTAGGTAGCTCCTTTTCTCAATTTTAGAAGAGCTGACACTACTTTTTAAAATTAAAATTTTAAAGTTTTCTCCAAAATATTTTCCTAGTTATAGCCCATTTACTCATCCATCGTGGTTCACCATCAATAATCTCCAAAAATAGTTATTGTGCGATAAAAAATGTTTGACAATACAGTGGACTTTACTCACCACAAATTAGTTAGGAATCTCGTCAAACTGTTTATACTTTATTTATTGGTATTTTTATAACTCTGGCAATGTAAACCACTATTTGTATCTAATTTTTTTCTTGATTCAAAACCGCCAACAATTGTAAAATCAAAAAAAAAATCAACTGTTTGATAAAAAAATTGCTCGCAATTTTTACAATTCTCATTGAAATCCAGACAGGAGATGTCAGTAGCTACGGAAGAATTATATTTTCTTGGAACACAAATTTTTGGCCATATTTATTAAGTACTCATGTTTGATTCCAATCGAACATCTTTCGATGCTTTGCTCCGGACACAATGCGATCATTGTTGAATTCCGAGCTGCTTTTGGACATCCTTTATTTGTCTGATGAGTTTAATAGCCGTGGTAGCCTATGGAGGCTTAAATCATGATTTCTTCTCTACTTTTCTAAAAGTTTTGATGCTTTGGTCTTACAGTTTAATAATTTTGGGTCACACCAGATCCATTTGGAATGGAAATACTTTTCGTCGAAAATATGATTTTCCTTAAATTTTCTTCCGATGATGAAACTCCGATCTCAACTAACTGGAACGAAAATTTAATCTAATTTTAAATTGTCTAATTTTTCTTCGTAAGCTGCGATCGCTTTCTTTTCTAACCAACAAGATTAGAAAGCAACTCGATAAGAAAGATAGACGTAACGATTTGCATTCTTGAAAAAATTGGTCATGTGGGCGAAAGGGAACCGTTCTTGCCTATGGATGGGTTTATACATTTTGATCGCTTTCTGATTCTTGTCTTAGTGGCTCAGAAAAAAACATCGTGAACGGCGCAATTTTTCTCGTAATCTCAATGCGATTTACGTGAAGTTGCATTGCCCGGTTGTATACATTCTGATACTGTTCTTGTCGATTCCCGCGCTTTTATTGCTCTCTCAACAGAATTTTTTTTCATTTAAATGTCTTCTTCAGCTGAAAACACTTAAACAAGCAAGTTGACTTGTTGGATCAAACAAGTCATTTCAATGCTGATGGTTTTGTTTGATGAGAAAATCTGAACCACTGGATAAAATTATATGAAAACTCGCTACGAGTAAAGTACCCGTCGACACAAGCTTTATTTGATGACTTGTTTGACCAGCAAGTCAATTGATTTGTTAGGGTGTATGCTAGGTACCAGCCGCTTAAGATAGCAGCGAAAATGATGGATTCAAAAAATGGCAAACTTCCCAAAATTCACGAATTGTCTCCACTTTGTAAGTATTGTACACAACCAACCAACCAAACATTCTTGGCATGTACTGTTCATAGAATCCCTTCGTGAAAGGTAATTTACGAAACAGTGAAAAGGTTCAATGACTGTCCGGGGAAATGATGTAGCTAGACCATACGTTCGTGTTCTACATATGAGCACATCTGAACCGGTTGCAATAGTAGCAAAAGTTTATGGTGTAGCATTGCTGCTCTGGTCAACATCTATAAAAATGTTCTGTTGCCGTTATGCAAAGAAATTCAGCAACACCATCCAACAAGTACAAACATTGCTATATGCCACCATAGAGTGTGCTTTATGAGTCTAGTTCCTAATGAGAGTGCTTTAAACTTCTTAATGAGTCTTGAAGTTGGCATGCAGTAAGATACCTGGTGGTGTATTAGCATCATAGAAAAAGTTCTCACGTTTAAGTGTTGCTTAAATTTGAAGTGAAAATGATTACAGAAAAAAATGAATTGCTTAGCATTTGATGTGTAGAAATAAATAAACTTTTGATTTGTTTTCACGCTAATGAAAAATAAAATGGGAAAAATGGTCAGAAAAGTACCATATAAGGATAAGTAATTTTTTCAGAGCGAAATTTCAGGTAATATTTGGATTCTTCTCTGTCCAAATGTATAAATATCGAAATTTTTATTACATAACTCTCGCGCTCATTATTTATTTCGTCGCTAATTGAGGATATGATACAATACATCATAAAAAGTACGACATCAAAATAATGCAATCTATCTAAACAATAGCCACTGCTCATGAGAATTTGAATTTCAAGTGCAAAACTCATGACCTTGTTCGTGTTACACATATGTACATACATACATATATTCAAGCTTGCGCAATCAAGGCCGGTTATGGTCTGCGATGTCTACTGCTATTTTATTTTTATTATTAATCAACCCAACCATTCCGAGTATATAGAATTTTGACCCAGTTGATGAGTCATGCTCGGTACGTTTTCTTTTATTAAAGATAACATACATACTTTATATTATGCAAACAGAGATAAGTCTGAGTTTAATGATATATACTATAACGGTGGTCAACAAATTAGGTTTTTTGTTCGCTGTAAATGTGGTTTGGCGAAAAAGTAAATGACAATAGATTTCTTGTGCAAAATTTTATGTGTTCAATGAACTCAACGAAAGCTGGTTAATTTTATTAGACGTTTTTGCTTGTCAGCCTTTTTTTTAGATTGGCCAAATTAAAGTATTGAGTTATTAAATAGTCAAAGTTTGCAAACATTATTTTCTATTTATAATGTGTGTCACCATTTCGACATAGCTTCATTTTATCGGACACTTAAAATGCACTCCCCATAACATCGTTGCTTTTTCATTGATCTTCCGCCATCGATTCTTTGAACAAAATGAGGAATCTCAATCCAATTAATTTCCTTGTGCTCCTTTCTAGATTACAGAAGTTCTCATTTTCAATGACTCTTGACTATTCAACGGTTTTTATGATTAAAGGGGAATCACTGAAAAAATGATTTTATCGGAAAGATTTTGCGAATGTTATGGACAAAAAGGCATGAGCGACAATTTGCTAACTTAACACTAGAGCCAGAGCCAGCTAGAGCTTAAAATTAGCCAGGACATGAACATGACAACAGATCTAAAGACGTTAGCTTCTTATTTATGAGTTGATTGTAGTGAAACATGCAAATAATTTTTATCAGACGAAACTCTTTCCCAATAGTGTGCTGTAGTGGCAAAAAAGCAATACTTTCGGAGTTTCCGGAACAGTGGTGGTATACATATGTATCTTAGTTCTATAGTTAAAATTCTTCAACAAGCGACAAACAGCATGAAAACTACGTTGCGTTTGAAGACGTTGAATTTGAGGCGTTATTCGACCAAGATCCGTGTCAAACTAAAGAGGAACTTGCTGAATCTTTGAGAGTGACCTAATAAGCCTTTTCATTGCATCTGATTCAGGGCATGAGAAATTGGGTTCCATGTGAACTGAAACCAAGAGACGTTAAAAGGCGTTTTACTGTGTCTGAAATGCAAACAGACAAACAGAAGTCTTTTTTGCATTGTCTTGTCCATAAAGACGAAAAATGGATTTATTATGACAACCATAGGCGCCAAAAATCGTTTATGAAGCCTGACCAACCCGGAAAATCCGCTTCGAAGCATAATATCCATGGTTCGAAGGTAATGCTGTGAATTTGGTAATATCCGAAGGGTGTTATATATCACGAGTTGTTTAAGGGGGGGGGGGTAAGGTTTGTTTCGTCTAAAAAATACCTTTTTTTCATGAATTTTGTTGGAAAAAATTATTACTGTAGGTTTATTTTACATATTATTATCTAAAAGTACAACATGTGAAGAATATTAAAAAAAAATTGTCCAAAAATAGAAAGAAATAACGGATGTATTGTAGATCTCCGCAGGCGCCAAGAAAAAAAGCTTTTGTGCGGTGACCAGCCTACAGCATCACTGAAACCAAAAAATCAAAATGCTTTCTTTAGTTTATTACTTTATCTCTCCAGTGACGTCGAGTTTTTTTTAATTATTCAATTTTTTAATTTTTGGCACCATTTTGAAGCCAAAATAACGATTTTTGACGAAAAAATCGACCTATTTGTTATTGTAAAATTCTTATTAATTATTTAAAAAAAAAAACTCAACGTCACTAGAGAGCTATTTATATGTAGAATATGTGAACAAAATTTCATAACGATCGTTTCAGTAGTTTTTTCTGTAGGCTGGTCACCGACTTTAAAAATTACGTGTTTGGGAAAATCGATTTAGAGTTTTGTACACTGAAAAAATGAAAATATCTTGAAAAAACCGGATTTTCTTATAAAATACGTACATGTCATCATCGATGCTGGGTCCATACCGTACATCACTATCATTCACGTTATCTAAGGCATCTTTTTGCTCCTGTCGATAAAAGTAATACAATAGAGATCGAAACAGTTGCCGCTCGCCGCCGCTCAGCGCAGGTAGCTAAAAGGCGCGCAAACCTAAGAGGTACAGTTATTCAACCTACTGTAGCTTCGTTGGTTTTATTTCGAATGAGCTACAAATTTAATACAATATTCTTCAGATGTTGTACTTTCAGAAAAAAAAATGAAAAAAAAAAATAGTTGCCAAACCTTACCCCCCTTAAACCAGGTGAAACCACTACTGAGGAGCTGTATCGAAAAAATTGATACGTTTGAACCGAGCATTGGAAAATAAGAGGATACCAGACACGAGACATTCAGTTTTCTTCGTGAAATTGCTCCGATACTTGTTGCGCGATCAGTCAAAAACTTTTCTGGTAATGTATTATACCGCCACATTCACTAGACTTTGCTCCTTCTGACTACTACTAATTCGGTTGATGCAGAATGTGTCTGGAATACTCATTACTTCAATTGAAGGAATCTAAAATTTGATCGACACGTTCTTGAACTTGGACTGGAAAAATTGAGCAGTTTCTTTGTGACGGCAATCATGTGCTGCCCAAAAAGATGGGGAAAAGTTGTCTCTTCTGATGGACACTACTTTGAATAAAATACATTGTACCTATTTTCCTAAAAAAAGCCTCAATGCATAAAAAAATCTTTAAAACTGACTTTTACACCCAATATAATTGGATTAATTTTAATAATACTATGCGAAATATAAATTAAAAGGATCAAATTGTAAAGGTTCTTTGAAGGATTATATTATTTTACTAGTGAAAAATGCGTATTTGGTCCGGTTTTTTAATTTACCTACAATCTGTTAATCTAAACTATATATGGTTTCTACGATTGGCAATGATACGTTTTAACGAATAATTGATTTTTTTTTGCCCTGGTTTTATTTTATGATGTCATCAAATACTTAAAATCAAACGATCAGACCTGTATAGGCTTCTGTGATAAGAATAACGCCGAAAAAGACTTATGAGAAACTTATATATGTATTGAATTTAATGGGTCGCTTATTTAAAATTTGCAGTAATGAAGCTCCGACTAAACTCATTTTTTAACATTTGCCTAGTCAATGGTCTCGAATTGGTATTCTATTTTAAAAGTAGGTATTTCTATTGTGAAAGCATTTATGATTTCGTGAAGCCTTGAAATTTTATTAGGAAATCGATTTTTATCAACAAGCCACACTTAAATATACCATCGAAAGCACTTCCATTAAGTCAACTAACAATGTAAAGGTTGATACTAGCCACTCCACATAATTATTTCAGAATTCTCATTCAATTCAATGACTGACTAATCAAAATTGTTCAATAAATAAAAAATACTATTGACTATTTTTCTACTTTTCCACTTCCAGGTGAATTGATGTTCCTAAACGAGGCTACATTCCTTGATAACCTGAAGACACGCTATTACAAAGATAAAATTTATGTAAGTGTTTCGTTCATTGTTCGTCATCGTATGAGGAAGAACATATAAAAGCAATTCAATTAAATACATTTATTTATATATATATATTTTCTAATTGCAGACATATGTCGCAAACATTCTTATCGCCGTCAATCCATATCGTGAAATCAGGGACCTTTATTCGTCGGCAACAATAAAACGTTACAATGGAAGATCGTTGGGCGAATTGCCACCTCATGTATTTGCAATTGGTAAAGTTTTTTTTTAGTTTGTTTCGTGATACTTATGTTTGTTTTATTTGTGACCGTAATGGAATATGTTTTAAGTTGAAAGCTGCTGTTAATGTGAATGTTGCAATGATAATTCAGCTTTCTGTGCAGTAGAAATAAAATATCCAGTCTTTAAAAATCAGATTGAACAATGTCATTTACGACAATGATACAAACCAGCTTTTTTGGTCGTTGTTGACGATTTAAAACACGGTTTGGTAAATGCATTCAATATAGACTTTATAATGACATTTGATGCATTATTTACACACAAATAGTAGCTCCTATTCATGCATACGAAGAATGTATCCTCATGTTCATTCAACATTAAAAGTAGCTGTTTCCAATAAATAAGTTGATTACATACATATTAACTTTGATGATTTATTATACTAAATTGCCTCAAATTGATCTTCAAGCACTGCTTTTGGTCTTGAAAAAATAGCAATAAAAATCTTATTCAATTCAATATTATATATAAAAAAGGATATAAAGAGATTTAGGCAACCTTTATTATCGCCCAATTATTATATAATAAAATCTCTCAAGGGATTACTTTCAATGCGATCCAATCAATTAACTAGCATTGAATCACCTTTACACTTAAAACCCCTGGTATAATAAAGCAAACAATGTAAAATCGATGTGAACACACTGAAACTTCATTATTAAATATTCTAATAGTCGACTTTATTATATTCTCATTTAGCTGATAAAGCAATTCGTGATATGCGAGTACTGAAGTCATCGCAATCGATTATCGTGTCGGGGGAGTCAGGAGCCGGAAAAACTGAATCGACTAAATATTTATTGAAATACTTGTGTCATTCGCATGATAGCGCAGGACCTATCGAGCAAAAGATATTAGATGGTTAGTATTAATCAATAGATTCATAAAACAGACTTTATAAGGAAAAAAGATAATAAAACCTAGAGTTAATCGAAAAAATCTATTCTTTGTGCAACTAAATTTATCGTAATGGAAGTGTGAAGCATGTATTCAATATATTTCTATTCATTAAAGCCAACCCAATATTGGAAGCATTTGGCAATGCAAAAACAACCCGAAACAATAACAGCTCACGTTTCGGGAAATTTATTGAAGTGCACTACAATGGAAAGTGTCAAGTTGTCGGCGGTTATATATCACATTATTTGCTTGAAAAGAGTCGAATTTGCTCACAAAGTCCTGACGAAAGAAACTATCATGTTTTCTATATGCTTTTGGCGGGCGCTCCACAACAGTTGCGAGATAAGCTACATTTGGGGAAACCAGACGACTACAAGGCAAGTGTATTATATTGAACCTGAAACGTTAATCGAAATCTTATCAATGATAAGCTTTTATTTCGGTAAATTGCTGAAAAATTTCCTATTATGTACAATTGTTCAGTGAACTTTTGCTGTGATGATATCAACGTGTGTTTTTATTTATTTATCAACAAAGAAATTTGATAAAATTTGATGCAGAAATTATCATAATTGCAATATGATGAAATATTGGCTCAGCTAAGCTTTGGAGTATTGAAGTGTCTTTAATATTTTTATAATGTATTATCTAGTAATTCGATCAACAACGATTTTTTTTTCTTGACTGTTAGAACTATTTTTTTTGATTTGCATGATCATTCCTAAAAGCCAAAGTTACTACTTTCGATACATAAAATTCAAATCATATTTTGCTACAGTATAAAATATGAAGCAAAGTGTGGATATAAAATGTTTGCGCCTAAAATTTAAGTTGAATAAGAACTCCCACACTCACTTTGGCCACCAAATCAGGATATCTGAGAGAAATTCGTTGATTGTTGGCTCGAAAATTATCGAAGTATTTTTTGTGAAGATGAAGTCATTTTTCTTTAAAACAATAGAGCTAAAGATCTATCTTGGTTCTAGATATTTTATACAGAAGATAGTTTCGTTCATTTTTATGCGTATTTTACAGACACTTTTATATGTTTTTAATTAGATTTTGTGGGAGATTTTTTTTTTATATTATTATGGCTGCTGAAAAATGTTTGTTTTTTAAACAGTGCAAAATTTGATTAATTAATGTTGGTTAAAAATTGAATAGAAAAGTAAGGACGAAAGAAAAACAGTAACTTTTGATGTCAGAGTCGATGCAACCGAGATAGTAATTAATGTATGGCACTATATAAAAAATACAATACATAATATTGCCGTGTGACTTAAGAATATAAAAATTTTCATTATTAAAAATATTTCAAGATGGTGACATTGAAAAATATAGATCATTTCAACGTCAAATTATGTCATTCGGGCGCCAAGGCAAAGAACTAAGAACGTACGTATGCCTTAGTCGTTCACAAAAGGTTACTAATTACTGTCCGAAGTGTATAATTCAAAATTTCATTGAATCATACTCATTTATCTCAGTATCTGATACTTTACCTTGCATACGACTCTATTTTCTTTAATTTTTTCCATTAAACTTTAGATAAACTGAAATTAATAATATAATATTTTACCTTCGATTTAGTATCTAACTGGCTGTACACAATACTTTTCGAGTGGCAAAACCGAAAAATTAATACCGTCCAGCCAAAAATCTAAGGATCATATATCGAAAGGACCACTGAGAGATCCGATACTCGACGACCATCAAGATTTTCTCAGCTTAGATGAGGCCCTCAGTCGTTTAGGATTGAGCCAAGACAACAAACTTGCTATTTATGCTCTTGTAGCGGCTGTGCTTCATCTGGGCAACATAACTTTTGAGGAGATTTCAGACGATGTCCGCGGAGGTTGTCAGGTTTCACAATCATCGGAAAAGACGCTAGCCATCACAGCCAAACTGATTGGAGTAGATCCGTTCGAGTTAAGACAAGCCTTAGTATCGCGTGTGATGCAAAGCAAGGGTGGTGGCGTTAAAGGCACAGTGATCATGTAAATAGTCTGCTATATACCAATAACTGATTGTTTTGAAAATATGCTTCGCTTTTAGGGTACCTCTCAAAATATATGAGGCTAACAATGCACGGGATGCACTCGCTAAAGCTATTTACAGTCGACTGTTCGATCATATTGTTGCTTTAATCAATCAGAATATTCCTTTTCAAGCATCGAGCTATTATATTGGTGTGTTGGATATCGCTGGGTTTGAATATTTCACTGTGAACTCTTTCGAGCAATTTTGCATTAATTATTGCAATGAGAAATTGCAAAAGTTCTTTAACGATAACATTTTGAAAAATGAACAAGAACTG
Organism: Oxycera nigricornis; assembly: GCA_963942545.1. Taxonomy (NCBI): domain Eukaryota; kingdom Metazoa; phylum Arthropoda; class Insecta; order Diptera; family Stratiomyidae; genus Oxycera; species Oxycera nigricornis. The sequence continues at coordinate 107,597,770 of OZ012660.1, read as the reverse complement.
TACAAACGAGAAGGTCTGAATGTGCCGGAGATTAAATTCACCGATAATCAGGATATTATTGGTAAGTATCGAATAAATTGTCAAAATGCCAATAACTTTAACTGAATCTGATTCAAAGAACTCATCGAATCGAAGACAATTGGCATTTTCACGCTGCTCGACGAAGAATCCAAACTGCCCAAACCAGCTGCGACTCATTTCACCACGGAAGTTCATAATACCTGGCAAGGGCACTTTCGTATTGCTCTGCCGAGGTCTTCACGACTCAAAGCACATAGGACGTTGAGGGATGAGGAAGGATTTTTGATTCGACATTTCGCTGGTGCTGTGTGCTATAAGACGGTGAGAATCGACTTTTTTTAGCGAATATGGAAATGATGATAATTATATGCAATTTTTATTTGTAGAATCAATTCATCGAGAAAAACAACGATGCGTTACATGCATCTTTGGAAGGATTGGTGCAGGAATCTTCAAATCCTCTGCTGAAATCGTTGTTCGCTTTAAGCAACCAAATATCTCGTGGAAAATTGAATTTTATTTCAGTTGGATCTAAGTTTAAGACTCAACTAGGTGAACTTATGGATAAATTAGAGAAAAATGTGAGTAACTAATCTGATCTGTTGGAAATATATGGAAGATGCTAGACATATGCTAATTAAAGAAATTCGTAACTGACCAATGAAGTATTTAATCAATCTAGTTGAGTTGATCAAAATGAAATCATCAATAATAAATCGCAGAAAATTTTCAAAACAACCATATTTTCTGTGCATTTAAATGCGTTTCTGTTTTTTAGGGAACGAACTTTATCCGCTGCATCAAACCAAATAGCAAAATGATTGATAAAAACTTTGAAGGTGGCCTTGCTCTTAACCAGCTCAACTGTTCCGGAACGACATCCGTTCTTGAACTAATGGAGTACGGATATCCATCACGTGTACAATTCGGCAATTTACATGAAATGTATAAATCATATTTGCCGCCCGAACTGGCCAAATTACTACCCCGTACATTCTGCGAAGCAATGTTGCAATCACTCAAGTTGAATACAAAAGATTTCAAATTTGGCATAACTCGGGTCTTCTTTCGTCCTGGGAAATTCATTGAATTCGATCGCATTATGAAATCCGATCCAGAAAACTTACAAGCAATTGTAGCGAAGGTGAAAAAGTGGTTGGTGCGATCTAGGTGGATTAAAACAGCTTTCGGTGCAATTTGTGTTATAAAATGTATGACAGTTTTGTTTTTGATAATTTTGTTAGTATAAGAAACGAATGATAAACTTCAAAAACATATTTTTATTTGCAGTGGTAAATCGAATTAAATATCGCAACAAATGTGTTCTTGTTATGCAGAAAATCACGCGTGGTTATTTAGCACGAAAAAAACATCGTCCTCGTTATCAAGGCATAATCAAACTTAAAAAGTTTAGAACGAATGCCGCCAAAACAATTGACATAGCAAAAGAACTGAAATCAGGAAAAGACAATCTGATGAAGGACGTACAGACATTGGAAATTAATATTGAGGCAGCTGTACAAAGAATTAAGGTATTATTTTTCAAATTTATTATTAAGAGGTAAATTTTGACGAGATTTATTCTGGATGATTAAAGTTTGAAACTTGTTTAACTATAAGTTAAATATGTAAAAGAATATCGCTTGTGATGAATGGTTAGTTCAAGAGAAATATTGCTTTAAAATAAACTAAAGTATTTGAAAAATAGGTACGTTTCTAATAATATTTTTTCGGTATTCGTTTTTCAGAACGAAAGGGATATAACCCCTAAGGCTATTGATGAACTATACAACAATATGGTAGGAGGTCTCAATCAAATAACTGCCAAGTTGAACAGTCAATTACAAGTATGCATGTTTTTTCTCAATTATAATACTGATCGCGTCTAACAAATAAAAACATTTGTAGGAACAACGAAAAGCTGAGGAGCAAGAACGTTTACGCAAAATACAATTGGCATTGGAAGCTGAACGCAAGGCTCGCGAGGAAGAAGAACGGCGTAAGAGAGAGGAGGAGGAAACTAGAAGAATGTAAGTCATTATTCACTATGAATAGAAAATGCAACTATACGTTTTTAACCCGAAATTCAACATTTAGTAAAGCAGAAATGGAGGCACGCCGTAAAGCCGAGGAGGTAGAACGACTGCGACTAGAAGAGCTGGATCGTAAAGCTGCAATGGTGTTGCAGGCGCAATTGGAGAAAGAAGCTCAGGAGGATGCCAAATATCGCCAGCAATTGGAGCAAGAACGTCGCGATCATGAGTTGGCCCTTCGGCTTGCTCACGAGTCGAACGGTCAAATCGAAGACAGTCCACCGGTTATGAGAAAGTATGCATTTTCATGTTTCCAATCTAGCAAATCGAGTCCTTCGTCGTGGTTTGGTTTTTCATTGTTATTATTCTACTATGATTTTATTTTTGTAAATACGATCGTCAATTTCGAGCACATTATTTCTAAATATAACTTGATTGTTTCTATAAATAGTTTCGTATTTCTAATAGTATTTGAAGTTTTCGTTTTGTCAAAACATATATCTGTTGTTCTTTGACTTCAAACTCTTCAAAAATCATATTTTCATGTAAAAAAAAATCCTACTCTTTCTCTCAGTGGTCCAAATGATGTCACAGCATTGGGTAATCCGAACAGATTGATCAGGTATAGCACATCATATTTTTCTTCTAGTTTATTTGTTATTCCGTTTAATGTGATTACAATTGGCACGTTGCAATTCAATAGTGCATGGAAGTTTGTGTATTTTTTTATTGTCGCACATCGTTTCACAATCTTTTCTGCATTTTTATGTGTCGTCAGGCACATTGTCTAACACAACTAAAATAATGTTTCTTGTATTTTTAACAAGTTAGCTGTGTTAATTTGTCATAATTATAGCCTAGCATGTGGCAAAGTAACAGATCTGGGAATATCATTGATAAAGTATCACTGAAACGTCTCCAGTAGATCGACTTTTCTTGTTTGATTGTTGAATTATTGTTTGTAATGCCACTATATCATGGAGAAGTCTAACTAGCAGCTGATGTATCAATAGCACTAGCACTATAGTTTGAAACTTATTGCTGATCTGAGATTCTTGGTTAAAAAAATTAGAAACAAATAATGCATCGCATAATTGAATTGAAGATAAAATTCAAGCGGCTGTATCTTAATCACAAAATATTTACTCCTTAATATGTATACCAAACTCAAATACGCTTTCTGTCGAAGGAAAGTTAATCATGAAATTTTTAGAGTAGAACCTATAATCAATAATTTGTGTTACACATCACTAAACGATTTAATTTACTCATTGATTTTATTAACACTTTCGCTGTATATAAAGCGGCGTTGTAAAAGGATTGAGAAAATTTCACCATGTGCTAAATCCTAAGTGAGTTGGATTTAATTTTGTAGTGAAACTAAAATAATTGTTGTCATTATTTCCGGCTAGAATGGGCTTAAATACTATTCACCAATTCATTAAACAAAAATACATTGTCGAATTCTTTTTGTAACACAAGATGTTTGTCATAATTCGAATTGCATGATTACTAATATGATTTGCTTGTAGTGCATTTATGGTTGAATTTATTGTCGTAATAACTAACTCGATAAATGATTATTTAATTTGGAAACAATACTCATGCGTGTGATTAATCAATTTAAGATCTGAAAATGTCAGAGCCCAACAACAGCTTATCGGAAAGCAAAAGCATGATTTGTCGAAATGGAAATATTCAGAACTGCGAGACGCCATCAATACGTCGTGTGACATTGAATTGTTGGAGGTAAAAAAATCGTCTAATTTATAATTAATGCGTGTTTATTCGATAGACTAAAATACATTACCAATTACTAGGCATGTCGTCATGAATTCCATCGACGTCTCAAGGTCTACCACGCCTGGAAGGCAAAGAATCGTAAACGCACGACTATGGAAGAGAACGAAAGGGCGCCGAAGAGTGTAATGGAAGCTGGTAATTCATTTTCATGCCCTTAATAAATTTATAGAGTTGTTGATTCCGAAAAACAATAAATGATGATAAATAATAAATTGCAGCTTCGAAAGTTCAATCGCGTGTGCAGCCAAAACAAGAAATCACTTCGTCTAATCATCGCTATTTCCGAATTCCATTTATGAGAGCCAATACAACAGATCCTAGTATGGGTGAAACATATAGTTTTTTATTATTCCGTACATGTATTTAATTATTTTCTATTGATTGCACAGATAAGCGAGGTCTTTGGTATGCTCACTTCGATGGGCAGTATGTTGCACGACAAATGGAGTTGCATGCAGATAAACCACCGATTTTATTAGTAGCCGGTAAGGTTGATTGATTTAATTTTTAAAACAGTTACTCGTACTTTCATAAAGTAAATGCTTTTGAAATCATGCTGAGCAACAATCCTTGTCAACGTTGTCAGATTATCGCCAGTTGCTACTGCAAATTCAAAAACATATTTTTTCATTGTACACAATCCATATTTCTGCAGTACGACTTTAAATATTATGAATTTCATGTCTGCAATTCGTTAAAAATCTCTCCTATTTGCTACCAGGCGTTGACGATATGCAAATGTGCGAATTAAGTCTCGAGGAGACCGGCCTTACACGAAAACGTGGTGCTGAAATATTGGAACACGAATTCAACCGCGAATGGGAACGTCATGGTGGAAAACCATACAAAAAACTCGGTGCTAACTAAGCGATTGATTTTGATATTGATCTTTAAAACATATTCGTAGTTAAGTGCCTTTCAATGCGTCCAATATGTAAGGAACAATTTTTCATAGATGAGTATTTCATTCGTTTATATAGTAAACAATTATACCTGTCTCTCAAATAAAAAGACTAAATCAAGGACATAATCTAAAATGAAATGATCGGCATTATTTATTCGGATGCTAATGGAACTTTTAAAATAGAAGTAGAAAATGCAATTTACAAGGACGTAAATAATTTGAAAGGTGTTTTGATTAATATTTCATGCATTGAAAACTTTAGCAAACAATTTTTACGGTCTTTCATGTAATATTTACTGAAAACGATCATGATTGTATTTTAAATAACCGAAAATGGAACTGAATCATTCCGAATGAGTATTATCTAAAAATCGACAAGGTCCGAATGATTGAATACAATTACATCTTGGAAACACCATAATCAAATTGAAGCTTCAAATAAAATGTTAGTGTTGTGTTATTTGAAACAACAACGAATATCTTGCCGCAAATTGATATCAATGCGTAACTTTTACATGAAAAATATAATATTTATCCAGTGATTTTTAATAGATATGTTTGAGAAAAACGCGTTTTGATATTTAAATGAATTTTAACCTATACACAGATATTTGAAATAGGTATTTCATGAGTGTTAAAATTTAGTACGCATGTATTAACTATTTACCAGATATAGTATATGCATTGATCTTTATAATCTAATATGTTGTTAATATAATAAATAATTCCTATTTAAAATCATTGATTTATAGAATAGAGCATTTTTAAGAAGTGTTGCTTTATATTAATTATTGCCTTATAATATATATACATCAAACAATATTAAAATATTATTGAAAAATGACAATTGTAGTGGAATCTACGACTTTGTGGCTCTGTATTCCAGATACGACGCTTTCCTTAGATACTGGCAACATGTTTTTACTATTTTTAATATTAAATAGAAATAAAGGTGTGTGCACTCTTTGCTTATCTCTATTTGTAAGTAGTGTTTTATTTGCGTCATTGTATTTGGGTGATAAAAAAGATTGTTCGTTGATCAATATGTTTGAAAGAAAATAAGAAAAACATTCAGTAACTATTTGGCCTGAAAATTATCGTTATAATGATTTTTCGAGTATTTACTTGCCTTTTACTTAGCTCTCACTTGAATATATAATATATTTATATTATCATATACACCGTAATGTCTTTTAAAGAAAGGATTTTTATTCTGCAAAAGTCGTTTTGAATTCAGTAATTTCTTGCTGTGTCCTTGCTTAGCATTGTTTATGCTATAAAATAAACTACCAAAGTACGATATGCAATCTCTGATACGTTCTCCAGGAAAAAGAAAAACAATGAAAGCGCCAGAATTTTCTCATACTAAAAGGGTTGTTTGTAAATTAGTTTCTCGTTCAAAAAATCGAAAAATATTCCGGTTATATTCGGGATTGATAGACAACGATGCATTATACATCGAAATTAATTTAAGTCTTATATTTCTGAATCAAACATTAATGTGGAAGAAGCTTAACACTTGAATGCTACAAATCCTGAGGCTGGATTTCTCTTTTTTGGATTCTTCGACAGCTAGTTTAATTCGTCCTAAATTGACCTTCATATAGAGTTAAGCAGAGCATATATCGATGATTAAAATGTATACACAATTGAAAATGAACCAGAGCCAGAAATTATTATTGAAAATGAAAATGCAAAAAACTGAAACTGAACTGAACTGAAAGAGTTGACATGCAACTTATTACTTGCAACCCACAAAATCGTTTGGCGATTTATTCTACATTTAAACATATGTAAATTAAATCATATTAATATTGCATCGTTGTAGAAGCTCATTAATTTTACGATTTTATCAACATATTTATAAGTTAAGATGTTGACGCAACCACGGGACGCTTGCCAGGTCATTATTCCTTTTTTAAACTAATATTAAAATATCAATCTAGAAACTTTCAGCTCTATGCTAAACACGTTATTCGAATCGTTCGCTAGTTCTCTTACTAACAACCATATTCTTGCTTTACAAGCAATGAAGAAGAAAGCCATGTCTAGAACCTCGGAGCTAAATTAAGCTTGCAATTGTTTTCTTCAAAGAAATTCTAATAAAACAACTTTAATGAAAAACTGGGGACATGGTTCTGTATTTTACATGAATACGCTTTAATTAACAAACCGGTTATACTTTCTTTTGTAGTAATTTTTCAACACAAAGAATTCCTTCAGATTTCCGTGTTTTGATTGAGATAGGAACCTTTTCCTTTATCGCCAAGGGCAGGAAATAAATTTGATAACTAACTCGTTATGATTTCATTAATGAAAGTTCTGTGAAATGAAAAGTAGAATACAATTGGCAGACAGGAGTCATTGAGATTTATGATGAATATTAAATCAAAATCATTATTGCCTGGAGTAGTTACAATAGTTTTCGTATAGGAAAATTTTTAACACGCTCAGTACGAAATCGGAGAACGAGTGGTCCTGCGAGACATTAACATTAAAGTATTCAACAATTTTGAGAGGTGTAGTATGAACTGGTTCGTATTCGGATATGTTCTTAATGATATGTTTTTGCATTCTTGGTACCGCTTTAGTCGCTCATATGGGGTTTCATGGAGAACAAACGAATGCTGTTTCTAAACAAATACGATTTTTGTATTTCAATATGGCTTTTTGACGAGTACAGGCCATCAATGCGTTAAATTGCGTCTGTGGGTGCTATCTGCAGGTGTTTCAGCTTTAAACGCGTTTTTCTCAAAACAACGTCTTTTCATCTGGTTAACACGAGTTTGAAAAATCTGTTCGACCGATTGGGCTGAAATTCTGAGTACATATACAGTTTGAGTGCGAACAAGAATCAGAATTTCATATTTTTTCAACAATTTCAGTTGTAAAAAGAAGGATTAAAAAGTTAATAAGTCCACCATTTTGTTATTTTTCACCCAAAATGTTTAGCTTTAATTTCGACCATAGCCACCCACTTATATTTCAAAATGGCGTAGGATTTTTTTGTTGCAGACTTACCTGTCTCGAGATATCATGTCAATCAGTTTGTAATAGGACTCCATTATGGCCGCCATTTTGTCGTCATGGTGGAAAAAAAATTTATTTGTAAAGTTCAAAGTCTACATTTTATTACATAAAGTATAAAAACTTTCAAATAAATGTTTCTATAAAAATAGTTTGTTGAAATTTCATACACTAAACCCAGACTGCTTCGTAATTGAATTTTGTTTTGGAGCTGGAATTCCAAACCGTAATCCTCAATTTCCTCATTATTGGATTTTCTGAATTGTCTTGCACTACGGGCGTGTATGTGTTATGCATGAAAAATTATATTGGACAAATAAAAACAATATAATTAACAAATTCAAATCTATTTTAACAAGTTCACTTTATCACGCCTTGACTGTATATACACATTGACTAAAGATACAAGCTTTATTTATAAAATAATGCAAGCTCACCGATGTTGAAAGACGTCAGGTTGGCCGAGCGGTCTAAGGCGCCAGATTTAAGCTCTGGTTCCCGGTTGGGAGCGTGGGTTCGAACCCCACACCTGACATGCCAATTTTTTCCATTCTAAAGATGAAATCATCTTTTATTTAGTTCAGTTTTTTTATTTCTTTTGGCAAGCTTAACAATGATTACAGCAAGCAACATGTAATTAAAAGATCAGAAAATACACGACGATCATTGTTTAAGAAATGTCGCCAATTGTTCGGTTTTTCCGCGTCTTTTTCAAGCCTCTACTCAAACTGGGAGTCGCAATCAAAAATAAATGAGATGACGGCACGTACAGCTGCCGACATAAAATTAGAAGTATATTAAGAAACACCCCATTTGTAAAATGAATCCTTCGATATCACTCATTCCTTTTAGGTTAATTTTTTACCTGATTCAGTGATAATTGAACGAGGTAAAGCGTGTTAGCCAATGCTATCTCGAAAAGGACAACAGCACAGAAAAGTCTTGGAAAACCCAACATTTCGAGCGGACACGTAATTAGAAACATATAAAAAATTAAAATTCATCTATTTGAGCAAAAATTTGACCAAATAAAAACAATAAATTGCAAAAACATATGCCTAACTATCGGAAAGCTCTCCTGCTTCACAACCTCTTGTAGGCGATTAGGGCATTGTCATTATAAGTTTTCTGCATCTCTCCACATATACGGATACCCATGCTGCTTCCATCGCATCGAAAAATTGATCCATGTTGTGATTTTTTTTTACTGCTATGGTTTGTTTTATGTCCAATCCTTACCCCCCATAAGTGCTCGATTGGATTTAAGTGCAGACTCGACGCTGTTGTCCTCCAGAAACTTTCTTGTGTGTCGTGCCATATGTTTGGGGTCGTTGTGATGCTGAAACTGCCATATAATAGAAATATTCTCTTCAGCCCATGGCAACATGATGTTTTCTAAGATGTCGACGTACTCTTCCTTGTTTAATATTCCTTCTTTATGGTTTATTGGTCCAACACCAAATCACGAAAAACATCCGTGAACATTGATAGAGCCACGTCCGGGCTTAACAACAGTTGAAGTGCAGCGAGAGTCGAATTTCTTACTTCTTGGTCGTCTTACATATCTACTGTCATTCGGGCCAATGCGATTTATGTTTGTAACGTCGCTTCAAAGGATGAATTTCCAGTCATTTTTCTAGGTGAAATGTTTCCGTGTGAAATTCATTATTTTCTTCCGATTAGTTGCCGTTACCAGACGCTCCTCCCTGGCTATCCTGGCCGTGTAGGCCGGCTTCCACAAGACGTCTTCTGACTGTTCTCACCGAAGTATCGCAATTTTTTTTGAAAAGTCTGATCTTTTTGAGCTCCGTTTCGCTGTGCGGACAATTTGTCTACTCATACTATGAGTTGTTTTTCGGGCTGTTTTAGCCCGGGGAATATTTTGATTACTGGCAAAAGCAAGGGATCACAAGAACGTACAAATTTTATAAAATATTTCAAACAAATCAATGAACAAAAAGGAATAAATAGAAAGCCAATTGTTAACAACTAAGAGAGAAAAGCATTTTTTTGAAACTGCTTATGTATAAATTGTTAAACATCGTTTTCAAAGAAACCGTTTTTGACCTACATTAACTGTAACTTGATGTAAAAAATGCATTTTTTTCTAGTAAAATATCAGGTTGAAGTTGTGTACAAATTAATAAGGAATTTTTCCTATGTAAGCTCTTACGAAAAGTGCAATAGACAATTCGATTTTTAGAAATTGGAATGATTCCTTAAAATCATACAAACTTGTATCGCCGTACGTAATACTGGTAAGAGATATTCTTAACGCTTTCACTGTATTTGAAAAAGTTAAAGTTGATTCATTTGTGTGAAAATAATATATAATAATATGTATAAATAATAAAAAGTAAATATAATAAATTCATAAAGAGCACTAGACTGATTTCTAAACAATGAGGTTCAAAATGCATGATGCCGCAGGGATCTCCCGTTTAAAAAAGAAACCACTAAATGTTGGATAAGTAATAATGCTGCCTAAGCTCCCCCAGCCTAAGAGGCTGGGTATAACTATTTGATGACCTTAAAAATATATATAGTATAAGTGGAGTGTCGCAAGGTTTTTATTATAAGCTACTTTGATACAAATAAGGCCTATGCCCTAATATAGCCTAGGCTCACGAAATCCTAGTTAAATAAATGTACCATCTAAAATACTTTCAGCATTCACGTATACTAACCCTACAATCCGGTACGTGGTGTGAAAGTGTCTCATGCACGCTTCTTGCGCTAGTTGTCACATATTATTTGCAGGAAGAAGCATTTTTTAAGGTGCATTTTAAAATTTTCGAAATTCCAATTTGAGTTTGAACTTTATCGGTATTACATCGCTTTCATTTAAGCTATTCATACTTATTGAGTCCTAGCCTTTTACTTAACTAATTGTAGCTTTGGAGTAGGCCATAAATTTATAACTTTATCTGGATAAGTTACCATATAAGGACTTAGATCTTATATGCGGTCTTGGCGAAGCTGCCGATAAAAAAGTACAGTATTTTGATAAGACCTAGTAAAATTTTAAATGTTATTTATTTTGAAAGCACATGTCGATTTGTATTTGACCAGAAAGTTTCACGTGCAAGGATATTTCGCGAACTCTTGGAGAACTGTGAAAGTGATCCGAATTTCTATTTATTCCCAAGGATCAGGAGGCACCTCAAGGTACACCATTTCCAGAATTTAGAAGCGGTCCAAAAGGCTACGACATTGTGCTTGAAGGAGGTCCGCGTCGACGCCTTCGAACACGCGGGAGTGGAAGAAACGCTGGCGCCGGTGTTCTGACTACGTACTTCTAAGAATTTTAATCATTTGTAGCTATATCTGCATCAATTTTTTTCCTAAACTCATTCAACTTTATTTTGGGACAGACCCTGTAGGCCTTATTAGATGTCCGTGATTTAATATGAACACTTGCTACGGCTCCCGTAAATTTGATTTTTGACCACATTTAGGAAGGAATATTAAATTTTCCTTTCATTACTTGTCATAAATAAATACGAGATAAAGATTGTATTTTTTTTTGCAATTTCATTAAACGAAATATTAGCGTTTTAAACAAGATAAATTGATACAAATGTATCAAGTTCCTTATATTTTGGCCTTTTGAGAGTCGCGTTACGACGGTTAGATTGTTGAAGAAAACAAGCAAACGTGGAATGCCTCTTAGGGAAAATGCAGCAAATGAAGGAGCATTATTCGATTCATTAAATTGATGTATGAATTCTGATGATTAAAAATTTAATGATTCACTTAGAATAAAGCCATAATTAAGGTTACGCATCGTCAAAAAATACAAAATGAATTGATAGGGCTATATGACGAAGGCAGAATGTTCAAAAAACATGAAATACTCACTAGGAGAGGCTCCGACTTTGTAGTCACAGATTTGGATGAAATTTGGCAGATAAGTAGAAGACGTCAAGGATATTCGATCCTTAAAATATTAGACCGCAACACTCCCCCCTTTTTGAGAAAAACGCCGTTAAAGTTTTTAGCGTCGGTTATCCATTAGTGAGTTTTTACATCTGACAGAAGCTGTGCAGTGTAGGTAGCAGTGCTAAGAGCCCGTGATCAAGGGTTCGTGTATTCAATCCCCGCTCGAGAGATTGTTTTTCTTTTTGAATTATTGTCGTCATGTCGTCGTGTGGTCGATTACCGGGGTGAGTATTGTTTTTGCGAATGATTGTGAATGTAATTTTTTATGGTGAATCAGCCATGTTCACCTACAAATACATTTATTTTTACAAATCAGCAAACTGTTCGTTCATTAAGATATGTAAATTATACTGAAAAAGAATACTGCTCCCTTAAAACAAAAGATGCCTCATCAATCTCTGAAGCGATATTGCGAATATTGCGTATTAGTAAATATGGCTGCTCTACGCTGGCAAGGAAAGGGGCGGGGAAATTATGCCACAACAAAAGCTGCATAATAGTTATTTTTAGCGAATACTGAACCGTTGTTTATCATTTACTATAATTATAATAGCACATTGCTCGGCATAGTTAGGAGGTTATTAAAATGAAAATGTCTAATGCAAGGGTATCAAATATTTATTTAATTGAGTTGTTCTATAATAAAATTTGCCTTAAGCATATAATACACATAATAAATGCAATTGAATTTTATTGTAAATTAGCATAAATACTTTGCCGTCCAATTTCATCAGCCAGACTTTTTTCATAGTACTTGAAATCAATACGATATTCACCTTTGGGCGTGAATATTGGTATGGTATTTAATGTGATATTCTTTGCATAAAGGTATCCCTGGAACAACAAATACGATTAACGCTATTGCGAAAATATATTGAAACAATATACCGAGTATGGACAAGCATGTATCATATTTGATTTGTTTTTAAGCAATCTTATAACGAATCCCAAATAAAACGTTTGTGGTCGCCCTTTGAAGTAACCACAGATATCGGCTGTTACGTTGATTGGAAAGGCTTTATAAGCACCTTGATTAAACTTTGTATAGACTTGCATGTTCACCTGGAATTTAAAATGTGTAGTTAAAAAGCAATATATTTGGAACTTGAATAAGTTTTCGCAGATTCTCGACAGATAGTGCTATCTCGGCCTATTTGCATCGGGCAATACAACAGCCGACTTCATCGTAAGGCTTCATCGTTAGGCCTGAAATGGCAGTAAATTTTATCCCGCCAAAGTGTAAACAACATATTTTTTCATAGCAATAAACATGAGTGAATTGAATGAGTTGAATTTTGTGACAAAAAAGAGTATTTGCGGATAATTATACTGCATTAATTTTTTTAAAAAATATATATATGTAGCTGAAGCGCTTGGAACTCTGTTCTATCGAAAACAACAAAAAGAAATGAAGTAAAACGGTTTAAAAATAATAATTTTGAAGTTGAAAATAAAGACTTCTCCGCCGCACCGAAAAAATTGAAGACGAAGAATTGATGCATTACCCGATGAAAGCCTATGCCAGACAAAGGACGAACTTGCAAACTCTTTTAAAACGATTAGGAATAATTCATAAGTAATAGAAGCAATACGAGTAAAGACAAGTCAAAGTGATTTTGCTGTATGGCAACGTTCAACCACATGTAGCAAAACCGGTCAAAACCGGTCAAAACCGGTCAAAACCCACTTGTAGACGCTCAACTGGGAAGTCCTACCCACCCGCCATATTCATCGGACGTTGTTTCAAGGCATGACTAAGCAGCACTTCCATCCTTATAAAGATGCCAAAATAGGATCGATTAGTGAATAACCACAAAAGATAAGTCGTTCTCTCGATCGGATATTCGTATGCTGCCAGGATAATGGAAAAAATGAGTGGCTGACATGCTGTATAATAATGTTATAAAATAAAGCATGCGTTTTTTTAGAAAAACCAGCAAGAACTTATTAAAGTCCCATTATACATAAATGAATTTGTTGACATGGATTTTAAATTTTAATTTTCAAGTGCATAGAATAATCATATAGGTATGTTAAAGCTTGGTTACATTTCGAGTAGTACAAGAAGCTGGTCATTTTTGCCATCAGTACATTTTTCTTAAGTCGAAAATGCATCAAGAATTAGCATGAATAAAATTTAAACTAATTGCTTTGCATTCAGTAGAGTCATAGTGATTTACATACCAGTATATTATTGATAGAACGTTTCAAATAAAAATTCAAACTAAATGATGGCCCATTTTTTGTAGGCACTACGGTGCAATTCCATTTTTCGAAAACAGCAATATTGCAATCACAGTCGTACCGTGTTATATTGATCTTTCTCGATTTCTAGAAGAAACCACGGGATAAAGTTTATACACTTTATATTTAAATTGTACTCTTACTGCACTGTACGCTAGTTGAAAGCAACACAAGTATGTAAAAAGGAGAGAATTAACGAACGACATATTTGTGAAGAAGATCTTCACTAAATTGTTGGATACATTTTGGTTAGCAAATAATATTTTCCGAATAGAAAAAAATACTAAAACTGTTTGTTTGTTTCAATGCTTTTTTCACCATCGAATACACAGATATCTACTTTTGACCTGATTCGATCGGTGCAATTTTGACCAATGTTAATACATTTTTAATGACCTTAACGTGATGTTGAAATTTTTTGTAGATTTAATGAGTTAGTAATTATTATGGCGATCTAATTATTGATTAGTATAATCATATTGAATAAATTTTAGTTTGATTTGAATGTAGCTACTTAAAATGTCAACATGAATTTAAGATAGTCAAGTGAAAAAGATCTTAAACAGGGATTGTGGACTATTTCTTTAATGTCTTCTTATGGAGTACGTGTTTTGAAATTTTAATTTTGATTTATTTAAATTTAAAGGGAAGTTGAAACTAGGGATATTAAATCAAGCTCATGTTATATAAGCTTGGATTTCAAAATAAACTGAGTTATAATAAAAAAAAAATTAATATAAATTTACATCAATATTCACATAAACTTATTTGTGTAACTTAATGCTACTTTTACATCCTTTATGTTTTATAATTGAAACAACCATAGGTTAAGCGTGTAGCTATAAGTTTTTGTATATGATCTTTCAGGGTGCCCTTAATAGAGGCAATGGGTGAGAATATTAAAATTTATGTATAGCAAAATTTAGATTTTAATTCTTCTTTTGATTTCTATTTTAGAAAATTAATTTGTCTGGTTAAAAATCCACATCTCATGATATATGTTCTATTGATAAAGTAAGCATGTATGAGACTATCTCCGAAAATATATAATATGTATATTTGTATATTTATTAATTTGCAACTACTTAAACGTTCTGCCCATTTTGTTTTGAAATTCAATCAAACTTTAAAATTTCTGCGTGCAATTATTCAATAATTTTACTTTGAAATGTTAAAATAACATATAGTATGATATTCCTTTTCTTGAAATATTTTAAATAGTAATATTTTTTGCTGAAAATTATTCACATAACTTAATCGGCCATTAAAATCTGAACGAATTCTGTTGCTAGGCACTTTTAATGCAAAACGTTCCGTAGGAGTTGTTTTGCTAATCGGTACCTATTTCTTTTCCTGAAAATTTTTGCAATAAAGTATAACGTCACGATCTTGGTAATTTCACGTATCTACTTATTTTTCAATGCAATAATTTTTATGCATGAAAATTATCGGCCAGCAAAAGGAGGCCTAGTATTATAAATAGCAAAATTTGGGTCTGTGACAGCAACCCTTCGAGCAAGCAACTGTAACGATCCATACGTAATATACAAAATTCTACTAACTAACATCGAATAAAAACTCCTTCAGAACATTTCTACCACATAATTTCAAAAATAATCGTAGAAATTGCGTTGAATAATTTATTTGACAATATGGTATTTCTTCAAAATTGTGTTCATCAATTTTGAAGAAACACTTGTGAACAAAAATTATTTATTAAAACATGATTTTGTCTCTCTTCAATTTGGCTGTGAGTTCATAAGAAATTTCTTCGTTATATAGTAAAAAAAGGTCCACGTTCACCCCCGTTCAAAATTTATAGAACAACGTGAAAATGAAAATCATTTATTTTCTTCAATAACATATCTTTAAATAATTTGTGTTCTTCATTGGTTATTATAAATTAAGTTTATGGATTCCAAAAACATAATTATTTGATTGTTTGAACAACTTATTTCGAAGAACGTTGAAAAACAGGGCAGAAAAAGTCTACGTTCACCTTGGAAAAATAACAATAATTCTATAAATATTGGAAAAGTATGACATACTCAATAGCTTGTAGAGTAGCCTCGTCTCTTTAAAACCTTTTGCAGCATTTTTGCCATAGAGTCGACAAGGCGTTTTGTCTCTTCGGCGCTTATTTTATCCTATTAGTCCTTAAATATTCGTTTTCTCCATTAAATCCCAAAGGTGTTTGACAATTTCTGCTGTGTGTTCGGGGTCTCTATCCTGCTGGAATATGAAATTCGACTTCAAATTGAAGTTCGTCGCACTTTGACTCAAATTGTATATAAGGATATCAGGATAACTATATTTTGTCATAGTGTCTTCTATAAAATTCATTTCACCAGCACCACTGGATGACATACAACCCTATACTACCATACTTAGCATTCGGTATAAAATTGATGTTTTCAAGAGCTGTTCTTTTTTTCTCCATATTAATTTCCTTCCTTTAATGGATGAATATGCAGAATTTAATCTCGTCCTAGAAAATTACTCTCTTTCAGGACGATGGTGGATTGTTTAAATACTCTCCAGCAAAAGCTACACGGTTTATACGTGAAATAAAAGGTTTTCTGCCTGAACGAATTTCGAAGTCAAGAAACCGTAGGATTTAAAATTATTGACTACGGTTTTAACCGAGGAATAGTTCTTTTTTATATTATTTTCCAATACTTCTAAAATTACTACCATCTTTCGCAGCTTCACAATTATTCGTAGTTCAGAAACACTTATAACTTTTCGTTTACCTTCCATTATTAAACAAACCACAAGAAGCTTATGGAAATCTAACACAAACACACTAATATGATTTTAACACTGATAGATGAGCCAAACTCTACGTTCGTCGCATTAAATTTCCAGGACTCTCCAGAAACTGAAATTGAACATAGATTTTTTTTTTACACATTTTTGGTCGTTCGAAAATAAAACTGGCACTATCTCAGCTGCTTCAAAAGCAATCTCTATAAATTTTCCCACAGACAATGCCTGGAGAACGTTGCATGGAAAGCAGGTTTTTTATTCATTTTGTGTGTGTTTTTTCTTTTAATTTTCTTTTGACATGTGAACGTAAACCTTTTCTGTTGTAAAATCGCCATAAGAAACTGAAAAATGCTGTCATTACGCCTAAACAATTGGAGGCAGTGTCTTCAGGAGACCAATGCTCGATTAGGGCTAGTTCGACTTTTCGTCTCAATTATTTTAAATTTTCAAGGATTTTTTCTAGTGTTTCTTCACAGCTAATTCAAAAAAAATTGTATTCATGTTTTTGGAAAGTTTTTTTTTATCATAACTAGTTTTATTTGACTTTTTCAAATTTTTTTCATAAAATTCAATGAAATTTGACCCCAACAATTAGCGAAACTTCAAAACATTGTTTCTTTTTCCAGGTGAATATAATTTTTAACTTCCCAGTATATGTTATGGGAAGTCCTTGTAATCGCGTCGAAAATCGAAATTGAAATTTTCAACATATCTTTACGTTTTGAGGTCTTTAGAGTATATTTATAGTATTTTTAGAAAGGATGTATGTATGTATGTACGTACGTGCGTTCGTTGACAGATTTTCTACGAGCATAGCTCACGTAAACAAAGTCGTATCGACTTCATTGAGATGTCAATCGAAGCGTTTTCGCAATTTTAAGAGCTGATTAGTTTTTGGGACACTACGGTCGCGGGTGCGGGTGTTGAGCTGGCTTACTGTTTTGACCCTTTGCAGGTCATTTCTGTCATGCGTCATATCTCGCGAACCAAACATAGGATTTGATTTGTTGAGGTGTCAATCGATGCGTTTTGACATTTATGTGATTCTATCATATGTTTAAAAAATCGTTTGCAGCCGTTTTTTTTCTTTTTTAATAAAGTACAAGTACAAAAATTTGGTTTTTTTCATAAACAACAAATTTTTAACCTAATTTGTGAAACACAGTTCTCAATATTTATAAAATACTTATATTCCAAACATTTTTTTGTAAAAAACCAGTGAAATTTTTTCTCTTGATTGTAAAAAAAAAATTAAATTAAAAATAAAAAATCATTAAAAGTCATCATCTTCAAGGTCATTTAAGCCATTCACTATATCTCGCGAAGCAAATTTATAGTATTTGCATCACTGAGGTGTCAATCGACGCGTCTTAACCTTTTTGGTGATATTTGTAAGCTTATAAAAAATCGTTGAAGCCGTGTTTTAATTTAATAAAAAAATTGCAAAAAATTATGGTTTTTACATAAAAAATAAATTTTAAACCTGATTTGCACTACACAGTATCAAATGTTTGTAAAATTGATAAATTCTTATCAGTTTTTGAAGAAGAACCAGCAAAACCTATTTCCATGATTTCAAAAAAAAAAAAAAAATTGAAAATAAACAATCATTCAAAGTCATATTCAATCATCCCCCTTACCTACGTAATCAATGGACGCGCCCGTAGATGATACGATTAATATTAATTCATTTCAATTACTGTTATGAGTACCTCTAATTATTATTATTTAAAGTAGTATTATTTTCATAATTATTATTGTGTTCAATATTTGTAATATTTATGTAAAAATTACTGGAAAGCTGACCGTGTAGACCTCAAGAGTCGCACCTCACGGCTTGTTTAAATTACCATTCAATTAGATTCTTCTGGTAGCGAAATCGAAGACATACATGGTAACTTACCAGGATATACAACTCTAGATAGAATTCGTCGAGAAAATTAAAAGGAGTATTGTGACCCAAGCAAAATTCTTGCATGATGATTGAACTGCATATCCCTTGTTCCTAGAATCAAGCCTGGGACTTCTCCTGACCTCGGTGCGGACATGGGTAAAGAGCAATAAATGAAAGGGGTATCTCATTCGGACTACCCATAAAAAAGCACGTGTTTACCAATTGTGTAGCAGTGGAAAGTACGTAGCAATTAGCAAATTGGCAATAGGCTACCGATAACAAAATGCACGGCAGTAAATCGTAGAATTTGACTGGTTATGTATATTAGTGTGTGCAACGGCTAGTCTTCGGGTGGTTTCCCGATTATAGAAATAATCCTGGCATATTAGTCCTTGATCGCACGTAAAACCAGACAGGAATTTGTTCCGCGATGGGCTCGTTTAGCAGAAGATATTTGTGGTGATTTTGAGTGTTTCAAATATAAGTTCATAACAGGAGTTTGTAAATTTCAATAAGTTCTAAAAATTAAGTCAAATAACTAAGCAAACCCAAAAAATTATCGATAAATCAAACATTCGAAGAAAGAATTGTGTTATTCAATTGCGCACCCTCTCCGCTGGAAATAGAAAATGTAGGTTACATGCATGCGAGAAAAGTCGTCATTGTTGTTTTCGTATCTAGTAAACAAACCATTTGACCAAGTCAAAGTCCATCCAAGCAAGATCTAGCAAATTGCTGGGAAGTTGAGTCAGATTGTTTGTTTGCATCTTTGCTGGACATCGTCTCGTGTTGGAGGTGTTTTCCTGCCAAGTGTGGGCTGATTCAAGTGAGTACACTTCTCGAGTACATTCTCATAAAGACCGTTTTGCTGTTATTGCACTTTCGAGTGCTCAAATTTAGATTTAGTCATAGGCGACACCATCAATCATACAATTGTCTCGTTTCAAGAGGGTGCACAAAACGCATCATGAATTGTGCTGTAAATTGCCCCGCAATAATGCAATTGACAATGTCTACATACAGTGCTTCAAATAAGAAAACGGCTTGAGGATGCTGGCATTATTTTCAGATTATCTCCCTCATTTAATATTTATATATGTATATGAAATCCAAGCCACGCAACGTAAGTTGTTTTACTTCGAAAAAGCATCATGTGCTGCTACTCATTCCACCAGCCAATTTCACGATAATTTCTCTGGAGTCATTCAAAAAACCTCCGTATTTTTCTTTCAGATTGCAAGGGTTTAGCACTTTATGATATTCCTGAATATTTAGTTGAACGCTTCAGTTGTATTTGATTCTTGTCGCACATAGTGTTCATTTTGATAGAAAATACAAAACAGTCTGCGACTCAAAGTTTACAGAAACACTAGTAGAAAAACCAGACAAATCTACGCCACTCGAAGCGCAAATGTTGTTGTAAACAAATTAATTCAAAGCACGATCGCCTTTACTATTGCGTTGAAAATTCAATTTAATTTGATTGTTCGAAAAATTCACTATTCTAAGAAACTACTTACTTAATCCGATCCAATTAAAAGTGATGAACAAAAATTGATTCACGTTGCACTAAGTGTGATATGAGTTAATAAACAGAGTTGCAGCAAAACGAAGACATTTATTTTTGGATTCTTCTGTTGGTTCGATTTTGTCAGCTGTGTAGAAGACACTTCTTTTTAATCTTTGAAGTAAAATCAATAATGGTTTTACTGAAAATAGCAGATTTGATCCGAAAAATGCTAGCGATTATTATTGTGATCATCAGGGAATAGACTGGTTCATTCGATGACCATAATATAAATGTTAAGAAACAGCTTCTGTACTGAGATAGTAATTATTATTAATACCAAGCCGTGAGGTGCGACCCTTGAGGTATACACGGTCAACTTCCCAGTAATATCTACATAAACATCAAAAACATTAAACACAATAATAACTTTGGAAATAATACTACTTTAAATAATAATAATGAGAGGTATTCATAGCAGTAACAGGAATGAGTTAATATTAATCATATCATCTACGAGAGGGTCCATTGATTAACTAAGGCTTTTGGTCGATGGGGACAGATTGATTTGATCGAATATTCACGCGGATCAATCGGTGGAAGCCTTTTCTACGTTATTTGTTATTTTCATATCGATGCTTGAAGGACAAAAGAGCACTAGCAAAAATGAATGCAGTTTTTGTTATTACGCCCACTGAAGAGATTTTGTCGCGTGATGGTCATTTTGAATAGTTGCGTTCAAAACTGCCATCACTTCGGCACAATCACTATATTTGTATTTTTTTACGATTTTA
Organism: Oxycera nigricornis; assembly: GCA_963942545.1. Taxonomy (NCBI): domain Eukaryota; kingdom Metazoa; phylum Arthropoda; class Insecta; order Diptera; family Stratiomyidae; genus Oxycera; species Oxycera nigricornis. Next base: position 107,576,832 of record OZ012660.1, on the reverse strand, counting down.
CATCAATGAGATTAATAATTAATTTTGAAATTCTCTTGGTTCTGAAAAATATTGAACAGGCAGTCAAAAATAGGTTCAATTGCATGTAAAAAGTAAAATGTATTACAAATGATGATGCAGGAAGTAATTGAAATCTTACGATTACTAAAGAATAAATCTAATAAAGACTACAATTTAAAGCATATGATCTTGCAAAGTATTGACTACAAAACATTTTATCATTCAAAGCGTTGATTACCACAAATGCAAATTTGATTGAAATTTTGTTGGTTTTCAAAATTGAAGCAGTTTTTTTATTAAAAATAAAACACTGTAAAAACTATTAAAAATCTGCTTAAATTATGCAAATACAGGCGGGCCTCGATTTACGTCTCCCCGATTTAAGTCGTTTCGATTTACGTTGTCTTACTTTTTAATTCTCAGTTTCGACTTACTTCGACAAAATTTCAATTTACGTCGGTTAAATAACTATTTTTCGTCACATTTTTCTGAAATAATGTTATTTTGTACTTACTGTTATCTTTTATGTTGGATTTAATATAAATGTTGCTTTTCGTTAATAAAAAAATCTTGTGCGAGACACGTTGTTCATTTCCATGGGCTACATTTCAGTTAGATTCGATATACGTTGTTTTGGTTTACGTCGTCATTTTCGTCATTTTCCCGGTCCCGAAAACGACGTAAACCGAGGCTCGCCTGTATTATAAAACTTGGATTGAATTTACAACAATTTCCGTAGAATAAAAGATATGAAATAATATCATTCGTATGAACCCTCTATACATGATAATTTTGAATGATTTTTTTATTTTTAATTTGATTTTTTTCATAATCATGGAAAATAGTTTTGCTGGATTCTCTTCAAAAACTGATAAGAACGTATAAATTTTATAAATATTTATTACTGAGCTGTGCAAATCAAGTTAAAAATTTTTTTTTGAAAAAACCCTAATTTTTCCCATTTTCAACAAACAACATAATGTTTAAAACATCACAAAAATGTTAATACACGTCTATTGACACCTTGATGATGCAAATATTATATCTGGTTCGTGAGATATAGTGAATGACAGAAATGACCTTGAAGGTCATGATGACTGTTAATGATTTTTTATTTTTTATTTAATGTTTTTTTGTAATCATGAGAAAAAGTTTTGATAGTATTTTTACAAACACTGTTTGCAGTATAGAAACTTTATATACATTGATTACTACGTTTTGCAAATCAGATTAAAAATTTATTATTTTTGAAGAAAAACCTAATTTTTTGTACTTTTTTTCTTAAATTGAAAAACGGTTTTGACAATTTTTTTAAAAACTTGATAGATTCACGAAAATGGTAATACGCGTCGATTGACAACTTAACGATGCAAATCGTATGTTTGGTTCGCGAGATATAACGCATGACGGAAATAACTTTCAAAGGCGCAAAATAACAACCCCCCCCCCCTCGACCGAAGTTTTCCAAAAACTAATCAGCACTTAAAATTACAAAGACGCTTCCATTGGCACCTCAACAAAGTCGATACGACTTTGTTTACGTGAGTTAAGCTCGTAGAAAAAACTGTCCACGAACGTACATATGTACGTACGTACACCCACACCCACCCACATACATCTCCCTTTGTAAAAACACTTTATATATACTCTATAGACCTCAAAACGTAAAGAAAAGTTGAGTTTCGAGGCGATTACAAGAACTTCCCATTTACTGGGAAGTTAATAAGTTGATACTTTAAAACTATATTTATTTTAAGCGTTAAGTATTGCCTTTGAAAGATTTCATTGATGCAGCTAAAGTCAAATTCGATGCCTGAAGTTAAAATTTGTTCAAGAAAACCGATCGACCAACGTCTCATCATTACTTTTAATTTACATAGCATCCTTTTTTTATTAATACTTTCATTCTCTACTTTCATATCGATTTAAAAGATCAATTTAACAAATTAAATTTCTGCGTTGCCAGTTATAAAATCAGTTTTAAATCCGCTCAACATATTTTTATTAAATAATTTCACATTGTTTGTGTCCATATTGAAATTCGAAACTGCTTGCAACGTCCGTTGTAAACAACAAACAATCGATTAAAACAAAAAACAAAATTATTGTGTTGTGAGTGTTCATTGTGATTAGGAATGACTGACTTTTACCACGGCAAGCAAAGTTCAAGTATCATCTAGAAATAAATTCTACAGATCAATCCAATTTTTCTCATCACGTTTGTATAATTAAATGTTGCTTGGTATATTAATTCCAATCTTCAGCCAAACAAGCTATTGTATTGTTAAGTATGTATTTTCGTTGCTCGTGTCGCATTTAAGTACTCTTCTAATATGTAGTGAATGGGTAATATCGAAAGTTCTTCTATAACTAAGATAACACTGGATCAAGTTTTTTTTTGAAAAAAAAAACATGTGTATCAATTTGGTAATGAAATTTCAACACACATAAATTTTGTTCATTAAAAATGGATTCCACTCGATGAAATATGTACATATATTTAATTATCATGAATCAATGGCCGATTAGTCATTGTCTCAAAACCACTTAAAGTATCAATCAAATTTTTCGAATTGTCCTCGTACACACTAATGTCCAAATGATAGTTACCTTCTGGAACAAACACGGAAATTTTATCAGCAAATGTTTCTAAATTTTTGACAAAAAAAAGTCCCTTGAGAAAAAAATCATACTAATATATTATCAACTAAATGAAATAATTATTTTTAATGAGTCCATTACGGATTACCGATCTTACCGAATTACCCCTAACTATGATTGATGTTTGAATATTTTTATGTATAATTTCGAATGAATTGGGCATAGAAGGATGGATTATTATTGCCATCTAAATATTTGCACGCGTCTATGGTGACGGAAATGTGGCTGTTTTATATAAAAATAGTCGTGAATGAATATGAATTGAAAGAAAGCAGATTTTAGCTGTAGCTCATGAAATCATACATCAAATTTTTATCTCCCTATGTCAACTCCGACGAGCGAAGTTTACAAAACAGCCCAGGAATTGAATTTGCAAGGCATGATTTACATGGAAAGAGCTAAATTCATACATAAGAATTTACACCGTCATGAGTACACCGCTGTGAAATTAGATAGAATTGAGGGGAAAAACACTTACAGAATGAGAAACATGAATAATATAGCTATAGCATTTGCCACAACTGATCGGCTGAAAGAAGACCCCTTCAACAAAGCAGCTAACTTTTACAATACACTACCGGACAAAATTAAAAACATAGCGAACCCAACTTCCTTCAAAACGACACTAAAAAATATGTCCTTCAGAACCAACTTTCGAAGTAAGTTAAAAGTACAATCAGCTCCACTAAACTCAAAACCAAACATGTAATCAACAGGAAATAATTCATAAACATATAGTCTGAACTATTAATCTAACTAAAAGGACACTAAAACTTACAGATTTGGTACTATCCCATATACCGATTCTTATCGTCTGGGAAGTACTATGTCCTAAAATTTTAAATACGGAGAATTAATAAAATTTGATGGAGAGAGTGATTGAAACGGAGGTGGTTTTAGTCGGTAGAAATCCGGCATGCCGAGAGGCAGGAGCTGATCGGTATCGTTTGAAGATTTCCACCTCCCAACGTTGAAAAAAAAATATTCTTCGTAAGAATCATCTATACTTTAGAAGACTTCATTCATATAAGTTATTGCTGCGTTCGTAAGTTTTTAAAAATCAATCAAATCTTTTAGACAAATCTTATCATTTTTAGATTTTCAAAAGTTCAAAATATTATTTTAAATTATATTATACTCATAATTATATAGATCCTAATTGAAAATTACTAATCATTTGCACTTAACATACCAAAACATTATTGATATGTCTTGTAATGGAAGTCTCAGAGTTAATAACAGCTCGAAATCGGTTCACGGTTTTGACCGAGCGTGTTAAGTTTTGAACTATTTTCAAATACTTTTCACCTGTTCTGCATTTTATTTTGGTTGTTTTCATAATACTTCTGTGCTGCAACAGATTATATTGAGAAGAAATTAAAACTGCTGCGGGTACCAATTATTTAAAAAACTTTCTTCAGCCAGGACTACTATCATTCCAGCAACAACGAACATAAGCAGGTACATTCTTTTTTGGATGGTCATTTCAAGGGATAAGAACGCTTTTGGAAGAGTTTACAGAAAAATAGAATTTCCGCACCGCAATCGGTGCTTACTTTTTAAGGCATAATTAACAACGAAATATTCTGCCAACTGTCTGAAACTCTCAAAATCAGAATCTCATTAAGCATTGAATTGTTAAAGGCAATTAAATTCATTTTGAATAGTCATTTATAAGTTTAGGGAAGCATAACTAATTCCAGTTTCCACACATTTACTATCAGTATTATTTCAATGTCAATGAAATTCGATTTTTTCAGTAATAAATTTGACTTAAAATCTATTTTTTTATTCAAAACCCATTTCCGCATCAAATATTTCATGGAGAGTTGCAATAATTTCAAAAATTCGAAAACTTATATTTTCTGCTTCTTACGTAGTTGCGAAATTAATATATATATATATTTATATATATATATTTATATATAATAATAATAAAAATAATTGTGAACATTTGAAAGGCTGATTTTACGAGCATACTAGATGTAAATTTTTTCGATCGTTCAACAATCGCTGTCTTGTTTGAATTCTATCGAGATATTGTATTTCTGGTTACAAACAATCCTATTCAAAGAAGATTGTTTGACCATAAAGACGAGCTGGAAAAATTCGTTTTGTTGCCGAAAAAAATATATTTTTAAAAGTCATTAATTAAACCAGTATCTAGAAATCAACACGCATTTATTTAATCCACAAATAAATTATTTGAAATATATTAAATATAGGACATTTTCCTTTGCAGTCTGAATAAAATATATTTATTTTCTACCAATCAGTGGTCGATTAGTTATTGTTCCAAAAAAATTAAAAGAAATCATTAAATTTTTAACATCGTGGTGCTCGTATAAAATCACGTTCAGTCGAAACTCACCCTCTGGTAAAAGCCCCGGAAATTTATCAATAAATGGCTCGAAATTTTTCGTTATAACATGGCCCTTGAGAAAATGAATTCAGTTAAAATATTATCAATTACATGAAATATATTATTTTCAATTAGTCGATCTTACCGAATATGGACAACTATGATTGAAGTTTGAATATTCCTTTATCCAATTTAGAATGAATCTGGCAAAGAAGATTGAACTATCTTTGCCACCTAAATATTTGCACGCATCTATGGTCACGTTGAAAATAAATGGCAAATATCTGACGGAGTTCTTTTTAAAGAGTTGAAGGTGTATCTACATGGGATAGAAACTAGCATTAAATTTAGAAAATGTGGTTGTTATAAATCAAAATACGAAGTTAAATCAAGTCGATCGTAGCTGTAGCCGATCAAATCGGTCATAAGCAACCCTCGTAAGAACCGTCCATAGTTTCGAACCACACATAATCATAATTGATGAATTCTTTTGAAAGTGTTTAACATTTAATTAAGTTTTAACGATATCATTGAAATATTTCAATAAGTCTATAAATTTATTTGAAGTTATTCGAAACTTTTTTTTACTCTTAATTAGATTCTAGCTAAACATAATTATCACTTGCAATTGACTTACCAAAAAATCATCGAAAGGTCTTGCTGCAAAGGCACTAGCACTAATAACAGCTCGACGTCGATTTACGGCTTTGACCGAGCATGTAAAGTTTTGAATTATGTTCAAATACTTTTCACCCGTTCTGCATTTTATTTTATTCGTTTTCAGCACATTTTTGAACTGTAAAAAAATAAATTGAAAATAAATGGAAACTACTCTGATTGCCAACTATTTAAAAAACGTACATCAGCGAAGACTACTATCATTCCAGCAACAACAAACATAAGCAGGTATATTCCTTTTTGGATGGTCATTTTAATGGAAAAGAATGCTTTTGAAGGAAGTTACAGAAAAATGGAATTCTCGCTCATTTGACGCTGAATACCTTTTAGTGTATATTCTTTATATGCAATATTTGACAGTTGGCAGTCTTGAACACTCAAAATCAGAATCTTATTAAGCATTGAATTGTTGCTGATTGAAATTTTCAAGCAATTAAATTCATATTAGGGAAGCATATTCATTTCAGAAACTTCTACAAGCTTACCATCAACTTCTATTTGCATATTTTAACAACAATGAACACCAATTATTTGATATTATAAGTTTGAATAAAAGATAATTTAAATTACGCAAATTTAAATCATATTTCCATATGAAATATTACCTGGTGAATTCAAGTGAATACAACGCCGACAATATGAGGATTAACGTTTTATATGCCGTAGGTAGTGCGAAGATAATGTGCTTCAATTAAGGATTCTTAAAAATGATTATAATTTACTACACATTTCAAAATTAACATGCAATTTTCAGCTCTTTCGTTTACTAAAAGGTGGAGTATGTTTTTCTTTAGATAATTTGCGGAATCTCCAAAGAACTTGGAGACATTGCCTCTAGCTATCTCGATACGGTCAGCTCGTCCTTAAGTTTTCTGATTTGCAAGATGCGTCTACTGAGTGCTCCCATCGTTTTGCGTAGTTTGTCCGGTGGTCCACCTCCAGTTAAAAGGGAATATTTCGTTTGTATGTGGCATGCTGGAAGGACAACATTATGAATTCAAGTATGCCAGATATGAGCACTTCAAACTCACTTTGCAGTACATTTCACGAAAATGTGGTATCGTATGAGTTCATTTATGCCACAAAAATACGGACAAACCTTTCTAATGCATAATCATAGCGCCAAATTAATGAAAAATATTCAAATGGATATTGTTTGTATTAAGGAAATCGTGCAAAATCTCTGCGTTTTCAAAAACACAGGATTACCTGATGCAACTTTCAATAGACTTGTATGACAAGGCAAAACAAACGAGGAATTTCTCTGACGGGAAAAATTTCCTTTGGTTTATAATCATTGTGTAGGGATAATCCAATCGAGGTATTTTATTTTTGCTAAAAAACCATTCTATTTAACAAATGGAAGTAGAAGATTGTGTAGAGTCAACATAGGAGCTGGAAAAATTGATTTTGGTAGCGAAAAAAGTAGTTTTAACGACCCATTTATTAAGTTCACAAACATTTTATTTGGAATATTGGAATATACCAATATACCACATAATACTATCCCGATAACATATATTTATTTTTCACCAATCAATGACCGATTGGCTGCTGTTAGAAAAACACTTAAAGATACAATCATATTTTGCAAATTGTGTTCGTATAGATTAATGTTCTCACGATAGTCTCCTGCCAGAATGAACACTGGAATTTTCCCAGCAAATGGCTCAAAATTAATATAAATCATTTTGTTGTAGAAAAAAATATTTTTAAAAATCAATAATTAAACCAGTATCTAGAAATCAACACGCATTTATTTAATCCACAAATAAATTATTTGAAATATATTAAATATAGGACATTTTCCTTTGCAGTCTGAATAAAATATATTTATTTTCTACTAATCAGTGGTCGGTTAGTTATTGTTCCAAAAAAATTAAAAAAAATCATTAAATTTTTAACATCGTGGTGCTCGTAAAGAATAACGTCCAATCGAAACTCACCCTCTGGTAAAAGCCCCGGAAATTTATCAATAAATGGCTCGAAATTTTTCGTTATAACATGGCCCTTGAGAAAATGAATTCAGTTAAAATATTATCAATTACATGAAATATATTATTTTCAATTAGTCGATCTTACCGAATATGGACAACTATGATTGAAGTTTGAATATTCCTTTATCCAATTTAGAATGAATCTGGCAAAGAAGATTGAACTATCTTTGCCACCTAAATATTTGCACGCATCTATGGTCACGTTGAAAATAAATGGCAAATACCGGACGGAGTTCTTTTTAAAAAGTTGAATATGTATCTACATGGGAAAGGAAAATGTCTAGCATTAAATTCAGAAAATGTGGTTGTTATAGATCAAAATACGAAGTTAAATCAAGTCGTTCAGATCGTACGTAAGCAATCCTCGTAAGAACGGTTCATAGTTTCGAACGACAATAAGTATGATTGATGAATTCTTTTGAAAGTGTTTAACATTTAATCAAGTTTTAACGACACTTCGTATCATTTAAATATTTCGATAAGCTTTAAAAAAATTGAAGTCATTTGAAACTTTTTTTTTACTCTTAATTAGATACTAGCTAAACATAATTATCACTTGCAATTGACTTACCAAAAAATCATCGAAAGGTCTTGTTAGAAAGGTATTAAAATTAATAACAGCTCGACGTCGATTTACGGCTTTGACCGAGCATGTACAGTTTTGAATTATGTTCAAATACTTTTCACCCGTTCTGCATTTTATTTTATTGGTTTTCAGCACATTTTTGAACTGTAAAAAAATAAATTGAAAATAAATGGAAACTACTCTGATTGCCAACTATTTAAAAAACTTACATCAGCGAAGACTACTATCATTCCAGCAGCAATGAAAATAAGCAGTAATATTCGATTTTGGATGACCATTTCAATGGAAAAATCGCTTTTGATCGAAATTACAGAAAAATGGAATTTTCACTCACTTGACGCTGAATACCTTTTAGTGTCTAGTTACAAGATGCGATATTATGCTGACTGCCCGAAATTTTGAAAATCATAGTATTATAAGGCATTGAATTGTTGCTGACTGAATTTTGGAAGCAATTAAATTTGTATTAGGGTAGCATACTCATTCCAGAAACTTCCATCCATTTCTAATTGCAAACTTTAATACATTATACAGCTGACTAAAAATAATCTATTATGAAAAAACATTTCCGCATGAAATATTTCATACTAAATTCGAGATAATTCAATTTGAGCAATATTAAAATTTATGTCTTATATTTCGAAGGTAGTTGCGAAAATAATGTGCTTTAATTAAGGATCCTCTTAAAATTTCCAAAATTTGCTACTAATTTCAAAACTATTACACATGCTGTACCTTTAATGTTTATTAAAATGTAAAGTATGTTTTTGTTTGGATAATTTTCTGAATTTCAAAAGATCTCGCATTTATTAAAAGTTTTTCAGGGCTTTCTTCAAAACGAATATACATAGTTACGGGCATCGTTGACGTCATGACCAACGGCGCACATGGTCCGAATCAAGCCCAAAGACATTTTCTCTTGCTATCTCGATCCGATTATCTCAAGTTATCAAATATCATTGGCAATTAGCTATTTGCGTTTATTAAGCTCACTCAACCATTTCGTGGCTTGCTCCTACGGAAAAGGAAGTCAAATTGCATAAAAAAATTGGCAAAAAAACATAAACTGAGATTCAAGCATACCAAATGTGAAAATTTCAAACTCACTTTACAATATGTTTCCCGGGAATATGATATTGAATTAATGCTGCAAAAATACAGACGAAAAAATTTAATGCAGATTCAAAGCGCCAATTTAGTTGAAAATAAATTAAAGTGGTTATTGTTAGTATTAAGGAAACAGCGCATAACTACTGTTGTTTGAAAGTCACAGGACTACATAATGCGAGCTTCGCAAAATAAATATGCAAAGGAAAGACGAACAAGAATATTCTCTGACGGGAAAATTTTCAAATTAGTCCATAAGTGACAACTCCTTTTTGCACTATTTGTTTTTAACAAATTGATTTGACCATGAATAGAAATTTTCAAACAGTAAAAATCAAGGCATGAAATTCATTTAGCTATGAAATTCACCATGAATATCCCTTGGCATAACTTTGTGTGTAAAAGTAAAATCTAGGCTAGACTAGACAATTTCACAAGTCGCAATCTTAATCCATTCTTATATCTTAAAGTATGTCGCTATGCCCACTTCAATTTCAATTAATTACACAGCATAGTAGTTTGGAAAAAACCTAAAATCCATTTTATATGAATCAGTGCATGAAACATTTAAAATATATTTAAACATGTAGAATATTCTCATTAAAATCTCATTACAAGTACTAAAAATAGGTCCATTATAACTAATTTGAATTGTTTACATTAGTATCAAATCGACTATGTATTTGGACTTTGACAATGAGATACCAGTTGGACATTGTAATCATCTTTAGTGTAGCTCTTGTGTGTGCGTTAATTGATACATATTAATGAAATAGTGAGAACTTCGGAAAATCTTAATTCAATTGTTTTTCAAAAAAATTACGATTTCAGATTGCTAAATATATTATTCGAATATCAAAATCAATCAGCAGCAAAATATATCGTGTGTAATACACAAAATATATAATCAACAAAATGGTGCTGTTTCTATCATTGAATTATCTACTATTAAGTAATTATTTATACGACTGTTCATCAATAAAAAAATTTAGACTGCCATCGTACTAAGCCAACGTTTAAAAACTTAGCACATTATTCTTAATTGTTGTTTACAGTATCTTGTAGCCGCCTGGAAGGTGATACAAGCTGATAATACAATGCAACCTTCAAAAGTACAATATTTAAAATCATCACAATAGCAATATTGCTAGTTAACCTAGATTAACTGAATTTGAAGCCTCCGAAACCTATGAATTACTGTGGAGATAATTTATGGAAAATGTGGACATGTTTAAAATATAATGGTAAAAGTTGCAAGCACTATACCATTTCCTTATTGTATTTTAAAAATGCTTCTTCAAACATGGACTTCGACAACTTAGAATGTGTATTTTCCTCTAAACTGTAAAGGCTACAAAAAATTGACAAGAAAATCGATGAATTTTGAAACATACTTCAATATTTAATAAACAATCCTATCAATACAAAGGACTCCAGAAGTACGCAACACCGAAATCGCTATTGCCAACTTCTTTTCAGTTCAGCATCATACTACGTATTTTTTAAACATACAATGATTAAACAGTTAAAAGATGAAGAGAAAAAGATATATGAAAGGACAATGTGAAATTAAATTCAGAATCGTAATGTTTGGTGTAAATAATTCTACTGAAAAATGTTCTATTTTGACCACCATATTGTGTTTCTGCCCTTAAAAGTCTTAAGCTAGTTGGCTTATTGATGACAGTCAATTTTCCAAAGGCGCAGTATGAAAATGAATTCCATTTCAAAAAAAATTTGAACAGTGCTTACTCTTTGATCGTATCAAAAAATGTTGGGAGAATTTTTGAAAGTATCCCACATGCACCGGTTCATATCTGTACATCGTTTAACGATTCAAACTTTGTAATAAATTACAAATATTGTTTCGAACAGTGTCCTTTATAAGTAATTTTATTTTTCAGGTACGCTTTGAAGTATGGAGGAAACACAATGACGATTAACATTTGCCGTTTAATGGGAAACAATGAACGTGTTCCTTTTCGCGCTGGCTTCAGGACGGAAATCACATTAGAAGGCCTATTTTTACGCTTTTTTCGTGGTTCTTTTAAGGGAATGAAATGATAAGAACTAGTTGAAATTAATAGACTATTTTACTCATATTTTGAGCTGCATTTAATTATTTTTTCAAATGATTATCATCAAAATTTGTAAAGTTAGAAGCTGTTTTTCATGCAGGTACGTCGTCCAAGCCTCTCATCGCCGTTCATGCTGGAGTCCACAATTTTAATATGTAATCAAAATCAAAACAAATTTTTCATATTATCTATATGTATGACTCCTCAATAAACCAGATTTTGAGTGAAAATTGAAAATTTGTGTCGCGATTGAAAAAAAATTGAAAGTTTTGTAGTTTTTTTCGTGCTTTTGTCATAAAACAGACTTTAAATCAAAAAATTTTGTCACTATTTTAGGTTCAGTTATACGCAAATTTAATAAGGATTCAGAAAATCTTTGGTTTTTGAAGATCGGTCAAAAATTCGGTGAGGTACAATACATTGCACAAAATCTGGAATAAAACGTTAATAAATTATAATGTAATTGTTACAGCTCAAGCTTTTGTAATATTTTTTTATTAGTTATACCAATTATAATTGGAGGATTTGCAAACTAATTAGTACCCTTAATATTAGGAGCCGCATGATATAGCATTTCCACGAATAAATAATATAAGATTTTGAATATTGCCCCCATCATTAACTCTTTTATTAACTTCTTCTATAGTGGAAGCCGGAGCTGGTACAGGCTGAACAGTTTACCCTTGTCGATTTAGCTATTTTTTCACTTCACTAAGCGGGTTTTTCCTCAATTGTAGGAGCTGTAAATTTTATTACCATAGTAATTAATATACGATCAACAGGAATTATTTTTGATCGCATACCTTTATTCGTTTGATCAATCGTAATTATCGCTGTTCTTTTATTACTGTCATTGCCAGTTTTAGCTGGAGCTATTTCTATACTATTAACAGATCGAAATCGAATTACTTCATTTTTTGACCCAGCGGGAGGTGGATACCCTATTTTATACCAACACTTTTTTTGGACACCCAGGAATATATATTTCAATTTTACCAGGATTTAGTATAACTTCTCATATTATTAGACAAGAATGTGGAAAAAGGGGACATTCGGATCGCTAGGAATAATTTATACAATACTAGCTACTGGACAATTAGGGTTTATTGTATGAGCTCATCATATATTTACAGTTGGAATAGACGTAGATACTCGAGCATACTTTACATCAGCTACTATAATTATTGCTGTCCCTTCAGGTACAAATTTTTTTTAAATGACTAGCTACATTAAACGGAACTCAGCTAACATACTCCCCTGCAATTATCTGAGCTTGAGGGTTTGTATTTTTATTTACAGTAGGAAGTTTAACTGGAGTAGTCCTTGCAAATTCTTCTCTTGATATTATTCTACACGTGACACGTATTATGTAGTTGCTCACTTTCGCTATGTTTCATCTATTAGGGGAATTTTCTCTATTATAGGAGGATTTGTTCACTGATATTCCGTTTTCACTGGATTAAACAATAAATCCTAAGTGACTAAAAAGTCAATTCTTAATTATATTTGTAGGAATAAATTTAATATTTTTTCCTCAAAAATTCTTAGGACTAGCAGGAAAACCTAGACGATATTCCGATTATCCAGACGCATACACAACATGAAACATTGTATCAACAATCGGCTCTACAATTTCAATATTAGGGATTATTTTCTTTTTATATATTATTTGAGAAAGAATAATCTCTCAACGTTCAGTTATTTATCCAGTTCAATTATCTCCATAAATTGAATGATACTAAGGACTTCAAGATAGAGCTTCCCCTTTAATAGAACAGCTTACATTTTTTCACGATCATACATTATTAAAATTATTGTTTTAAAAATAAATTACCAAAAACTGAGTATTGAAGTGACTTGTGTATTACTCCTATATATACAGGAATACCAGGAAAACTACATCTTCTTGTTTGGAATACCTGCCCCAATACGTACAAAGCAAGATAGATTCATAGAAAGACAGCTGCGTGGTGTCGCCCAGCTTGTCTGCAATCGCTCCATTCAATAGGTCGTGCGGTATACTCGAGAACACTTTGCTTTTTGACCCGAAAATAGAAGAAGGACTTCGAATATCAGCTTAAATTTTTTTGAGTATACTCTTGGAATATTCGATTTCTGCAATAAAAATGTCAATTTTTAACCGTCTAATGTGATTTCCCCCCTTAATAATGAAATGGGTCAAACAATACTAGAGCAATAATCGCACGTATCCATTTCTCCAGGGTGGCGCAAAAGTTTCTGACCTTCGACATGAAAAATCAACCCGAATAAATTTATCGGCAAAAATCTATCTTCAAAAATTTTGACACCCACTTTAAATTTTCTTATTAATTAATTTCCATAGGGAGTGAAAACAGAAATTTAAACGATAATACGAAATTAATGACTTTTATTGAAGACTCAGCAAAAATAGGTACGAAAACTCGAAGAGAATTTGTAGGTAGGCCTAATTACAAGTAAAATATGGATATGGATATTTTTTGATAGTCTTAGATGTTAACGCTTGTCCTAGTAAAAAGACTTTTGACAATATAAATTTATCTATTCAGATTTGGTTACTTTAAGTGAAAGTAGCAAATTTATCAAAAGCCTTAATTTTAACGCTCTTTTGTACAATCCCTAAAAACTTCGTGAATCTTCAACGAATTGTATTGGAATTTTTTTGCGATGATAATAGTAAGTGGTCGAATTAAAAAACGTTTTGTAATTCAACGCATGCATCGATTGGGGTACAGCAGCAGCGACATATGCAGAATACTTAGGATCAGCAAGAACACCGTGAAAAAATGGTGCAATGCCGGAAAAGAAAACGTGGAAGATATGCAAAGAAGTGGTCGACCGTCGGTACATTCAGCAGAAGCAAAAAGAAAAATTCGAACATTGGCTGAAAATAGACCAGGAGTGGGGACGCGAACAGTGACAAAACGGCTTAACAGCTCTCCGGACGAGTTATGGATCCAACTGCATCCAATACCCAATCGACAAAATAGGACAGTGAAAACCAGCAATCCCGCAAATATTCCCGCAATACAGACTCCGAAGTTCGACTTAAAAATCATGGTAGCTGGCGGAGTGAGCAGTCGCGCCAACTTCACTTTGTTCAGCAAGGAGTGTTAATGGAGAATATTAGAGGGAAAATATTCTGTCTATTTTTGTGCAATGCCTTACTAATCGCCAACAATTCAGGAACGGAAGGGAAGTGATTTTGATGCAAGATGGCACCAAACCAAATATTGCTTTGAAAACTTATGAGGCGATTTATGAGTATTTTTCTAATGTGCGGATTGATTGGCCTGATAATTCTCCTGATTTAAATCCCATCGAAAATGTGTGGTCCAAATTAAAGGAGAGTATCTTCAGAGATCCTGGACCAAAAAATAGGCAGCAGTTGATTCGACGTGTACAAGTTGAGTGGGACGCAATTTCTACAAACTACCAAAAAAAATTATGTGAAAGTTTCAGAAAACGACGTTTAGAGTGTAAACGAACGAGGATATACTTCATACCAATTATTTATTATATGTTCTAATGTGTGTAGTTTATAATAAAATAATAATATGAAATCAATCTCTTTTCTTTCAAATTTTATGCAAGAAATACTATGGTCAGTAACTTTTACGCCACCCTGTAGTATCTACAGTCAATTTTAGCTTCAGCATTAGTTAAAGATTGCCTTTTTTCATTCTACCGCCATTTTAAATTAAAAATCTAAGATCGAAAAACTTTGAGCGGTAATTCCAAAAGGCGAATACAGATTAGACTCAATATCCTATGAACAATAACTCTCAAAACTATTGATGGCTGTGCATGGCTATGCAAAAAAAAACTTTGAAAAAATGTTATGGACACATGCATGCAACCATATCGGAGAAGGCAAATTTTATATTATAACGACTTCATTGCAACAAAAAATTGAACAAACTTTTGGCAAGACGCATTGTTTTTATAGCTATATGTATTATATATCTTTTCAAAGCTGTTTATCAAAACAAAAATGTGCAATGAATTTTCAAAAATGCTAAGACCCAGCTGAGTTAGTCCAATACACATTTTTGTTGTCTAATCACATATTTTGTCAATTCAAAGAGCACAAAATTTTTAGGGATTCCATAAATGCAATCGTAACTGGATTCAAAGATCAGATACTTTCAAGCAAACAATAAATTGTTGAAAAACCGCACCTAACCGCTAACGCCGTTGTAGTCTAGTACCACCCCCAGTAGGGTTCAAGTCTCGGTAGGAGTCAGTAGTAGAAAACCAGTGATCTGCAAATAGTTTTTGTTAAGCAATACCAATTTGAATGTATTAAAAAGCGAGTTTAATTCGTACGGTAGATTCAAAAAATAGACGAAACCATTGTACAATTTAGTATGCAAGTTTATTGCCGATAGTACTGTAGGTTTTAGTGTTAATAGAAAGTTTTGCGATTTTTGGTGTGAAGCTTATTCGTGCGGTTATAAATTTGAAATCATACTATTAAATTAGAATTCGAGATAATGATGTTGTTCAAGCGACTAGCTGTTTGTTGGATTATTATTAGCAGTTCATGTAAGTATTTATGTATGGTGCAGAATAATTGATATTACAATCTGGTATGATAAGATGTACAAAAGCTTTGATAAAGAATGTTTGTATTACTTTAACGGGGTTTGCTTAAAAAATTTGTTGTTTACCAGTGAGTGCAGCTTTAAGAGCAGCCTGCTCACACTCGCCATAAAAACCGCTATATTTTTGGGGTTTTCAATGGTGTGATATTGGTACCAACATCAATAGGCATCCGAGGTTCTATATATTTTTGAATATTATCGAGATTTTTTGCGATGGTTTTTCAACAGTAGGTAGCAATTAATTCAAATGACATCAATTCTACCTACTTGAGGTTCATATAATGAACAGAGACTTCATCAGTCATCTACGCTTGACGAAACTCCTTTCAGCGTGTGAACGTAAAAGTGTTATGTTTCAATTTGGAGAAAAATCCAACTATTTTTCTTAAAATGATATGCTTGATATTTGCAGGTCCAGGAATTAGCAGATTAAGGTCCAGGAATTTGACTAGAAATTCTCTGAAGTCCGAGAGATGTGCTGTTGTTGCTATGTTGAAAGAATGTAGTTCTTTGGTATCGTTTTAATACAGTTTTTCAGTTATTTTTTCTGAATCTTCAGTGACAGAAAAGTTACATAAAATCTTTGTAAGATATATGTAAATCGAAAATTTGGGTCAGACATACTATCTTCGGTCATGCACGTGAGATATTCGTTAAAATTTTGTACTGTAGATAGTTTCATTCGAAGTCTACAAGGAAAATGTTTCACCTACTCTCTCTTTACTCCTTAGTTTGAAATCATCCTAAACAACATAATTCTAGAATGTCAGAATTAGCGGTTTTTTTATTTTTGGTTCGAATAGACAGACTATTGAATCTATCTATTTTCTATCAACGCAAATAAGACTAAATAAGTACGAATTTTTTTCCAGTAATCATCCCTGCCCAACAAATCAGATGCATACATGAGAAGCACATACTTAGATATCAAAGCAAAGCAAAAGCATTAAACATACTTATTAGATTGAAAAGAAAATTGTCGTTCTTTTCGATAGTGGAGGTACTTTAAGAAGATGAAAAGTAAAAGTTTCAACAGATTTTATTTCTCATTTGAGTCTACTTTCTTCGTAACTTCCACATCCCGTAGACTTGAGGTATGGACGCTAGGTTAGTCAGGGCTCGTATTCAATTCAGATCTTTACTGAATGTAATGATTTTTATGCAACCAGTGATAGAATTGGGTAATTGATAAACTTTTGTCAAAATGAAATTCAGTTTTCGTTGTAATACTAATAACTGATAAGAAACACATATTAGACAAAGAGCTCGTGAAACTTTTTTATAAAGATGTTTCTATGAAGCTTTAAATTTGTATAGCGATGAGTCACCAGGATCAGCCCCTCATTTCACTAACACTTATATTGTGAAGGTTTAAAAAAAATTAAAACAAGCCGTGAGCTCCACTCGGACAACTTTCCAGTAATATTTACATAAATATTTTAAAAAAATTAAACACAATAATATTGATGAAAATAGATAAATTAAGTAATAATAATGAATTAGTTAATATTAATCCTATCTTCTTAAGGAGTGCCCATTGAATACGTCAAGCTTTTGGTTGGATGGAGGGTTGGATTGAATCTTTACGCGGATCAATCGAACATTGGGGGATAGGTACCAAAGCATTTTTTACACAACTGGTTATTTTCATATCGACGCTTGAAAGAAAAAGGAAGCCCGTGAAAATGCATGGAATTTCAGGGTTTTTGAATGCAGTTTTTGTTTCTACACGAACTGAACTAGATTTTGTCGCGTGATGGTCATTTTGTGTATTGTCCGAAATTTCCATGGGTGCTACACAGATATTGAATATGTATTATTTCACCATTTTGTCTTAGTAAAACTAATAATCATTTCTTTCGATGTCTGATTTTTTAAAAAAATGTTTTTGTTGTTTTGTAATAACTCAAAAAAACATCTGCACTAAATTGTTTGGATATTTGAGCAAATCATAGAATCAATAATGCATATCGATCGATAGCACAAGCACATCAGGGAATAAGTGAAGTTATTACCTGATTTCACTTATTATTTATTTATTTATTATTTTTATGAATCATTATTCATTATAAATATAAATGGTTTATTGTTTTTTGTATAAATATTTTGCAATCATGGGAAATTATAATTTTCGTTTAAGAAGAAATATTTCCTTGCAAAGCGTTAATTCCTACAAATGCAAATTTGATTGAAAAAATTAAATTTTTATGAAATTTTAAGCAGTTTTTTCATGAAAATAAAAACGGCGGCGTGAAAATTATTGTAAATCTGATCGAATCATGCAAATATTAATACGCTTTGATTGATTTGACAACAATATTATATAATATTATTCCCTATATTCATAGTGACTGTTAATGGTTCTTTTAGTTTTAATTGATTTGCTTTTGTAATCATGAAAAAAAAATTGTAAATTTTTTAACAAAAACTGTCTAAAGTATGCGAATTTTTTAAACATTGGTTGCTGGTAGTGCAATTAAGATGAAAAATTTATTTTGTAGAAAAAAATCCGAATTTTTGACGGTTAATTTTAATAAATTTAAAAACGGCTGCATTAAATTTTGATAGGATCATAAAAATATGGAATGATAGAATCATAAAAATATGGAAAAATTCTGCGTCTAGCTAAGTAAGCGTCGAGAGGGACGAGCTAGGAGTCTTTAAAAATGAAAAATGGAAGCCCCATATCTCTGGGAGCGTGGATATTTCAATACTGTTGTGTATATAAAATTTTATTGACAGTAACTTTTTCCTTCAAAACATTGGCGTGGCAACAATAATAAAATAAATGGAAACCAAAAAGTGAGGTTCATGTTTCTAGCACCGAAACGACTTTGTTTTCACTATTTTCGCGGAATGCATTCAAAGTTTACAACCATGTTCCTTGCCAGACCCCGCGACATTGTGTTGCTAGAAATATCTTCTTGTTTGCCAAAAGCGCGTGATTCCAAAGCATTTCATTTTTTAGGCTTGGCAATTTGGATTTCATTGTTTTTGGCTTCCATTTTTTTATTGTTGCCTTCACGGGTACATGTTACTGCAAATTAAATTTATTAAAAACTACACATTCTTGTATACTTTCAGATATGGGTATGTTCTCCTGTCTACTAGCGGTTAGACATTTAGACTCGCTTGGCAGGTAGTTTTACTTATCAAAATCGCCTGTCATTTTTTTATATGTATATGTACATATAGCTACGAATGAACTAAACCATATTAAAATTTCAAACTTACGGTGACTTTTTTTTAAATTTTACTTTACACTTTCAACAATATAAGGGTTAATAACGTGCGGAGCTGATGCCTGCCAAGTTATGGTTTTCGAACTTAGCGTGCTTTGACTCATAGGGCGGATACAAGGGGGGGGGGTCATGGGGGTCATGACCCCCCCTGAGCCTAGGTGAACTAGTGATTTTTACGATTTTTTTGCAATATTGTCTTCTTTTATTGTGATTTTCGAGGCAGTGACCCCCCTCCCCCTGAGTCAAATGCTAGATCCGCTCTTGCATTCATCCCTGTAAAAATTTCTAGATCGTTACGAAAAAGGTTCACGAGCATAACGTCTATAAAGTGCTGTAGAATATTTTCTCTCAGAATCCAAACTAATGTGGTGTGAGTTTGGTTTTGGGCCTATTTATCACAATGCCATCGAAACATGGGCTGCTTCTCAGGAAACTAATTGTATGACCGGGGGTTATTACATAAATATTTTTATTTTCGTGCTCTTGTTATCGTTAAAATTGAACTGAAAGTGTTGATTCTGCTTAAATTAGTATTAGATTCAGATTAAAATATTGAATGAATCAAATCTTATCTCTGTTGTTTGTTATCAAAAGATGATAAGCGAGCAATGAATAAACAAAAACAATAGGGTATCTGGCTATTTGTTGAATTTTAAACATAAGGGGATTGAATTGTCGGGAATGTTTTACGGGCAAGTGATCACTTGTCCTTAAAACATTCTCGATATTTACAAATATTTAACGCAGGTGCATAAATTTTTAACCTAGATTTCTCGTCATTTATGAAAGAAATATTTGTCTTTCATATTTGAAATAATTTCAAAATCACGAATGGTATTCATGACCTAATTAGACAATTTTTCCTATTCTTCTATCTTCGGTCATTGCGCTCACTGTGCAAAATATTTTTCTTGTAGAAATACTTACATATGTATGTACATATGTATATTGAAGACGACTCACTTAAGCGCAGCAATAATCCTCAGTAAAACACTAAAATTTCGCAGAATGATGACGACTCTTCGCTTACATTCCATTTGCAAGCTTAATTAATGCACCTGACCTGCTTAACAGTTTGCATACAATTTTTATAAGAGTCTGCATATACATACGTTACAAACGTGTGACGGCAATTTGTTTAAATACTCATATCGGCGAAGTTTTATAATTCAATGAATGCGTCATGTGGAATTCCACACGAAATGTATGATTTTCTCGTGTCTCATGTTTTAAAAGTAAACGTCATGTTAGTTATTGTTATTATATGCTTGACCCCTAAATGTTGACTAGTTAAGAAGTCTTGTAAATAGTTAGTTTGATTGTGAAACTGATAAAACCTGTTGGAACACCTTGGTAGGTTGGTGTAGGTGAATGTTTAACTACAGTTTGTGTTGAAACATTGCAGTACCTGTACAAAAATCTAATGAATAATTTGGATGTTTTATTGAATTGAATGATAAATTAAGATTTTTTTTCAACATTTTTAAATATTGTAATTTTTCAAACAATTCAACATTCTGTCTCTCCTGTTGTGAAGTCAATATATTTATATAATTTTTTTTCTTCGAGTTATTATGTCATCTGGTTTTATGAATTATTAGTAATAACGTCCTTTAAAAAAATTGCATTTGGACGAATACGTTTTCATATAAAATAGTTACGCCTGAAACCTATGAAATTAGAATTTTTTCAAAATTTCACATTCGAAACGAAATGGTGAACCTTTAAACCTTAAATGTCGATACGAATCATCGCGGTTAAAGACAACATAATTATGTTACGTTATATTAAATTTAATAGGGTGCTCTAAAATTCCAACTTTAAATTAATTTAAAGTGAAAAATCTACGAAGTCGTCAACCCTGTGAGGGAAGCCAATTTTTGGAGGGATGCATGAAAATCAATTACAAAAATTAGTTAACTAGTTAATAAAACAAAATATTTACTTTTTATATTCGCCAATCTTGTAAAAATCATGAACACAAAATCTTTAATGACTATGTACTATGCATTTTTCCACAGCTTAGCCCGCTATGGAATCATAGCTTGGGGTGGTGCTTATAATAATGTACTTAGCTTATTAGAATCTTTTCAACGGAGAATACTTAAGATTATTATTAAAAATGACCAGGAAACAGTTAGGCCTTTAACAATTAAAGATTCATATGACATTGAATGCTTATTAAATCATTACACTGAATTGCAAAAAAGATATAATGACTCAAGTAATACAACAAGGAATAAAGTACTTGACCTGCTTAAAGTATTTAAATCTGGGAAGTGTGGTTTCGGCGTGACGGATGGTTTCTCTTCAGGTGCTGCCATTAGCCATCCGTTACGAGACAGCACGACCACCGCTGGCTTGATGATGGATCAAGCTCGCTATATATATATATATATATATATATATATATATATATATATATATATATATATATATATATATATGTGTGTGTGTGTGTGTGTGTGTGTGCAACATTAGTGTTAGCAAGTCGTTAACCAAAAAGCGCACTAGGAGACGAAAGTTGTCGACTAGACCAGGAGGTTCTAACCCATGATAAACTTAAATAATTTAAATCTGTTTATTTCGAAAATAGTGAGTGGATAGCAACAAAACTATTTAATACTCTACCCAACGAATTGAAAATCTTGAATTTGAAAAAAAGGAGTAAAAAGAAATTTGTACTTTGGTACAGAAACCGTTGAATATGTGAGAAAAATAAGTTTTTTTTTTGGTCAAAATTCACGTACAGATAATTATAAAAGTGAAATGGCCAATAAGGCACTGCATGAAATTTAGTTTTTAAGAATATCCGGACCTATGTACAGGTAACTTAATTTACCTCTATAGGATGTTAGTTTTATCGATTTAATTATTGTTTAATTTGATGTAAACTTTCATGTATGTATTTATACTCTGGTTAAATAAATAAATAAATTGTTTTTTTTTAGATACCTTCAAAATATATATGTATTTGCCGTTTGCTGTGATCCCTAATTTCCCAAAAATCGACACGGTCATAACATTATTTTCTATATTGTTATAAAAATAATTTAGTTCTAAGTCAAATCATTTTGAACCCTCTGGACCTAAAAAACACGAAATAATAGACAATAATGAATAAATATGTAACTAATTGTTGAAATTTCAAGCGGGATCGATCTCATAATCCTGCAAAAAGTTATAGCGTAAAGATATGAACTCCAGTTAACTTTAGAGGTTTTCTTCCAATTCTTAATAACATTGTTAGGTTTTTAAACCAATAAATATCTGGAAATTTGGCAGCAGTATTTTGCTCCTTTGACTGTATCAAATTTTTTGTGAAAGAATGTCAACACAACACTTCTTTATTTGCTCTGTAAAATTTATATGAAAGCTGCGCGAAGCAAACTTACTATTGTGATAAAATGTTAATAGGCACATGGAGATACGTGATAGTACGAGAGCTTTTAGATTGGTAGCTAACGAAATGCTGATTTCAGTTCAACAGCAATAAGCGTGCGGTGTAGTCATACAAAACGAAAAGGTGGACCAAGTGAGACCTGCACTTCTCGAGCCCTGGAATTGCTAACATTTACCATCCGCTAAATTTAAATACATTCTACGTAGCTGGCGCAATAAGCAAGTTTGTGTTTTGGCTACTCATCGCAAATGTTTATGGTGCCAGATTGATAAGTGTGCAATTGCTGTTGTGTATTTTGCTCCTTCGAAATGATATAAAGTCCAGTGCTATTTTTAGTTGTTTCTATCGTGAGTTGTTCTACAATTGAAATAAAAGATAAGGAGAAACATACATCAGTTTTGAATTTAATCAAAGTGTCGTCAGTGATTTATCGAAACAATTTGTGGAACCAATATGGAGTCTCATGTGAAACGTTCATTAGGATTTTATGTACTGTTTTTTGTTGGTAAGTTTGAAGATGTTTAAAATTGTCTCAATTATAAGATGTGTTTCGATCAACTACAAGTAACATTGTCATCGATCTGCAAGACATAACAAAGTGAAAATGAAAATTTTATACATATAGTATCTTTATTAGAAGATGAACATTTTATTGAATATTACTTTTAAACTGCTTATGAGCGGATATCAAAGCCACAGGTTTTTCTTGAAAATAATTCACTAGCTTTTATCCAAACCATGATAACGTGGCCCGTTTCGGTATCATTTAATCTTCAAATGAAACGTTCAATAATTATAAACTGCGTTGTTTAGTCCAACATGCATACAAACATATATTGCGCGAAAACATGACTTCCATTTTTATAAGCCTATTCGATTAATCCCAAATAATCTTCAGACATGAATCATCTGCTTCTTCAACAAAAAATCTCTCTCTGATAAGTCCGGTACAAACCTCATTCACGATTTAATTGCGATACATGTTCCGTAAAGCTGGGACCATTACTGTAAACTTGTTTATGGTATTTATATTAAGATTATATCATATCGAACGATGATTTTCCTAAATCATGTACAATATAAAAAATTGGCACTAATCTACTTGATCTGATAAACCGTCGGAAATTCAGATAAGATAAAGCATTTATTGATTTCCAGTGCATTTACTCGACGAAATGATGAGTTACGCACGGAAAATCATAATAAAATCACACATAATTTTATTTACGTCACTAAGATTAAAAACAATGGAATAGAAAAACCTAAGCAGATTAATAGCAATTGAATAGAAAACTCGAACACGTGAGACAATGTTCACGTTTTAGCAAACGATTAGAAAAACTGAATTAGTTTTTCACTTACCGATTGTTGAAAAAATTGCGATACTAAATTCGAATGCAAATCTGACAAAATTTCAAAAATAAAAATAATTTCTGGTAAATTTGTTGGAAGTTGAAAGTGAGTTTCTTATTACTTTCGTCTTGGCTAGAAAAACATCATACCTAAAGAATAAAATGAATGGCTAAACAAAGTCTAAAAAAAATTATTGATTTGATCCAAAATTCACAAAAACAATACTTTTTTTTGAGTTTTTGTTGTTTAGCTCATCTGAAGCTTAAAACACTTATTTATAAAATATAGTAGTAAATCCACAAACCCATATACTCACAACGAGACAAAAAGAGAATGTCTTAAAAGTATGAATTTCATCAAGCAAAACTTTGAGAAGCTTATCTTATCTGTTCTATGTTGAATTTATTGTAAAATATTTTTTTACCGTGAATGGAAAAATAAGTTAAAAAATTTATAAAAAAGCTATTATTAAAAGGTTTTATTTAGCTACACTTCGTACGTTTGCTCCAAATAAAGCAATTTGAACTACTTCTACTCAAACGATTCTTATGAAATTCTGCACACGCACTTAATCTTGTTAACAATATAACATTATGAGGATACATACATATATCACAAAAAACTTAAAATTCGAATACATATTGAGATTGCTCAGCAGCAGTGATGCCAGAAATATTTTCCCAACAGCTAGGAGAAAAATTAACAACATTGTTAACTTCCCAGTATATGGGAAGTTCTTGTAATCGCCTCGAAAATCGAAATTGAAATTTTCAACATTTCTGAGTACATTACTCAGGTTCGCGCGAACATTACTCAGGTCGAACATCTCTCAGGTTCGCGCGAACATTACTCAGGTTCGTGCGAACATTAACTCAGGTTCGCGCGAACATTAACTCAGATTCGCGCGAACATTAACTCAGGTTCGTGCGAACATCAACTCAGGTTCGCGCGAACATTCCTCAGGTTCGCGCGAACATTACTCAAGTTCGCGCGAACATTCCTCAGGTTCACGCGAACATTACTCAGGTTCATGCGAACATTCCTCAGGTTCGCGCGAACATTAACTCTGGTTTGCGCGAACATTAACTCAGGTTCGCGCGAACATTAACCCAGGTTCGTGCGAACATCAACTCAGGTTCGCGCGAACATTCCTCAGGTTCGCGAGAACATTACTCAGGTTCGCGCGAACTTTACTCAGGTTCGCGTGAACGTTCCTCGGGCTCGCGCGAACATTAACTCAGGTTCGCGCGAACATTAACTCAGGTTCGCGCGAACATTACTCAGGTTCGCGCGAACGTTCCTCGGGCTCGCGCGAACATTAACTCAGGTTCGCGCGAACATTAACTCAGGTTCGCGCGAACATTCCTCAGGTTCGTGCGAACATTACTTAGGTTGGTGCGAACATTAACTCCGGTTCGCGTGAACATTAGCTCAGGTTTTATTTGGGGATTTCAATCCAAAATTGTTTATAAAATGAAAATGAATTGAAATCCCAACCAAAATTTTCTACTCACATTATTTTTAGTGAAACTTTGAGCCAGCATTCTTATATCTTTTTACCGATTGTTGAAAAACTGTTTGTCACTGTTGTCAACTGTTCATTCTCAAATATTCCAACTAAGCAATATTTTTCAAATTTTCTCTTAGAATGCGATTGCCAATCAATTTTTTCACGTCAATTTTCGCTTTTTATTTGTCAGTGTTCATTATAAAACATTCGGCAAAAATGTTTATAGAATATATTTTGCGAAAATCATTGCAAGGAACTATTTTGAGACAATTGTTCCATACATTTCAGAGCATTTTTTTTTAAAGCCGAGCTTAAACGGTTAGGTGTTATGTTAGTATGTGATAATGATGTTATACATATGTGATAGCATGCATGAATGTTTTAATAAAGTGAGGCTAATAGTATTCTAGAGATCATAGCCATATTTATCAAATGCCAAATATCAGAAATGCATTTCGTGAAATATTTCCTTAAAATGTTCGTATTTATATTTATGATGCATTTGAAATACATTTTTCAATGAAAATTTCAGCCCAAAAATTAAATAATAATTTTTAAATATCTTAGGGAAATACTCATCCGTGTCATTTGCAGAGTTATAGCTAACAGCAATAAATTAAAGTCATATCTTTTTGCTCTATCGTTTTTCGTGTGGCCGACAAAGATTAGTTTATTCATACATTTACGAAAATATTTCCATGTAATACTCGTAGTTCTGACTTCATCGGGAAAACAAGTAACTGCATTTAAAAATATGAAATCCAGCCTTGAGTATATGTATATTTTTTTTAATAAAATTCACTGCTGATATCTCTTTTGCCATTTAAAAAAAAACGAAAAAACAACATGCAATTCAATGGACCAGCCATTTGCATACACATGCGAATTAATATTCAATTATTTCCATCATACGTAAGTTTTCGCGAAAGCCTACATGATAAAGAATGTGTGTAGTAAATTGTGGAGTAGTAAAAAGAAATGTGTATAGTGCACGCAGTGTTATTCACTTTCCTGTAGTTTATATCTCTACATTTTATGGTGCCAGTAGCTATTCCAAAATTTAATTGCAAATGTAAACAAAGTATGTTGCTTTATTAACTTCCCAGTATATGGGAAGTTCTTGTAATCGCCTCGAAAATCGAAATTGAAATTTTCAACATTTCTTTACGTTTTGAGGTCTATAGAGTATATATAAAGTGTTTTTAGAAAGGGAGATGTATGTGTGTGTGTGTGTGTATGTACGTACGTACGTATGTACGTTCGTGGACACTTTTTTCTACGACGATAACTCACGTAAACAAAGTCGTATCGACTTCGTTGAGGTGTCAATCGAAGCGTCTTTGCAATTTTAAGAGCTGATTAGTTTTTGGGAAACTTCGGTCGGGGGGGTTTGCTGTTTTGCCCGTTTGAAGGTCATTTCTGTCATGCGTTATATCTCGCGAACCTAACGTACGATTTTCTTGAACAAGGTGTCAATCGACGCGTATTGACATTTATGTGATTCTATCAAGTTTTTAAAAAATTTCTTGGAGCCGTTTTTTAATTTTTTTAAAAAAAGTGCAAAAAATAACGGTTTTTTTCAAAAACAATAAATTTTTAACCTGATTTTCAAACCTAAGTAATCAATGTTTATAAAATTTATATACTCAAAACAGTTCTATTGAAAATGACATCAAAGTTTTTTACTCATGATTACAAAAAAAAATCAAATAAAAAATAAGAAATCATTAACAGTCATCATGTACTTCAAGGCCATTTCTGTCATGCTTTATATCTGACGAACCAAACATACGATTTGCATTGTTAAGGTGCCAATCGACGCGTATTAACATTTGCGAATCTATGAAATTTTTATAAAAACTGTTGGAGTCGTTTTTTAATTTAAGAGAATAAAGTGCAAAAAAATTGTTTTTTTTTTCATAAACAATAAATTTATAACCTGATTTGCGAAATATAGTAATCAGTGTTTATAAAATTTATATACTCCAAACAATATTTGTAGAAACAATTTCAAAACTTTTTCTCATGATTACGTAAAAAATTAAATTACAAATAAAAAATAATTAAAAGTCATCATGATTTTCAAGGTCATTTTTATCATTCACTATATCTCACGAACCAGATATAATATGTGCATCATTAACGTGTCAATAGACGTTTATTAACATTGCTGCAATTTTTTTAACATTACATAAAAATTGTTTCAGCAGCTTTTTAATTTAATAAAAGAAATGCAAAAAATTAGGCTTTAAGGGTTTTAAGGTTTTTTCATAAAAAATAATTTTTTAACTTGATTTGCACAGCACAGTAATAAATTTTTATAAAATTTATACATTCTTATCAGTGTTTGAAGAGAAACCAGCAAAACCATAATCCATGATTATAAAAAAACCTAAATAAAAAATAAAAAATCATTCAAAGTTATTATGTATAGAGGGTTCATACGAATGACATTAATTTATATCTTTTATTCTAAGGAAATTGTTGTAAATTCAATCGAAGTTTTATAATATTTGCATAATTTGAGCAGATTTTTAATAGTTTTTACAGTGGTTTAGTGTTAATAAAAAAACTGCTTAAATGATGGAAGTCCAAAAAAATTCTTCCGTAGATGATATGATTAATATCAACTCATTCCTGTTGCTGCTATGAATACCTCTCATTATTATTGTTTAAAGTAGTAGTATTTTTAAAATTATTATTTTGTTTAATATTTTTAATGTTTATCTAGATATTACTGGGAAGTTGACCGTGTGGACCTCATGGGTCGCACCTCGCGGCTTGGTTATTTTGTGTTCACACTTGCGTAACAATGGCGGAAAAAATATTTAGAGCAAATTGAAAAGTGGTAAATTTTGTAATGATAAAATGTGAACGAAAGTGTTATTGTTTAGTTTGCTTATTTGTTTGCTTAGTTCAGTTTAACACCTTACGAATATATTATGAGGAATACAACATACACCTAATTTTATGTTGTCGAGTTGATACAATAAATGACTAACTATAACTTTTACGAATGATTTGCAGCTTCATCAGTCGTTGAGTGTTTGAATTTAACGCAAAATTCAAATTCTCGACGTGTAAATGGGACTTTCCCTCTGTGAAAAGTGAGCAAACATTGAATTGTAGCTTTGCGTAATGCTCGATAATTGGCAAATAGCTTCCCGTCTGACTACACGGCAGTAAATTGTAAATACATGAAAATATTTTAATATGCATCCAATAAAGTTGTTAAATCCTTCCTTCATTTAGTACAAAGTATAGAATTTCAATAAATTAGTATGCAACTAATGGAAACAGGCATAAGATGGAGTGGCTTGGTCGACAGACCCTAATGAATATGCATTGATATTTGTTTATCAAACCTCATAAATTTAAATATTCAGTAGCAAATAAGCTATCGCCATTCTAGACCTTTCTTTTCATATTCATTTAAAGTTAATCTTCATATGCACATCGTAAAATTAAAAATAGTCTTCAAAGTTCCGCGGATTTTTGTAGCACTGATTACAATGTGTCTCTCATATTTGTCTCATATTTTATTTGAAATATGTAGAAGTGAATGCAATACACTATTTATATGTCATTGAACCACTGTTATTATGCAAACTCGATGTGCAAAGTTGATGCAAAAAGCGAAACCCTGCAAAACTGTTTGCTACATATATACCAAAACCTTTTGCAAACTAGTCACGTATCTGTTACGAATCAATAACTGGAAACACAACTTCTGCAATCAACTATTAAAACATTCACACTAATAACAATCTCATCGAAATAAACCGAAGTACAAGTCAAAATTCATAAAATGTTTCACCGGCAATAATGAATGTATTTTCCCGGGTATGCTTAGACTTTATGAGCCAGTCATTGATTTATAGCTGAATAATTTTATATATTTAATTGGTTTCGTATGTCTAAGAAGCATTTTAATTCGCATTTAAATAAGTCGACAATAATTGCTGTATGAAATCACCCGTGAAACGTTACTTTGATGAAAACAGATTCGAATTTTTCCTTGAACTAGATTCTGCAATTGTAAATAGTGAAATTGCTAACAATGTATTTTATATTCTTATTATTTAGACGATGTTTATGGGTACAATTATGCACGTGCAGTTTTTTATAATAGTGCCACCAATATTTGCCTGCGGTTTATATATTTACATGTATCCATTGATCTAAACTATTCTAGAATAAGATAGCAGCCATTGGTCTGCAATGCATAAATTATTCAAATATTACAAGTTTGAAAAAACCTCGACGAAATAAAATTAATTTTAATCTTTTTAAAATGCCGAAAATTCTATAATCGATTATCTTTTCATTTTCAGTTTTCGTTAGTGGTTTATCGATAAATAATACAACAATTCCGGCTAATGTTACAGAGAACAGTATAAATGCGAACAGGAATAAAACTCAAGCTGATAATGAAAATCCTGCACTCGTACCACCATTAATATTTCCAACTGATCCTGGCCAGTATAAAATATTGGAATTGAATGATGCTTCGCCAAATAATGAAACAGCCATTAAAATTTTATTGTCGCGAGCAAGGGTTAGTATCTATAGTATATTTTCAAAGTAATTTGGAACCGTTGTATCATATTACAATGGTTTCAAATTTATTTTGTTTTCGATGGAAATTCATTGAATTAGTTTTAAACCTAATAATTAAGATGAATTTGTTGAGACTATAGAAGTTTTCTTTTTTGCCAATTTAAAGACCATAAATGATTCTAGCTAATCTTCTTGCTTAGTTTTTGACAATTTTTTGGGATGCTAGAAAAGTTGGTAGTATCTATTGGCAGTTTTTTTAACTTCCCAGTATATGGAAAGTTCTTGTAATCGCCTCGAAAAGTCGAAATTGAAATTTTCAATTTATCTTTACGTTTTGAGGTCTATAAAGTATATTTAAAGTGTTTTTAGAAAGAAGTATGTATGTGTGTGCGTGAATGTACGTACGTGCGTTCGTGGCCAGTTTTTCTACGAGCATAACTCACGTAAAAGTTGTATTGACATCGTTGAGGTGTCAATCGAAGTGTCTTTGCAATCTTAAGAGCTGATTAGTTTTTGTGACACTTCGGTCGGGGGGTTTGCGGTTTTGACCCTTTGAAGGTCTTTTCTGTCATGCACTATATCTCGTGAACCAAACATAGGATGTCAATCGAAGCGTCTTGACATTTGTGTGATTCTATTAAATTTTTAAAAAATCGTTGGCGCCGTTTTGTAGTGCAATAAAAAAGTGCAAAAATAGAGGTTTTTCATAAACAATAAATTTTTTACCTGATTTGCATCACACAGTAATCAATGTTCATAAAATATATATATACGAAACCATTTTTGTAAAAAAATTAGCAAAACTTTTTCTCGTGATTACAAAAACAAATAAAAAATAAAAAATCATTAAAAGTCATTATGATCTTCAAGGTCATTTAAGGGGTTACTCTCCCATCCACCAAAATCCTTACATAATCAGTGGACGCTCTCGTAGATGATACGATTGATATTAACTCATTCTAATTACTACGATGAGTATCTCTCATTATTCATACTTAAAACAGCATTATTTTCATTATGATTTTTCTGATTAATATTTTTAATATCTATGTAAATATTACTGGGAAGTTGATTGTGTGGACCTCAAGGATCGCGCCTCGCGGCTTGTTTAGTTGTCCAGCTAGACGTATTGTTGATTCAATTGTACATCTGCTTCCCTTTAAAATGTATATATTAGAAAACAATTGCGTTCAGTAGTAAAATTCAATATAAGTAAATGTGAAAATTTGAAAAACTGAATATACTTTCTACTTCAAAAATGAAATAAAAGCTGGCAAAAATTTTATTCTATGTATCTAAATACGCTTTTTATGCCTCAAAATATTGAATAAAAATGGCACTATAAAAGGATCAACGGCCCAAAATGTTAGTAAAAAAAATTTCAGTGCACAAAAATTGTCAATCTAATTGCAAATGCACAAACAATCTCTAATGTGTTCAATTAATATTGTCTCAATGTACGAATGGCCAACAGATGTTGCAATCAATAAGTGTATAATTGAATCAATAAAATTGACTGAACTTTGCCACGACTTGTGAATAAGCTTACTCAGGGATAAATGTACCAATGCATATGTTCTCATGGAAATTATATGTAGCTTGCTACAAAGTAAATTTATTTTATTGGACACTTGGTCAGATTGAACCTTTTTAGTTTGATAAATTGGCGAAATTATAAACGCTGAAAAAATTCAAATAATTTGCATAGTGATTTGAACTAGATGAGCAATGAAATCTAATTGAATTAATTGTTGATTGATGTCTGTATTTCGTGCTGACAATGAATGTAAGAGCATTGACTTTTGAATAAAATATATATCTCGTTGGAGTTTTGGGAGAAATCACTAAATAAAAAAAATCACAATTAAGTCATGTTTATTAAAAAACAAAAATGTTTTCGAAGAGCTGAGTCAGATTTCTACACATTCTTTTAGTTTTAAACAGTTTTTATTTATTCTGTTACTACTGACTGAATAAAACTTCATATGCCAATTAGAGCGCAGTTAACTCATAGTTCTATCAAAAAGAATTTCGTATACGCTTACAACGAAACAACGATAACAGGTGGTTTCGTATTTTAAATTGATCTAACTGAGACTATAAAAAACTCACCAATCCTTAATAAACTCCTACAAAATTCAGAGCAATCATAAAAACTACAACTTTATTTAAACTTAGAACTATTTTCAAAATCAGATTCAAATCAAAAACATCATAACAATTTCGTAATATTCAATTTTTGTTTGAACTTTGAATTTTTCAATTATATGAACACGAGTAACCGATAAGACAATATTATCAGTTTTATTGTTAACCATCCATTAATAACAATACCATACTACAAATCATGCCACGGTCAAGAGGCTAAGCATTGAAAAACTAATTGCAGGTTTTAATTCAGTATCTAATGCTTTATTAGTCGTTGTCAACTGGAAGTCTAGAGATAGTCGATTGTCTTAATATATAGTTACATTGATAGTAAAACGTACTTGTCCTTCAATTGTTTTGTTAAAAAGAATCAATTGAACACCATTTTGTCCTTCATGATTTTGTGGAATTTTCAACTTATTTATATGTATTCACAGCAAGAACACGGCGACAATTCAATCGGAAAAGATACTTTGGGTGATTCAAAAACCGATGTGAAGATAATCACGACTGTTAAACCAGCAAACACTGAGCCAATAAAATCAGATGCAGTTGAAATAGATGAAAATTTGAAGAATGAAGTTGAAGAGATTCAAACTCCAGAAGAAGAGGTTGGCCTAGAGGAACTGTTTCAGTAAGTTTTAGTAGAGAAATTAATATGATGAGTCACAATAGTTAAGGTACTAGTCCACTTTATAAATTAAAAAAAATGGATTTTTCGACCCCTTAGAACTTCAAAAATGGTCTCCCGAAAAATCTTTTCGAAATTCAAAAGTTTAATATATAAATGGCGACTTTGAGTGTGTGCGCGTTTTCGGCTCTTTGCAGATGTTCGATCAGCTGTCGGGCGCGTAGCGTCTCTTTCATTCCCCTTCTCTAAAATACCAGTTTCTCTTAAACACATTATATTTGCGACTTTATTGCATGTGTTCAATGTTTATTTAGACTTCTCAAATGCGTGTTTTTGAAAAATTGTCTAATTTTTCATTTTTCACAAAATGTTTGTCAGCGAAATGGAACAAAAACTTTAAACACGTTTTACGCAAAAAAGCGTTTATAACATGGCAGACAGATAATCTCCGGATCTACGAAACCGATTTTCAAAAACTTCGATGTGTTTTGTTTGTTAGAGATTATTACGTCGTAATACACCAGAACATTAGCGAAAACTTGAAAAACAAAAATTTGGCGTTAAAAAAATTACGAAAAAACAGTAGATTTTTGAAATTTTTTTCACAAGTCCGCCATTTTAAATGATTTTTTGAAGACGGTGGTGGCTTACGGTGTAAGAAACCTTGCTTTTTGAAGTGCAGCTTTAGTTTTTTGTTTCAGATCTACCAATCCATAGATTATCTGTCTTCCGTGGAGTAACGATTTTTTCAGAGCTTAATTTCAGCATATTAGTAAGGATTTGAACCTCCTAGTCTAGCCGACAACTTTTCGCTTACTAGTGTGCTTTTTGGTTAGCAACTTACTAACACTATGGTTGCACATTGATGGAGGTTCATTTACTTCCAGATTAAAGGCTGGTTCCATAATTTAATGAAGTGGGGAAGTGTGGTTTCGGGGTGACGGACGGCATCCTCTTCAGGCACATACGAACTAAAAATTCACAGTCATTATACTTCGCGGATACAAATAATTATAAAAATTAGTTGAAGTATGATGAGCTTAATCCATCAATAAGCCTAATCGTGGTGGTGCTGTCTGGTGGCGGATGGTAAATGACAGCACCTGAAGAGAATGCCGTCCGTCACCCCGAATCCACACTTCCCCACTTCATTACTTAATTTCAGCGCCCTCTATAAAGAGAATGATAGATAAAAAATGAAAATTATATTTTTTTGTATTACTCAAATATGAAATAATACTATAAAAAAAGATTCATGCCAATATATGATAAAGTTTCTGAGTAACAAATGCTTAAAAAATGGTCGTTTTCGCCTCTTAAAGTGGACTGTTAGCTTAATTAATATGTAGACCCAATATCACTTGCATTAAAGAAAATATCTCCCACCAAAACAGATTTGATTTAATCTTGTGGTTACATCTGTAAGTATTTTTTTATGTATTTCAATAGCAAACAACAGAACTCAAATCTTCAATTGAATCCAGTATTTGCTGAAGACATCGAAACCAATGGCAAGAATCTCCATGGTGGTCACATCACAGCAATTTTTATTGGTGTTTTAGCTATTGTATCTATGTCTATTTACGTTGGACTTATATCCTGGAGATCATATTTAGAGTAAATAATTTATTTGGAATTTACCTTATAAGATACTATTTATAAATTATGTTTTTCTGCAGGAAAAGATACGGCATGCGAGAGCAATTAGTGACTGAAGATGACTATTACAATAACAACGACATCAGACATTTTGTCGTAAGTTTATTTGACTACATACTATAAATTCTTTGTGGCATATTTAGCTTAGTCCATTAGACGAATGTTATTGAGCTTTGTACATAATGATGTTTATCTTATCTTCAGATTCAATAATTTTGTTGAATACTTTCAGCTGTGAACATCGCCTCGATTTGCCGGAAATGTGAAATGAGAGCTTCCAAACCCTACCAATAATGAAATTAGTTAGTGCCATAGGAATTCACACACAAAAAAAAAAAAAATTGATTTAGTGATGTTCTTGATCTAGATTACACACATACCTAAATATGTGGAATATATTTTCCCTTTGATTTGTGAATGCGCAGAGAAAGAGTATATATATATGCCCAAATGGCTGTGATATATCAAATTAATCTTTTATATAAAAAAATGTAAAAAACTGAATGTTAATTTTTTTATAATTTGTTATTTTAAAAACTATTAAATATATAAATGTATGGAAAGCAGATAAAAACAATTGTTTTCGTCTAAAATTAATACGGAATGAGAACAAATCCAAAGTATATTCGTTCGGGTTTTGCTGCAAGAATCAACCATTTTTATAACTCATTGACATAGCTTCTTAAAAACTGAAACAATTGGTTCTCTAATTATATAATGATTTGATCTTACTTTCGGAACAGAAGTTTTCCTTGCATCTTTAATGAAATTGTTAATATCTTTGAAGTCGGCTTCCACAAATTTCACCATTTGTGTGCGACAATTTACTAAAAAGCATGCATTTTATTTAATTAAAGTACCCCCTTTTAAGGATTACAATGTTATAATAATGGTGTTGCCAAGTTATTTAGTTGAGCTAGAAATGAATGACATGATTGATACTAATCAATGATGTTGCTTTTATCAATATTGTTTGTAAGCCACGCCAAACTTGCTTATCAACTGATTCTTGATGAATAGATATTTATCAACAACAAAAAATATATCTACTTACAGTACATACATGGTTAATGCATTTACTTTACTGAAAGCTTGAAATAAAAGGAATTAAAATACTATACGATTACATCGACAAATATTGAGACCTTCTACATTTATTATCTACGCAATACCTTGTTTAGTGTCTAAAAGCCTTTCAGATTAATATAGATATCAACAAATTATTGATAGGTTTATTAGAATGCGTCAAGCTGTTACTTTTTGCATGTAGCTTTTAAACACCATCAATTTGAAATATATTGATAGCTTGTGTTATTTGAAATATTTATATATTATGATGCCGTCACTAACGGATTTGATTTGCATTAGTTGGAGCAAAATGTATTCGAAAATATTTATAAATCGTTTAGAATGATTTGATTGATGATTTGAATCAAGATTATATGTCAGAGAAAGATATTTTATTTATATATCTACTGAATACACAAAATATTTACTTGGAGCGAAAGAAACGAAATAAGTTCATAATCAAAAACGAAAATTCTCTAAACTCAATAATATCTGTTGCTAAATTCCTTGGCGTTTTCTAGGTACATCGTGGTTCATCTGAATTTTAATAGCAAATGCTATGATATTCCTTGAGTTCTAAGTGCTTCAATTAGTCAGTTTGGTTTTCCTCAAAGTATTATAATATGTATTGAGTCTTAAATATCGTTAATTTGTATTGAAAGAAAATTTGTTCCTAACATCAAATCTTAATTTTTACTTAAAATTTGTTAATTTAAATTGAAAAAGCTTTAATATGACTGAAAGAATGTTGATTTGATTTGAAAAGGCGAGAGTTTGACATAAAAGAGAGCCAATTTCAATTGCTAAAATTAATTGAACTTAAAAATAAATAAATGAAAATTGATGGCCAGGGCCTTAAAACTATCTGGAAAACGGAACAAAAAATTAAGTTAATAATATTTCTGAGATATTTTTTTGAAATAAATACCAAACCTTCTGTAAAAAATTAATGAGATTCTGGTTGTTACTTAATAATACTCATCGTCTAGGAAGTGTTTTCATATCGTCTGTGAAGTATTATTAACTAAATTAAAAAAAATGTATATTTGATTAAAATTGATGGTCAGAATAATTTTGTAGAGACGGAGCTTATTTTAGCTGGTAAAAGTTTAGCATGCCAAGAAAAAGGATTGACTCGTTATCCTTTGAAGAGTTCCACCTACTAACGTTTCAAGAAAAGTAAGCATTAAGCAAGCAAATCAATAGTTAGGGAATATATTACATACGAACGGAGCAAGCAAGGGTGGATGAAGATAGTAATTTGAATGTGGCGAAGGTGTTCACAATCACGACGAATACACCATACCGAAAAGCAGGATCTTATCAATGGCCAATTTCAAACGTTGAAAAAATGTATATTAAATTCACATTTCGTTGGAATCGAAAAATTAATTAACTTTGTAATGCGCTGTATTTAACTGTTTCATCTGCAAAGTATTTAAATATGCATGTAAAATAACGATATGGGTATAATTTCGCTATTATTTTAATCAGTTTTAAATCTCGCTAGATACATCGTTTGAATTCAATTACTGAACGCACCCAATGCAACCATCTTGACATTTTATGGCTGTCACTGTTCCATCCTGCCGCCGCAATCTAGCACTACAAGAATACTGCAAGAAAATTCCGAAAAGTGAGATAAATGTTTTTCGTGCTTTTCCAACTTTTAGATTTAAACATTTTGAGGGCAAATTTAGCCGACTCTTGAAATCTGCCATCCCTTCTAAAATTCAACATGTTAATAGAATACCATGTGCACTAAAATAAATTAAAAATAGCTCACTACTAGATTAAATAATCAAGATAAAAGGCATATGAGCCAGTGGCATAATCAAATTACAATTCCTTAAGCATTGATCACAACCAGATTTAAATATTTTTTCAAACGTGATGTCTGGCAGTTACGATATGTCAAACTATGTAACGGATTATATGTCAATGTCAATTATTTCAATAA
The DNA here is from genome assembly GCA_963942545.1 of Oxycera nigricornis. NCBI lineage: Eukaryota > Metazoa > Arthropoda > Insecta > Diptera > Stratiomyidae > Oxycera > Oxycera nigricornis. Next base: position 107,539,222 of record OZ012660.1, on the reverse strand, counting down.
GTTGATCTGTCAAGGGGGTGACGTCTGGACCTCTTTGGATGTCAGGACGACAAGCGGAGCTGAAAAATACAATTTTCGATTTTCTGTGTGGTTTTTTTATCTTTCAATTCTTAAGATTCTTCTCTTTTTAGACACACCGTGCAAGTATTTGCGAAACATCGGAGATAGACAAACTTCTTCAAACAGAACGGCGCCAAAAGATTCAGGCGTCGCAACGCCATTTTGGGCCTTCCATTAGGAAGGCGTCATCTAAACGCAAGATTCCGGGCCATCGACGTGCAAGCCCGAAGCCCCACGAAGAGTCTGGGGCACCGTCAAAAGCGCGAAAAGTTGCCGCGCATTCTTCATTAAATAATGTGCTTCTAAGCGAGCAGATGAGAGCGGCTGTTCTTCATGAATTGAAAGCGGTGTCAATGAAACCAGAGACGACAGCGTCAGCAGCAGCAGCATCTTCAGCAGCAGCATCATCAACAGCAGCAGTGTCAGCAGTAGCAGTGTCAGCAGCGTCAACACGAGTCGACGAAGAAATGGCGGTCGACACGAAAGCAAACTATAAAAGTGCCATCGAGGAGGCGATAGCTAAAGATGCCGAAAGGTTCCGGTTGGCTACCGGTAGGTTAGTAGTTAAAAACAAACATGTTACTAAGATAAGTTCTTCTGTTAAGGTTGACAATAGATTTGAGGCCCTTAAAGAAAGTGGACCTACCTCGGTTAGTGGCCCTCCTGTCTCAGTTGGCAAGCCCAAGTGGCTGCCAGCTATATTTATTAGTCAAGTTAGCGGTCCCACAATCGCTATAATGATGAAAAACCTCGCGAAGACACGATACCGTGTCCGTTCGTATTCTGATACTTACCACAAAATTACTGTGGACAATATCGAGGCTCACGACCACCTTATGAATATGATGAGGGAACAAAAACTTGGAGGGCATTCCTTCACTCCTTCGCAACGGCGAAAGCCGGTTGTTATTCTTAAAGGGCTCAGCACTCTTTTTCCTGTCGAGGAAATCAGCGAAGATATTCGTAGTAACTGCCCTAATTTGAAAGCTTTCAGTTTGAAGGAAATGAGCACGGCCTGGTCCCGCCAAAACAACATCAGACTAAATCTTTTTCGGCTCACCCTCGACTCAGAGGAAGACCTTAAAACTTTGATAAAAATCAGGTACATTTTAAACCACAAGATTTCGTGGGAAAAACCGAGGAGAGGAGATTTGACCCAGTGCTTCAAATGCCAACGATTCGGTCATGTGGCCTCAAACTGCACTTACTCCCCGAGATGCGTGGCCTGTGGTCAAGGGCATGAAGGGTCCGCCTGCCCCCGCAAAAAATTAAATAACCCTATCAATGAATTGGTCCCCGCGGACCCATCTATCCCCCCTACATACTGTGTAGTTTGCTCTTCACCGGGCCACCCAGCTAACTTCTCTGGCTGCCCTGAACGGGAGAAGCTAAAAGAAAGACTTGCAAAACGCAGGATTGCCAAGACAAGCCCATCCTTCCTACCTAATCCAGCATTCAAAACCCAAAAAGCTGCACCAACTCTTCCAGCATTGATACAGCCCTCTACCCACCTCACATACGCAGCAGCTCTCAGAAACACGGCGCAAGCTGCGCTCAACCCCGAGTTACCCTCCCCCTTCCCGTCCTCTAACAGCAACCCTTTAGAAAATTTAGCCAAAGAGACCTTGCATCACTTCGGCATATCCCCGGTAATCCTTCTCAGAAAAGCACGAGAATTTTGGGCCTCTTATTGCCTTCTCCCGATGCAAGACAGAGCGGAAGCACTCTTCAATTTTTATATTGATGTCGCAGCGCAAAACTAATTTGCGTATCATGTCGATTAATATTAACTCCCTCCAAAGGCATGACAAACGCATAGCACTTCAGCAAATGCTAGACAGATACTCTCCAGACCTCGTGCTGTTAAATGAAACTCTTTTGCAGAAAAGACATAAACCGTGCTTCTCCCACTATAATATTTACCGCAATGACTACGGCAGGGGTACCGCAATATTAATCCACACATCTCATAGTGCCTACCCCTTGGAATGCGTGGCTGAGCCCCTGTCTTGCACTTTAGTCTCTCTTCATGTCCGGGGACGTCAAGGCCGTACCCGAAAATTCTTAATCGGGTCAATTTACATCCCCTGCGGTTTGGGTCCTCCTCTTGCTACTTGCCTGGAAAATCTGCTAGGGGCAGCAAACAACTACGATGAGATTTTATTGGGCGGTGACCTAAACGCCAGGCACCCCTATTGGGGTGACCGATGCTTGAATAGTAATGGAAGTTCACTCTTCAACTGGTTAACGTCGGGAAACCAAATGTCATTCGGAATTATTAATGCTGGAGTTCCCACATTCCCCAGAGGTAGCTCATATATTGACAACTTTATTATTTCTGCTCCGCTTCTCAGCATGCGAGCAGATAACCACAAATGTATAACCACCGCAGCTCCCTCGGATCATCATGCACTCCTCCTAGATCTGCCCCTTTGTGAAATAGAGGCCATAACCCCACCTCAATACCTCACACGGTCATACAAGGCCGTAAACTGGGACTCATTTGCTGATGAGCTTTCAGAACACCTTGTACGAAAAATTCCCGACGATCGCATCCTCGCAAACGACGAAATAGAGAGTGCTGCGAATACCTTATCCTCATCTATCTTGTATTGTATGGACAAGTACGCTCCTGCCCACACGCCAAAATTAAACAAGTACGGAGAGGTCTCCGATTTCACCCTAAGCCTTATCCGCACAAAATCGAAATGGCAACAGAAACTAAAGAGAGCCTTCCATAAGAACCTCAATAGAATAAACACAGAATATACTCAAATACGAGCCGACATCAACCGTCTAGATTCCCTAATTAGAGAGCATTTAAATGCAGACTTGAATTCCGGCTTCAAAAAACGTCTTGAAGCTTTGAAACCCTCCCCTTATGTTTTCAGAGAAATCAATAAGCTCACTGGGCGCCAATCACCCTCCTATAATATCAATAAAGAGCCTATAAAAGCCGAAGGTCTAGTTTTCTCGACCACGGAGCAAAAACTCGAAATTTGTTCCAGATTTTACGGGAACCTCTATCGCGAAAGACATTCCTCGAATAAAAACTTGAATGATGAAGTGCACGCGACAGTCGATGGCTTTCTCAGGGGTCACATCGGCTCTTATCTTTGTATCTTTACCAAGACAAATCCATCATCGACTATGCCCGACTCTCCCTTTAGAAAATTCTTCACCCACCCCGACGAAGTCGTTTCAATACTGCGTTCTTTTAATAACAAAAAATCTTCGGGCCCAGACAAGATCCCAAATTATGTTTTGAGAAGGTGCTGTTGGGCTCTTGCAACTCCGCTCACAACAGTCATAAACAACTGTATAAACAACGGTTACATTCCAAAAACTTGGAAGAAGGCTCTGCTTATTCCAATCCCGAAGAATGGTTCAGATGGGCAAATTGCCTCGCTGAGACCCATCTCTTTGCTCTCTAATCTCGGAAAATCTCTCGAAAGAGTCATACTCCGGTCATTCTTAAATTTTGCTTCGCCCCTTATACAAAGTGAACAATTCGGCTTTAAACCCAAAATGTCGACAGAACAAGCGGCTCTGTCACTTCACGACTTTATTTCCTCCGGCCTCCGTCAAAGGGAATCCACAGTAGCTTGCACCGTTGACCTGGAGAAGGCTTTCGACTCCGTTCGGACCAAAGGCTTAATTTTTAAGCTACTCGCTGCGCAATGCCCTCTTCCTCTTAATAGAATAATAGCCAATTTCTTATGCGACCGCATATTATGTATCAAAATAAACAATCTTCAATCACTCCCAATTCGAGTGAATTCTGGCGTCCCCCAAGGATCTATTTTGGGACCCTCTCTCTTTAATTTTTATCTACACGACCTTCCCCTCAGCTGCCTTACCCCATCCCCTCCCTGCTCGATTCCCCAGAGGTTTTCCACTAAAACTTTAATGTACGCGGACGACATCATAATAACGGCAAAAGATCCACATCCAGCGGTAGCACTAGAGAAAGTCGAAGCACACACTCGCATGGTGAGTAATTTCATGAGCGATTGGGCCTTGTCCATTAATCCCCAAAAATGTGAGCTGATTTGCTTTCGTAACGCCTCGGGCAAAGGTCGCAGTTACGCACCTGCTGAAAGTAAGCAACTGGCGCTTTCAATTAATAGCGTCGCTGTTCCCTTGAAGAAATCCATCAAATATCTAGGCGTCTTATTCCATCACAGGCTAAAATTTAACCCGCATGCCCGGGCAGTGCTTCAGAAAGCAAACAGTGCATCAGCCGCTCTCGCACCCTTGCTCTCTAAGAAGGCCTTACTCCCGAGCACCAAATTGCTCATGTATAAAACCCTTATCCGACCCATAATTTCCTACTGCTTCCCCGTTTGGCTGACTATATCCCCTTCTGTTGCAGAAGAACTGCAAATCTTTGAACGGAAGATCATTAGGAAATGCTTATCAAAATACAGAAGGCCTGATAAGAGGCATTACAAAAACCAAATCCTTTACCAAGAAAGCAAGATAGTACCTCTTCTTGAATTCATGACAAAACAAGGAAGTAAACGCCTGGAGAAATGGTCCATCCATCCAGAACCAGCAGTAAATGAACTCTACCATCGCAATCGTATATTGAATGGCACGTCTCAATATCTATCCCCAATCCAACTTTTATGTTCTGAAGCTTCACCCTTTCGCTCTCCTAGTTCTCTGCAGCTCCGAAAGCATCCCTTCTATGTCTCTGTTTCCGCGGGCACTGATCGAGGATAGGTCCAAAAAAAACTCATGTAAAAAGTAAATATTAAGAATATATGTTCAAAAAGCTGTAGCACTAAGCCTAAGATAAGCACCAAAAAATTTTGTATAAATTTCAATGTAATAGTTACCCTCCCTGAATTACTCGGAGGACCTGAAGGCCGCATTTAGTCGTCCACTGGTCCCCAATTCACGACTCGAGGATCGCATTTAGTCGTCCTTTAGCCAGCGCCACGTCTCGGGTCGCATTTAGTCGACTCTTGAGACACTTCCTATACTCCCCCACTCCAACTATCCCCTTTTTCATGTACGTTTAATTAACTGTAAATATTATTTATTTATTTATTTTTAGTTAGGTTAAGTACTTTACGCAAAAGCCATATGAGCCAATGGCACAACAAAACACCCATTCAATAATCTTAAGTATCGGCCAAGGTCGGATAGAATTGTTTTTCAAATTTGCTGTTTGACATATATGTCGCTGTCAAACATTCTTACCTCTTATTTGTCAATGTCAATATATCATGTACGTCAAAAGTCTCAATAAATTTATCTGAATCTGAATCTGATCTGTCAAGGGCTTATTGACGTTCGTCCCATTCGAGGGCGCTTGTGTGGATTTGCTTGGATTTTACGATTTTTGTTTTGTGCCTGCTAATAAATTTTGTTCGCTAAGTACCAATTAGTAAGTGTGTCATAATGTCATTGTGAATTTTAATTGGGCAGCTCGAACGAGGCGCACGGAAGAAATTGATAAGATAAATCAAGGATACACAAAAGTGTATCACGCGAGGCAGTTAGAGTATTTTCGAGGAAAATGGCTCAAACACATTGGGAAGAGTTCTATGCAACGCATCTGCCGCCGACCGACTTCGAGGATAATCGATCGCTGCTGAAGGAATTTTGCGACCGTCACAACAAAATCAAGAACAATATTGTTCTGGTCACGGTGAGTAACGAATGGATTAAAATCCAATCCTTTAAGAAGATTAAAGTCCATGCTGTAGTCTCGAGGCCGAGCAAGAAAGACAGATAACTTTCCACCGAAACGCGCATAAATTTTAGCGAAAATATTAGAAAATCCATTTGGTGTGTCGTTTATTTCATTTCCTGTTGCTAATAATAAATGTTTTTTCCCACTCTAATTGGAAGTACTTCAATGTCAAGGGCAAGAAGTGTTCACACTTGAAACTCATGCACAGGAACATTCTCAGCACTTCAAACTGAAGGTCAAAGTGTATTTCCTTCTTAGCATTTCATGAAATGTGTTAGCCTAATTACATGGCAAAATATGCATGCATATTTGACTTCAGTGCTGCTCTTCATAGACAGCAATGAACCAAACATTTCAAATTTAAATCAATCTAATTTTAAAGTAATTTTCAAAGACTTCAAATATAAATTTCAGGCTTCAACAGCATTTTTTCCTCCTCACAAGCATACGTTTCACTTGTGAAAGCATTTAAATTCTATTGAGTCCACCAAAACCTCCCCCAAATTATGAATATTGCATTAACATTTCAGTCGGGTGGCACAACAGTGCCACTAGAACACAACACTGTTCGATTTGTGGACAATTTCAGCGCTGGAACGCGTGGCTCGGCCTCGGCTGAATATTTCCTGGACCATGGTTACGCTGTGATCTTCATGTATAGACTTAAATCACTAGAGCCCTTCACTAGACATTTCACCGGTCAGCAGTACTTGGACATGTTGGATTTGCAAGAGAGTGGACCAAGCACAACGATCACTGTTAATCCGGATAGTGTCGATGTCCTCGCGCCGATATTGCATAAGTACAAAAGCGCACGCGAAAGTCAAATGATATTGTATGTGAGTTTTACGAGTGTCGTTGATTATATGTGGCTATTGCGAGCCGCTTGCGAATGCTTAGCGACGTTCGAACAGCGTGCAGTCCTTTTTTTGGCAGCAGCAGTGTCCGATTTTTACATTCCATCCGATAAAATGGTAATAAAAGCAACGAATCAAGCATCTCAAGTCCAAGAATTTCTTTACAGCCAACACACAAAATGCAATCGGGTGAAGGTGCGCCTGTTATATCCTTGCAACTAGTGCCAAAGATGCTTGCGCCACTTGTAAGTTTATGGGTACCAATGGCGTTTGTAGTGTCGTTTAAACTTGAAACGGACGAAAATCTGTTGATAACCAAATCTAGAGATAGTCTGAACAAATATAAGCACAAGGTAAATTATTCTTGCACACATTAACACAAATTTTACAAGAACCCGTGTCTACCGCAACAGAATTTATTACTATTCTTGAATACTCTTAAAAACAATGCAGTTTTATAAGTAAAACAGCTTGTATAAGAAGGTTACTGACATTACAAAACTCCAAAAAATACTTGCTACTTAGTCATAAGTTCTTTCTTTACAAAACATATATAAAAATATGATAAAAAAGCCAAGCAACGTTCGAATCAAGCTTCGGTTCAAACATAAAAATTTGGTAGTCTAAAATGTTTTTACTCCTAACCAATTCTTCCATTTTCCACAATTCTATGTGGAGAAATATATGTAAATTTTAAACAATGTCCTCCATCCACATTTATTGTTGTCGATAAATTCGTGATGATAATTACAACACACATTTAATTATACAGCTGGTAATTGCCAACATTCTGCAAACACGAAAGCATCGTGTCGTGTTCGTAACACCAACTACTTCCTACGAATTGCATTTAACGCGGGAACAATCGCTAGCCGGCCTTGAGATTGAAGAACCTATTGTTGCCGATGTTGTAAGTTGAATATCTATATTGGAATTTATATATATACTAAAACCGGAGCGATTTAATAATAAAAATGTATCTTCATCTAAATTTTCAATGTATTGAGAATTTTAACAACAATTTATCAAATTTTTCTGAAGCTAATAATTAAATTTGAAAAATTCATATTGCTCAACGTAACCTACATACCTCACCAAATGATATTATCATTATTATCTGACTGTTTCGTTATGTAGGTACGAAAACACGAAGAATTCATAAATTCAGCGACTCGTCAATGACCGCAACGACAACCGCGACACAATATTCAAGTTGATTGTCGCGTGACATCGCCTCATTTCTGTCGGCTTCTTAATCCTGGAGTCGGTCGTAAATATTAGAATTTACATCTGATGTACATAAGTATAACACGAACCACATATATATATATATATTTGTTAAATATTGTAAAATGTAATTTAGACAAAAACTATACATGTATATGCAAGGTATTTAAAACATTATAAATAGTGAAATAATGACTACGACGAAGAAAAAAGAATTATTTATATTCTTAAGAACCAAAATAAAAAGGAGAATGATAACGGATAATTTGTAAATTATGGTAGATGTAATTTTGTTTGTATGATTATTGAATGAGGTAAACTATAACTTACAAGAAAAATTGGAAAATGATTGCAAATCCTGACATTCATAGAACGTTTCCATATCGACTCTATAGAACAACAATTTTACATAAATCTTTTTGTTGGTAAACAAATTTGTGGAATTGAATTTTAAAAGCCAATATACACAAAACAATGCTAATTCGTCCATATTCATTTAAAAATGTAAAGATTTTCGTATTACACCTAGCGAGACTGAACAAACAGGATCAACAATATAATAGCAAGAACGCAACAAAATTTACCTAAAATCGAATGTAGATGATGATGAAATGTTGACCAGTTTAGTTGTTAAGGAACATGTTAAAAGCTTTTATATAGGTACTTTATATAGCGACCAGTTTTGTCGTAGAAAACATAATGAAAATTTCCATGTAGATATAATTCTTATATTGACGAATTGAATTGCGTTTTGTAGACAATTTTGTTTTAAAAATTATTTGTTTTGTTAGAATTGTTGAAAATTGAGCGTTCGCGTATTTGCGTTGTACGCTGTTTGCCATGAAAATACTGATCAGGTTCTTTCTGTTTGCAGTTGCTCTGACTAAATGATCTCGTTGACATTTTGTATCTTTAAAAGCCTTTTAAATATAAATGGTTCGACACTATCTGTGCCACAGTTCACTCAATCGTGATCTACAGCTTTAAACAGAAAAATTAAAGACATGTTTACTTTTCAAACAAAGTATCAGCAGTTTGAAATATCTTATCGCAGTGTTCAGCTTCAAAAACTAAGCGGAAAAATTGAATCATTGATTGAGATCAAATGTGTACTAATTAACAATCAAACAATTATGAACATCAGTTCTTTTATTGAGAAATATGCTAATTTTCTTCAATATTTCAAACTCTTCTCTTCAATAAATGGAGCCACTTTTTGAATGTCTGCATTTTCAGGATAAAGAAAATTTATCCATATTTATTTTGTGTTTTTATTATTATTATTATACATAGTTTTGACCAATTTCCCTCCCATTTTGGATGTTGTATGAAATAACAGGCTTTTTAAAATGAATTTGCAATGCATTGAACTTGAAACGTCCTAGTTTACTAGAATTATCAAAAGTATTTTTGGAGTTTCAATTAATATGATCGTTGAGGCAATTTACTAGTCCCGCTAGGGTCACTCGAACACACATCATCGCGTAGGTAAAATGTCGTATTAGACCGTATTATTTCTGCGACTTTGGATCATATTTGGTTGGTAGGCCCTCCCATAGTAGATTCCATCTTTCTGAGCTGAAAGAACTAATTTTTCCTTTGGTACACTAACATCAATTGAAGCGCTCCCAACAAGAAAATTTCATCTACATTTCGACACCTTATCAGAAACAATAAAAATAATACTGGAAATTAACATAGGTGAAATTTTTTTGTGTAGAATGCCTACTTCATGTTTTCAAAAAACCTATAATAATTTGAAAATCGACCAAATGAAAACACATTTAGTCTGTCGGAAACGTTCTATTTACGCTGTATGCAATTTTGTACATATAACCCTTTTAGAGAGAGAGAGAGCCCTTCAATTACTGAATGCACGGATGTAATAACCTGTTATGGAAGTAGAATTTATGCAAGCGACAATTCAAATTGATTCTTAGTCCACACGCAGGATGAATTTTCAACACCAATAATTTTTCGATTGATCTTTTGTACCCATTCCTCAAAAGAAGATTATGACTGCAATTTATAGTTATGAATTCAATAACTGCTTTATACCATGACCTGATAATTCTCAATTTCACTTGACAGGACAGTTTAAGGAGAGCTTCTTGTATCGAATAATTAGATAAGGTGAGCGAATTTTATCACCCACCCTCCTTCGAATTTACTTGTGGAAAATTCTATTTCAAAACTCCCATATCACTAACTTATAAAATTTTTAACAAACATCATATATCTTTTCACAGATCGTCAAGAAATCTATTGTCAATTTCTTTATGCCAATTTATTAGTTTTCATTTTAGAGAATAAAATAAAATGGGTCCACGTACGATATTTCAACATTTTCAGTTCTGTGTCACGTAAAATATCTGCAAAAAGACAGGAAATAGTCTTATTTATTATAACATGTTTGATGGAATTGTCTACAAAACATTCCAATAGAATTCGTCACATACTAAAAACAAATTCTTGTGCCTCCTTTACCAAATGTGTAATATTGTAATGCGTGATGACAAATGAACGAAGCTTACGTTTAATAGCGCTAGATACACAATTACGTATGTACTTACATAAAACTCTTTAAAAATAATGGCTTGCACTGGTAATGGTTTCAACATTAAAATATGGGTTTACGGAACACTTATTGGATGCTTTTAAAATTTTCCCTAATGTATTTATAATATATTTTATTGCGGGTTGATTGCGACAGCTCTCTAAAATATCAAACACAACATATCCTTTTTCCATGAAATTAAAACATTGAAAAAATTTAAAGATTATTATACATGATGCGGACAAATCAAAACCTTAAAAGCAAAGCCAAAAACATTGCCATCGTTTAATTAAATGACTTATTGTTTTTCTTTTCTTTGAAATTAAATATTTTAGGCAAATTAAATTGTAGTAAAATTATTGATATTAGAAAAGTAAATCAAAGTTTCAGTAAAATATAAATCAACAGGGTATATCGAACACTAGCTAGTGTTATTGATAGTGCCAATTTAGTGGATTTCAACATATTTTGCACGATTGATAAATAATTGGTCCTATTTATACGGTCAACTAACCAAATTGAACGACAGTATTTAACTTTAATTTAATATGAATAAACTACCATTCCCCCTTCTATCTTATGACTGCTAGCTTTAAGTGTTTTGAAGTGTGCTTTACGCCATTAAAAACTGTATGTTTAGCACATAAAACTTACATGTTAATAAACAGTAACAGGAAGTGACAAATTTAACTTAGCCTTTCGTAGATAATCTCGATGTGCAAAATTTAGAACATGAAAATGAAGAAGGGCAAATGAATTTAGAAGACAAGTCCGCAACGTTTGTATTATGCATAATATCAAATGAAATCGAACAAAACTGTCGGAAATCTTAATTTACACAATGGTGATATGAAATGCTTGTTTGAGTATAAAATTAGTGAGTTATTGGTGAAAATCTGAAAGATATAAAACGTTATTCGCAATATAGGGTAAAAGGGAAAAAAATATATGCGGCGAGTATGACCACAATGAATGTTAACAAGTTGGAATCAAAATAGTCTAATGATTTGGTTACAATGCAATGCAATTCATTTGAATACGTATAAATTTACAGTTTGTAACAATAGGCCAATACGATTTATAGCCAGCTTATAAAAGTGCTTAAATATATTGTCTGTATTCTCACAATAAAACAATTGGGATTGAAATCAAGAACTTTCATTGAAACATAGGTTTTGGGTGTTATTTTAGCCGTTATTGTGTTTAATTTAATATTCTTTAGTATACATATATTGCGGATAGTTACTCGAATGCATGATAAACACGCATGCGATGAACTATGATAGTCATTTTAAAATAAACACAAAAAATCGTTGGGAAATGGAAACACTTTTAAAACTCTGAACATATTCAGCGATTGGGTGTGAAAAATGGACTTTATCAACATTCAAAACGTGTTTAAGACTCCTAGTGTGTCTAGAACTACTAAATATGGCCGAATTTCTAGACTTTATAAAAAAAAAAATCGACAATACCCATTAAGTTGAGGATTGTTCATTATATTTGTTAAACATTTAGTTACATGGCTAAAATTTTAGAGAGAAAAAACAATTTTAAATTCGTTTGTTGTATAGAACGTTGAATATGGTACTTTTAAAAAATGAATATTTGATGGCCGGCATGATTTTGGACGATTGCCATTTCTGAAGGGTAACATTAAGATGTTATTCTAAAATATAGGCTTTAAGGTTTGGTGTGATATAGGATAACTTTATTCCCTTGTACAAGCGAGGTTTTATGTTAAGAAAATAATCAATACTACGTCACATGATGAAAAAATGAGTTTTCAATATTGTTTGAAATTTTTAAATTGATCAAATTAGTTGATTGGGTAAAATCGTGGAGGCCAGTATGAAAAACGTTATTATGAAAAGTAAAGAATATCAATTTATTTTAAATTCCCGACAGGATAGGGCCATTGCGTACGTTATAAGGCGGAACATTAATCTGTTGGACTACGAGCATTAAGGCGTTGAGAAATTTGGACACTTGTCGCATTGCTAGGCACATGTGGCCTAAATATGCCACCAGACGTACCAGACTATGTCGGAGCTGGGGCGAAGAAGACACATAGGCAGTAGTTCAATTCTGTCCAGATGTTCAGCTCCAATTGTTACGAGAAATAAGCACTTAGGAACATTCTTTCCGCGAAGGTAGAATGGACCAACTCCTGGATTTCCTTAAAAAAATAGTTCACGAAATACTTTGGGAAGTATCCATGTACCATAGGAGGGCAGATAAGATGGTAATATGCATGTATGAAATATATTACCGATCTCCAACATTATCAAATTTTCCGACTGTAGCAACAAACCACATTTTAAACGAGGAAATCTTGCGACTAACAATAATTCAGGAAATGAAAGAAACCACATTAAAATAATGTTCACTTTAATTATCAAACACCTTGTCATTTATGTTGTGCTTATGATAACACATAGACAACAATTCATAAATAATAATAAATCGATTTGTTTATTTTTAACTAAATTACGGTCAGAGTATTAACGAATACAAAAAGATACGAAATCGTTAAGATTTGTAAAAACAAAATTCAAATTTTGGCACAGAGCTACAATTTAAAAGCAACAAAGGTGATAAAATATAAGTTTAGAAAAGTATAATTCGCAAGAATGATCGCAAGAACTACATAAGCTTTATATAAATTAAATACGGCTACTGGAAGCTAATCGTCGTTTTTCTTAAAACTAGAAACCATCTTGGCCGCTTCATTGATTACTTTCGAGTTCGATCGCACCAGGAACATCAGATGGCATTCATCGTAGACGGTGAGTTCCACCCGTGTTCGCACCAAACCGTGCAGCACTGTAGCCCGCTCCAAGTCGAGCCAGCGCTGTAGCGCCAATTCGCGTTCTTTGGTTGAGCCGCTCAAGTCGACATCTGAGGGTCCCCAAAGGACATACTCCAGCACCGATTTTGCTTTCGACAACGATTCCGAGCGCTCCTGAAGCAGAATGCTGGATAGGATTGGTGTTAGTTTTGTTGACGGAAGCATGTCCTTGAGCGCCACATAAGCACACTTGCATAGGGTTCCAGTGGGCTCGTCCTCATCTTGATGTATCCTGGCGAAAATATAAGGCGAGTGTTAGTCTATGTTCCAGTTGAACTTATGTTCAGGGGTGTGTTATTTGGTTAAAGGAATATAATGCAAAAAAAGAATCAATGTTACATGGAAGACACGAACCCATGAAGAACACAAAGTCTGGCTTGAGCTTCCTTGTTTTCGAACTCCTTGCATAGAATAACGTTGGACAGAGTTAAAGGCATTTCCTCGATGGCTTTGGCCTGCAAGTTCTTTAATCCGTTGATCAACTGTAGCATGATGAAACCCACTTCACGGCACATGACATCATCGAAGCAAGGCATTCCCAACATTGCTGACGAGCAAGCATCGCTAACTTCCTCATTCAATGTGGACAAATTCTGGACGGAACTGACATTGCGTATGGATGCACCATTTTCTCGTTGAACACCGGACAGATTTGGTATCGATCCTCGGAAGTTGGTCTGCTTCTCCATCAGCTGCGACTTATTCTGTAGCACGGCTCCGATCGATTGCAGACTATCCATTTGTAGGCGTGGCAGAACGGATATGGTGGACTGAAGCATCCGCACTTCCGTGCTGGGCATCAATGGCAAATGGTAGCTGGGCACCAAGTCGAAGAATTCAGTGATCGGGTTCAGGACATCGCACACGCCTCCTGATAGCTGGTTCATTTCGCCGCTCACGCCGGAGATTTGGTTGCAATCGGATGATAGTGCCAGGGTGACTGGGTTGTTGGCCCAGACTGCCGGATGGAAGGCTCGTTTGCCCACAACGAAAGCCTGCGAGCCCTCGATAATTGCAAAGTCCTCGAATCTGAGGTTCATCGAATTGGCAAGTGGACGTAGTGGAGTAGGTACAGTGGTTTGTTGCTGAAGCTGCAATAGAAAAAGACTTCTTTGGTGAGAGGCAATAAAATATTTAATATTCGTCGTCATTCAGTGTATTGACGATATTATGTTTCATTTAAAGACTCAAATAAATTGTTTATTCCTATTCCTATTCAGTGGTTCAATTCGCTTTAAATGAACCCTGCTGTTAAAGTTTCACAGAAGTCCCTAAATAAACTTAGCAGTAACCAGCCAAAACATTTTTAGTTTATAGTTTGAAGTTAAAAATATCAAATAGCAGTTTATCAAGTTGAAAAGCCCGTTTTGCAAATGTGTGTAACTGTGTGGCCAGGATTCATAGAGTTTCCTAGAAATTGGCTTCAGAGATTTTTTCCTGGTTGTATCTAAACCTTGCGGTTGAGAAGCCTCATTCCTTTTTCAAGCGCCAAGCGCTTCCAGTCAATCGTTCTTTAGCTTAGTTCATCGTAAACCACTTTATTGGAAAAGGCATGGGGTTTCTCACCCGCAAGATTAAGAGATAAATTTCCTTGAATCAAAATCCCGGAAAACGAAAAATCTTCAAAAGAAAAATATGTTTCAGGTAAAGCCTAAAATTAGTTATATCTTCGTTCATTGTTTTTTTTAAATGTTTTATTAAAGCAGCAATAACTTTACGACTTAAGAAAGCTAAATTTTGTACTAAAACTTTTGCGGAACATTCGAATATTTTCCCGTTTTTTTTGAATGTCTTTTCCTACCTATCATACTCATTAAAATTCTATCATATAATCCTTATCTGAAATAGTTTATCAATTTTTGAAAAATTTCGTACCTTTTCATTTATTTTTGAAAGATTTCGTTTATTTTTGATAAACTAATCAGAGTATTGTTCGTTTGAAATTTTCACTAATTGTTTCTTCGATAAATTTATTTTCATCAATTTTATGAAATTTTTGCAGCAATTCAGAGATCTGCATGGAAGTTTTGAATTAAAAAAATGATGAAATGAACAAATGATTAAAAGTTTCGTAAACATTTGGGTTGCTTATTTTGCATTCTTTCTCGTTAATAAATTAAATTTATATGAACTTGGTTGGTCATTATATCTCTAATTACTTAATTAAACTATCACAAATAGTTTATTAATAAACTATATGTCAGTTATGCTATTTCTTACTGTCCAAGAACTTATTACATAAATTTCGAGTTCTCTTTTTGATTTTTCTGCATTATTACAAACAGTGAATACTTTAACAACAAATTTAAATGTTTTTGGAATAAGAAAATCTAACGATAGGATTGCCTCAGAGAATTTCAACATATCTACAATTTATGAGATACGATATATAGTATTGTGTTTCGAGTTGATTCCAGTTACGGGTATTCTATTCTCAAATTTGTGAATAGATTATTTGCTGCAAATGTTTTTATGTTTTTAATCACGAATCGGCTTTAATTTTGATGAAAAATCTCTTTAAAAATTGATTAATAGAGTTTAATTTAGAAGATTGTTTTTAAAACAAAAGTATCTTCAAAATTTCACAGTTAAACTTTTCAATTTTCTAAAACTTTTTACAAAATACCTTGTAAATAATTTTATGTTCTTATTTTTAGGCAAATATGTAACCAAGTTATTTTTTCTTGAATTCAAAAGAAATATAAAGAGGCGACTACAAATGCCGCGAATTTTTTTGGAAAAACTTGATTTTTCCATTGATTCCAGTGATTGTTCCAATTTGTTTGTTGTTCCCAGTTTTTAATTTTTGAATAATAAAATGGAGACTGCTTCAATTATATTATGGAAACTATTGTCGACGTTTTCAAGAGCTATGAAACATGAAGTTGATGGAAATATTACCAGAAGACTAAATTAGATAGGGTCAACATTTATACCTTATTCAAAAAACTACCACACGAATTCCATTTACCTACTGCTCTATTAATAAAATCCGTAAAAATTCTCAGATACGTTAACAATCTAAAGTAATTTAAGCAAAAATACACGATAACCTTCAGGATAATGATCGTAACAAACATTGAACAAACATGCCAAACAATTGCAAAAAAATTATTGCAAATAGATGCAAATTAACACGGAAAATATGCTCAAATGCATTATGCAAAATTAATGAATAATATCAAACTACTGACCGTTGTTTCACACCCATGTCAGATTGCAATTGAATGCAATTAGACACCCGGAGAGGAGGCTCATGTGTGAAATTCCATTCTGGTCAAAGCACTCAATTAGTTACACATGAGGCCAGCGCACCCAGCCTTATGCTCCACATAATTGTCGTTTCCTAACGTTTTAATTAGTGCAGTTTTTTTTATCATAGTGCATATGTGTTGAACGGTCTACACATTGCAATTATTTAAGATTGTTGCGTCGAGAAAGAGAAATTCGTGACCAGATGCCCTCTGAATTATAGTACTTTAGAGAATTTTGCGGGAAAAAACAGTTTTTTCTTCCTTATATTGTTTTGTTCATGGTTAGTTCAAATTACATCTAAGTTGTTTTTGATATCCTCCATTTATGGTATTTACTGAAGGAAACTTTCACTTCATTTATATATTCCGGCAAGTTTTGTGCACACTTTAATTTCTCTGCTCTTGGCATTGTTTTAGTTATGAAAATTTTGCTTTGAGCAAAATAAATGGATTCAATTTAAATTTAAAAGTTTAATTCAATTTTTGGCTTTCGAGAAATATGGTTCTGCATTTTTTGTCAGTTTATTTATGTCTTGTTAGTTGAGATCTAAGCCGAGTAAGATGCGGATAGTCTGTAGTACAGGCGGCATCTCTTTTATAATAAAAACTAAGTCTAGTTTTATGTACAAGCAATTCCAAGAAGTTTTTCTAAGAAGACATTGCGTCATCTAAACTAAACATTTAACATTCTTATGTTCATCATTTATGAAAAGTAAAAAGGGGCAAACTAGATAGTATTAACACTCAAGCCTATGTAGCCACTGTGCATGTGACTTCTAAACAGTGATCTCTCCAAGTTAACCAATGATTTCCAAACCCAAAAGCCAAAAATTATAGGATGCAATTTAAGAAGAAAAAACTCACCTGTTCCAGAACCTGAGCTAGGGCTTCATGGTTAGCTACGACAACAGCATTATAGTTATCCTCGATACTCTTATGCACGACACTTCGACCCTTACGCATTCTTAGGCGATTTGTAGTCTTCACGCGTACCTTGGAAGTCTGCGGAAGAAATTAATATCGATTAATTTTAAAAAAAAAAAACTTCCGGCAACACAAAACGGAAATTATAAGACATTTTCAAAAAGACGACCACTTACCGGTGATATGCCCCAAACACCATCGTGTATATCACTGGCAATATCGCCTCCTGCTTCACTTCCATAGAAACTATACGGCGAATAAATGTCCGATTCGCCCATTTCACTTCCGCAATACGAGGCTGATACCACTCTTGGAATGTTGGCTGCAAACATTTCAAATGCTCGTTAAAAAAGTCACGAAAAAAACGTTAAGATGAGCAAGAATACAAAATAAATGTATTATCATCAAGTCTCTTTTTCCAGTGCAAAATGCAGTAAAAGTGAAACAAAGATAATTGAATGAGCACACATCTAAGTGTACTACATAGTATGTTTGGCGAAAAACGAATGTGAATGTGATTTTTCCAACGTGATTTGTTTCGTCCCAGATTCGCGAGCACAGTGAAAAGATTTATTTTTGCCAACCAACAGACCATGTTCAGATTCATCAAGAGCAAGCAAAACGTTCATGACAAGCTTGGTCGATTATCTGTGCAACTGGAATCTCGTTAATTGGATGGACAACAGCTCAACTCCGAGTAGTGAAGTTTATTACCGGTAACTACGAAAGACGTTACTTTTTTTTGGTATTCGGTTGCAGATACTATGCGGTGGGTCTTGAAATAGATATTTCCGACCATTACTAACAATTATCTCCATCAGTTTGTGGTCTGCCATCAAAAATTCCTGCCTTAAGAAAACACTTCCGCTATGCAGGAAGTGTTTTCTAAGCCTTATCAAAGAGTTGACAACTTTTTTTAAAAAAATCCAAGCAAACCACCTATCACACCTGAGATAGAAACTGGTATGTAAGAGGCACTACCCTTCAGGCTTATTAACAGAACCTTGAACCTTGATTTTCAGCTTGCACTCAACCTGGCAATGGAGCAAAATCCCGAAAATATGGGAGAAATTCGGAAAATAAAGTTACAATATATCGACTTGTAATGACTGAAATAGCTCTAGAAGTATTTCTAGGATTCTTATCGACTCACAAGGTTGTTTAGTGCCCTTCATTGAAATTGAGAAAGTTTGGAGTGCAAAGTGGAACTGCGGTGTTTAAAGATGCATAATTTTCGAATTGGTCAACTGATTTAAATTTTAAAAAGTCTACATTTAAAATAGAAAAAATTGTGCATACTAAAACTGACTACGAAATTAACTTTTTTAAAGGTGGGTATCATTAATACAAAATACACCGAGGGATCGTCCATTAATTAAGGTTGTTAGAGGCTCCGATCGAATTCTTGCGCGGAGTAAATTTTCGCAGGGCTTTATTGCGTAAGTGACTATCTTGAAAGGTAAAAGAGTGTAAACGACGTATTTTGCAAAATTGAGATTCAAACGATATTGAGGTTTCTGCAAATGTAATTCTAAGGCTTCCTGACCGGGAAGCGATTGGTTGTGAAAATGTTTAAATTGATCCTTACGTAATTAATGAACGCTCTCTATGTAAAACCTCCGAAAATACTGCGTCACACAATATAGTAGTTAGTACATTTCTTGACAATATACTAAAAACGCAGCTGTAGGAAACCCCAAATACGGTTTCAGTTCAAGATTCTCTTTTTGGTGGTCGATCGAAAAATGTAGACGTCCCTGCTGTTTCGCGGGCTTCCATCAATCAAATTGTTATTTGTTTATATAATTTTGGATTGCTTAAACATTTGATGACGGATTTTAAAAATAAAATCCAAAAATAAACATATAGAAGATATTTTCAAAAACATCGAAAAGATACAAGTATTTCGATTTGTTTCTGGTAATAACTGTAAAGGACCTTACTAATTTGTAAGATCCTTAAGAACATGCCGAGAGGAAGGGTATCATCGACAATTTTTTTCCATTGAATTTTGCAGAACTGGGAAAAGTGACTTTTAATTGGTACATATTTTGGAGTTTTTTTTTCGAAATAACTGTAAAGGATCTCCTTTATTTTTGTGATCCTTAAGGACAGGCCAAGGGGAAGGATATCGTCCACAATTTTTTTCCTTCGGATTTTGCAGCGCTGAGAAAAGCGAATTTTCGTTTGCACATATTTTGGAGTTTTTTCTCTCTCGAAATAACTGTAAAGGACCTTCCTACTTTGTATGATACTTAAGGAAATGCCAAGAGGAAGGATATCATTGACAATTATTTTTTGTGTGTTTTGTTTTCCTGAGCGTATTTTGGTAGTGTTTAAATTATTGACAAGTCGTGTATTTGCTTTTTACCAAAAAGGGTAAATATTTTTATTTTGTACACGAGTCGTGTACAAAAAAAGGTTGCAAATAGCATCAGAAATACGTATATAAGAAAATATATACTCTTTTTTCATTGGATTTCGCAGCGTTGAGAAATGCGACTTTTACTTTGCAAATATTTTGGTTTTTTTTATCGAAATAACAGTAAACGACCTTCTTAATTTGTATGATCCTTGAGGATCATAATTCTAAAGCATGCAATACTATAATTTCCATCAGGTGAATAGTGGAAATAACTTAAAACATTCAATCCGGTAGTAACAACAAACTAACTTCTTCAAAATCTAGAAAATTCTCAAACGCATATCCATGGTAAATTATTTAATTTAAATCAATCTTAAAATCGAAATAAAGTCAGAGAAAACACATTGATATTGTTCTTCATTCCGATAGTCACCTGTTGCAACATCACATATGAATGACTCCCATGTCTTCAGTCAGTTGTTAATTTGGTAGAAGACATCAATGTGGTTAGCATAGTATAATGACTATCAACGTAACCACAATAAAATATTTCGATAAAAGCTCAGTTCAATGGACGATCGTCGAACTTCCAAGTGAATTTATATTCCTCTATGTCATTAAGTTGAGATATGTAACTCATCAATGGCGATTTTCAGAGGAAAGTCGTTAACGTGAAATTCAATTAATCGGCTGTAATTAGTGTTATTGGTAGTAAATTAAATCGAATCAAATTTTATGCGACATATTGCACAAAACATTAGTGTTTTTAAAATTTAAGGTTTCAAAGCAAGATAATAGATGGGAAATGTAGATTCCTTATTGTACATAATCAACTTAATCCTTGCAATAATTTCGGGCTAAAGAACTATTGCCAAAAAATTAAATGAAACCCCTTAAATTTTTTGTATTGAAATTCTAGAAAACTGTGTTACAAAATGACTGTTCTATCAAAATAATGGTCGCCAGATCAGGTTGAAGGATTATATAATAATTTACATGTCAACCAGATAATTACTATATTAGTAAAATAAGAAAATTCCATTTTCACTTACCTAAACTATTAAATCCATATCGATTGGCATAGTCATTGCGTGTCAAGCACGCACTCGAAACGGATGCAGTCTCGTGGATGCTGGCTCTCGAATGATTCTGCTGCCTCACCGATCCCGATCCATCGTAGCTCCTTCGACTATCCATGTCCGAATTCCTAGCAGGCGTAGGAGGTGGCACCTTACCATTGTCATTAGCGACAGCATCATAATCGCGTTTGTCCTTCAAATAGCTATCAATGGTGCTATTGATTTTCAACACTGAATTCTTCAGCCCGTCATTCAGTTTGCCTTTAACGCCTTCCGTGGCTGCAGCGGCTGCCGAGTTCTTCTCGAACAACTCCAGCTTGCTGGCTATCTTGTTTTGCACACTGAACTTGTCACGACGTTCAAAGGAGTTCATTTTATTGAAGTCCTTGTGGTCGGTTTCTAGCGACGATGTTTTGTGGGTCGCCGAGCTGACAGCGGAAGCACTATTTGATGGGTCCTTGCCTAGTGTCGAGTACATCTCATTTGACGAAACATTTCCTCCGTTTGACGAACAAACAGAGATTGTATCGGCGTTGTCGATCCCTTGACGCTTCCGGGCTAATTCCAGTTGGGCCTCGCGCTCACGCATGCTAGCAGTTCGTTCAGGTTTTCGTGGGGCGATTGCTGAACGAATTTCACCTAAAGTGAACAATTAAAGCAATAAATCCATTGAAACCTAGAAAAAAAATCATCTTAAAATCCGAACGTCCTTACCTAGGTTAGCGTAAACATTATCCGATTTGCATTTCAATGATCCTGTTGTGGTTCCGGTGAACCCGACTTTCTGCTTCTTTCGTAGCTCCGCGCTTTTTGGTGGGGGTGGTCGCGAGGGCTTTTCTTGTTCGATATGGCGTAGTGGCGGAGCTGGAGGCTTTCCAGTCACCATTGGCATGATTTCTAGAGGCCTCGTATAGTCCTTAACAACTTCTACCTCGCTTCGATTAATGTCTATTGGATGAATGATCACCAGGCGAGGCTTTCCCACAATACCATTATCATCACTGGCCGCAATCTCGGAATAAATGCCGTCCTTTTTATGCAGATTGTCTGTAGTTTTGCTAGCACCCATTCGAAGGAACTTTCTAATGGAAAACTTATTTTTCTTTTTCTTCTCGTCGACCAAGCACTCTTCCGACATGGATAACACCTTCCTGGGCGAGGGTTCTGGAGTGGACGGTTTCGGGATTTGATTTTTTCTGTTAGAGCTGATCGTGTTCAGACTACGGAATTTCGGATTGATAGTTGCACGCTCTCTTTTGTCCTTCTCACGTATAACCGGTGAACTGGACTTGGTTCCTGTGAAAATATTTCTTGTGTAAATGGACGTGTGTTGATCCTCATTCGCCTTTTGTTGCTGCTTGATCATTTCTTTGGTTTCCTCTGACATTGTTCGCATTTGCAAAGATTTCGTCTCGAAATATATCATTTCAGAGCAATTGGACGAGAACTTATCTCTGTCCTCTAGTCCTGAAGGTGACGGCGGCGGGTTAGGAGCGCGTCCCTTTTTCAATAGTTTCGAATATTCGCTACCCTCCCTGCGGCTTAATGTCGAACCCGTTTCAGATGAGCTATCTGGTGGGCTGTGCATCACTTGCTGCAGTTGGGTGATAACATTTTGTTCAGCACAGGTAGGCTGGCGTTTGGCAAAAGTCTTGAGAACGCTGCTGGACGGTTTAGCAGGCACGTCCGGTTTTTTGTTCGCTATATTCTTTTGCATACCGTGCAAGAATGACACTCGAGGATCAAGAGTGGGAGGTGGTGGAGATTTGGGCAAGGCCGGCAAAGTTTCCACATTTCCATCAGGATCGGCCGAGCCATCTGGTTCTCCCGCAAGTTCTCGGCTCTTCTCGACGTTAAACTCCTGGTTCCGTTTAACGCACGGAGATTCTTCCTCAATCACTTGAATGTCTTCGTAATCGGAGCTGTTCGCCTTCTTTTCAACTTCATTTTTGGCCATTGACTGATACTCACTGCCAATGGATATTCCGATGCCACTATCTGATTCACTACGATTCATATTGTACGATGTCTCTTCATCGCTGCTTCCATCGAAGCTGGATCCTGTGGAATCAATGGCGTCATCCGAGTTACATTTCGTCACGATCAATCCATCTGAGGTTATTTTGCTGCTCATATAGTTTCCGTCATGCATTGAATAGGACGTCATATACGCGGACGAAGAGTATATTGATTTGTTAGTATCCGGAGTCACAGCCCCACTATCCGTTTCGCTATAAATTCCAGGAATATCACTCATCCCTCCTGTCGACTCAACCACATCATAGTATGCCGATATACCGTTTTCAGAATCGGATGCATTGCTTTCCGAATCGGAAAACTTATGGAAAACGTTAACTTTTGGCTTGGTATGGTCTTTTGTAATCGGAGGGTTACGGGCAATTGATTTCTTTGCATCAGCACTTGATTTCAGGACACAGTTCAATTCGGACGTTATCTCGAATTTGATTTTGCCATCCTTATCAGATTTAATTTTCTCGGCTTCAATTTTCTGCCGCTCCAGTGTTTCAGATATTTCCTCAAGCAAAGACCTTTCCATGGCTCGTTCGAGTGGAGGGCTATTCTGAATGTTATGGGATTTGGACTCGTCCTTCTTAGCTTTGCCGTTATCGTTCCTAATTTCTGATTTTGATTTTGTGGTATTCGTTTTTGCTGAGTGCGGCAGTTTCATATTGGCCCCGAATGGCATTACTTGTATTTTCAAAGTTTGTTTCTTGCCATCCGAATCGACTTGTGGCGTTCCAAGTCGCAAAGCAGCAAAGGATCTTTTGATATTTTCCTCGGGGTCGCCCAGTAAATTTCCATTGTTCGTGTTAAAATCGGTGTTAGTTCTTGTTAGTCTTTTCAGTTCCTTGTCGTCCTCATCATCTGTCGCTGTATGCTCGTCACGATCGTTTACCGGCGCACTTTCCTCCTCATCTGTGGTATTTTCATTTTCCGACCATTCCCCGCCGAATCCAATTACTTCAGTCAATTTGTCGGGAAAACAAACTTTCGATTTTTTCGATTTTATGCGCAATCCTTTCATTATACTTTTCGGTGGTGGTTTTGTTGCATCCTTTTTAGTTACAGTGATTGGTCCTTGAATGATGATTGTTTGAGTTGATGATAATGAGGCACGTTGATGTTCTTCGCGTGATTTAAAGCAGTTTGAACATAAATCCTTCTTCCAAGCGTTTTGGGAGAAACGAGGACATATGGCAGAAGACATGATGAAAGTGATGGCTATGTGTGTAGAGTTATAAGAATGTCATCTTCCTGGAAGTTGAAAATAAGAATTTGTAAGATTTTAGATAGTTGCTTATAAAATATATATATATATATTGAAATACAGTTTATATATATTTTGAACAAAAAACGTATCTTTCAGATCAAATCAGTGGTTATTTTTCAACCAACTTTAAATTAGTATTTTTTTTGGAATCGAAGAAGATGGCAGTGTCTCCCTATTTGAAAAAAAAATTTGCTTAAAACAAAATTCTCATTTTTAAATTCAAAATCCTGTTTTTTTTTTCGAAGATTGCGAAACTGTGTATTTAAATATAATGGACAGTCAATATAATTTCTTTATAGCACATAGTGACTAATTTTGTTGCAATGTTGAAAAGCACAACTATTGATGTGTAAGCAAGTCAGATATTATTTGGATTTAAACAAATGGTTTGGCCTCAACTTTTTAAAAACAATGTTAGGAAAGCAAATTTCTTTGAAATTAGATCCCACCTTCTAAGAAATTGTGTGTTTGCAAAGAGGAATTGTCGCGTAGGCGAAATTAACTGCAGATTAACACAACAATGCCTGTCGAAATAAACTTTCTTAATAATTGCCAAGATTCCCATAACTTACACATCGCTAAAAACATCTAAATTTGTTCAGAAAACAATCATTGTTAGCTATGAATACTATTCACCCACAAAGGTCATTCCACTTGGTGCAAAAGAAGCCATTATTGATGCTCGTTTGAAATTCGTCCAGTTAACAAATTTCGCCTTGGATAAGTAATTTTCACCGCAATTACATGTTGTTACTGTCTAGTTTTATTATTCGATGCAATTGTTACTGTCGCAATGTATTACACACACGCTAGAAAATATGCCGCACAAGTTAACGATGTAATTTGCGCCCAACAAGGCTAGCTAATTACAGCGCTTTTGCATAAATTAATTGATTGGCTAATCCCAATATAGGTATGCCAATTTAATATATTGGAGAAATTTTTGCATGAACTTAATTACAACACATTGTTGTTTCAATAATTTCATATTGCCTGCAAACATATAAGCATGTATGTATGATATAACGGCTAGGAGGATACCTTTGTAGCTGTTGCACAAATTACTAGATTGTCAGGGTGTAAATGGGGTTACGAATGTTACCTGAATGTTGCCGAGGCAGATGAGTGATTATTTCATGTTTTTTTTTTGGAATCAGGAAGGTGTTGAAAATGTTGTTCGAATCTTTCCACAATGCAAACAAACAATAAAGTTTCGAAAAAATTGGATGCGAAATTTAGGCCCACAACAAAGCAAAATGATTGCTTGATGCCTGAATAGGTTAAAAATGTGCAGATTAAAATTGCAAGCACGGAACGAGATAGCAATTAAAACAGATCGCAAGTCATTAATCATTTGCAACAACTTATGCATTGGAAAACAGACTCATTTCTTTTTTTAAATAAAGAACGGCAATTTAATTTCATAATATAAAATTCCCAAATATTCTAGGTAGTATTTGCTAAGTTCTCACTTATGAATGCTTATCTAATAAGGGTATTGAATGATCAACAAAAGACATTGCAAATAGGTTTGCAAAAAAATGTTTTACTGATATAATAACGTTCCAAAATATTCTGTAATAAACTCCATTTTTTTCATTTCACGACGATTTTTTCGTATTTATTTCAACAGATTTTTGCAATTTCTGTTTTTCAAGCGTTTTTCAGGTTGCAGAAAACTTTCGTATAACAAGGCATTTCTCTCGCTCTCGCTTTAACACAATTTAAGGATTGGGAATAACATTCATACAACACACATACTTCTCGCCCTAGAGCATCAATTATTGAGGAGATGAAAAACACAAATTCCATGCAAATAACATCTGAAACATGACAAGATAGTTTAGGGGATGATAGTACAGTTGAAAGCGAAGAAATTTAACATTTTTCTTCAAAGAGTGCAAACAAGTCGAGAATAAGCCGCATTTATGGAATTATATTTCCTAAATGAAGATCCCTTAGTCAAAAGCAGTATATAGTTCAACCCTTGACTGGTGACCGGTGGGTCTCAAACAAACTTGTTATACGGAGGCAGCCTTTCGCACACTTATTTGCAAAGATTTAATAATCGATATTCTTAACTATCAATTCATTTACATAGTTTTCATGGAAGTTAATTTTTCATGAAGTTTCCTAGATTTTGGTGAAAAAAATATTCATATAAATATTCATTTGATGTTTTTTTTAAATACATTATTTGGTGATGAAAATCTTCTGCATCTTTCCGTAGAAATGTAAGAGTCAATTTTTTAAATATATTCTAAATAATTTTCATGGAACTGTTCGAAAAATAAATGTGAGAAGAATTCACGTTAAGCAGTTTTTGTCAAAAATTATCAAAACTATTATTTTTAATTACTGGTTGAAAATTCAAAGATAAAGAAAAATTGTGGCTTGAAAATTTTGGTACATATTATTTTACATCATATATGTTCAGTGTGTTTCTATTTAGATCTTCTTTTAAAAAAAATTACAGCCTATTGGCATACAGTACAAAAAATTTATGTTTAAATATTCTTCGTTAATTTTTTTTGGTAAAATTGTCACTCAAAATGAGCTGTCGTAAATTTATCAAGATCGATTTTTCTCCTGAAATTATATCTACATAACAGTAAACGTCTGAGTGATCTACAAAATAGTTTTAATACTTTTCTATGGATTTTTTTCACGATTTTTTATGAAAAAAAATCTGGGGAGTTTTTAAAGGGCGGTTATCTTTCGAGGATCAAGTAAAGCTATTGTGCATTTTCTCTTCCTCAAGAATTGTAAATACTGAGTACACAGACAGTAAATCGATTCACAAACTGGAGGACACGATCGTTGAACCGAAAGAGCTGAGGACAAAGTCTTCAGGAGGTGAAGGCTCGAACTGGATTCATATTGCTATTAGTTACGATGGAAACTTCATATTCTTTCATCTCATAAAAAAATTTTTTTTGAAAAACTGTTTAGAAGGGTTATGATCACGAACAATTTTAGATTGGTGGTGACTAGAATCGTCTACCCAAAATCATGAACCTATTATTTTTGTTGCAACATATTACTATGGAAAGTACTTTATCGTTGATATTCTACTGGAGAAAATAAGCCAACCGTTCATGATATTATCGTCAAGTTTACAACTCAAAATCAATTAAGAAGGTAATAAAAAGGTGTCCAATATTTTTGTTGATTGATTCAAAACTGTGCTGGACTCGCACATCTTCAATGTTGTTTTTGATTTATATATCAAATACCAAATCAAGTCTGTATAAGGATAAATTCAAACCGTTTTATCTAATTATCACAATATTTTGGAAATGCTAAACGACAAGTTTATTCAAAAACCGAACAAAGCAAATTTCTGTATAAACAAATTGAACCTTCGATTTGATTAATTTGGTCCAGCAAATAGACTTTAAGGGTTTCCCATACAACCTTCATCGTCTCGATTACGGCGATATGTTGCAGAATGTAAATTTTAATTAAATTAGTGGAAAAAATGACAAAAATACTTGATTATTTATCTACTTCACGTTTTCATTTCGGCACGTTAATAGCATAGTGGCTGGTCACGGTTTCCTACCCTAAATATTGTGATTTTTTTCTTTTTTGATTCTCCTCCAATGAGAACTTTCGAAGCGGATATGGCAAACTCAAAATTTCACTTTTTATTTCTTTGAAAGTATGTTTGCAAGAAATTGTGCCATTTAAGATTCATACTTGTTTTTTCGGTTGCTACTAATGTACGCCAATCATCGAAAAGGTTTATAAATCGACATCCACAATTCTGCAGGGACTAGAATTGATTCAATTAAATTTGATTCATATAATGCCCGTTCTCTTTACGGAAGAAACTGGTCAGATTACATGGGAGCTACAATATGACTTTGCAAACTATCTACTAATAATTTTACCGTAACCTTTTGCAATAATGGAAGATGGTCGCAATAGAACCGACCAACAGACCTACATTTGCACAATAACTGGTAATAGAGCGCGAATGCCGCCGATAAACCGGTTCATTGTTCAGGTACCATATCTGCATCGATATCGGAACAGCTACATAACTTTTTTTTGTGAAGATGAAGACTGGCTTCGACATTGGTATTTCTTGCTGACCAGGGATTTTCATTCGAGGAAAAAAAACACTATCTTATTTTGTTCACAGCGAAAGACTTTCAAACTGATTTTGTCATAACATCCTACTGTTTTTCTTGTAAACTACTGGATGGCTGATCGAATATTGTTTGGAACATTCGATTACACAACATGTGTCTATGAAAGCATCAAAAGTTTAGTTGATGAGATAAGAGTGCATGTTGGTTAGATAATACCAAAATTTTTGAACAACCTATAGCCTTCTGTATTGATGCCTAGCAAAGGCTAAAGATTGATGCGCCCCTCAATTAAACTCCCTGAAGAATGACTAAGCTGATTAAAATATTAGATGCGGTAATTGATCCCTGATTATCGATTAGTGACTCTTCGACCTGAAAAATACCATGTAATCTTAGCTTCTGAAATTTCACTCCTTGCTTACTCTTTGTAAAAAGTTTATATAACAATTGACTTGGAAATGATAATCACAATTCTCACAGGAAAGTGTTCATTGTATGAATGCGTCGGTAGCATTCTGCAAATCAACATACTCTAGTCAGTGGATTATATATGAATTAAGATTGAGTGAAAGCCTTTAATCAGATTAATCGATTGATAGAGATGAATGTATTTTCAAGTCAGAGTTATAGATATAAATTCAGGAATTTATCTTGAAAAGTTTAATTTTCTTCGCCAATTCAAATGAAGAGTCGAGTATCAAAAAAGTGGAGTGATGGGCTGTAAAATAAGACCTGTGATATTTTCCTGAAAATGAAATAAACTTGAATTTTTAACGTAAAACGTTTGTCTTCATTCGTCCACAAAATCTAAATTCTTGACCCATACAACCCTTGCCGTCCATCGTAGAATTAAGTAGAAATACATTTAAAAAAATTATAATCCATTGCTTTATTTCAAGCAATGTTAAACAATATTTTGCCAGAAGATTAATTCCTTCAACAAATTGCAGTGCGTAAAGTAATTGAAAATTGTTAGATATTATGTTTCGTCAATTCATTAATAAACCAAAACTATTACGAAAACGCGAGTTTCGGATGCGCATAGTAATTCTCAAATATTTAATCGAAAATCATGACTTATTCGATTTATTCGTCTTTTTCAATACCATGATACAAACAAAACTCGATGGTTTCAATTGCTAAACGTTCTTAATACTGTTTATGCCTCTGGAAATATGGCACATCCCAATTGAATTGAACGCTATTCCAAATGAAAAAAATATTTTTCCCAAATGAATTAAACTTTCCTCCAAATAAAAAACTTCTTTCCAAAATGAGGTATACAAGTTGATTCTATTGACGTCTTTCAACTGAATGTTTGTAACTGCTGAATTTATACTGACGAAAAAACTGTTGCACGGCAGATTTAGTATCAATTCCACTGAGAAGTTTAAAGGTGAATGTTTTTTTGACTATTTTAGACCCGAATATGATGAAAAGTAGGCACAAATCCTTTCTACTAGAAATCCAGCCAACTTAAAATCCTTCGTTTTTAAAATGTCTTTTAAATTTTCGTTCTTGAAATTGTTTTGTAAATTTTTCACGAAATTGAGGTGCGATTTTGTTTGCAAGCGTTTTATTTTTTGCTCAGAATGAATTCTGCTAATGTATGTTCCGTTGGCGGATGTCGGTAGAATCATCCTGTATACCGACTGAGAAAAAGTTCAATTCATTTGGGGAAAAGATTTTTTCATTTAGGGTAAAATGCAATTCGATTTCAAAAATCTATATATATTAATAGCATTCAATTCAATATTATAATCACACAAATTTCCATTAGTTGACTAATATCGCCCAATTACACTTGTTAGATATAGGGATGCATACGACACATCGATGTTTTTCAAACATCGATATATCGTTAATAAACATCGATGTTTTAACATCGATATCGAAACCTAAAACATCGATGTAACATCGTTCTTCATGAACGATGTTTTATGAACGATGTCAGCTACACACACAACTTTTGCAACCCTTTGAGAGATTGACAAAAGAAATTTGGGGGCAAAATTTTATCCCAATCATTCCCCTTGTAAGCTGCTTACGAAACATGCTAGATAAATGTTCACCAACATTTGAATGCACCCTTTCATTAAAAGCAGAAATTGACAAGGAAGTTTCAAAGAGATTTGACAAACTAGAGCAATGTTCATCGTTGGCAATTGCTACCGCCTTGGATCCTCGTTTCAAGCTGATGCATTTTAAAGATCCTATTGCGAAGGAAAAAGTTATAAACGAATCAGAAAAAGGCGATAATAATGAAAGTGACATATGGAGCTACCATACAATATTGACGCACAATATTATGGGAAAAATACGAAAGATACAACTAAAGCAGAAACAGAATTTCATATGTTCATGTCATCTACTGTTACTCCTCTAAAGGGAAATGCGTTGGAGATGTGGAATGACATGAAGGGGTTATTTCCCAGGCTTCATAATTTAGCTATGACCTATTTGCCTATCGTGGCAACTTCGGAACCCAGTGAGCGGTTATTCTCTAAAGTTGGAGCTACAATCACCCAGGAGAGAAACCGCTTACTATGAACCAGGTTGTCAAAATTATTATTCTGAAATTCTATGTTAAAATAATAAATACATACTTGTTTTCCGTTAAAATAAAATGATTATTCTTTAAATATAAATGTTAAAATAAATTAAGTAGTGTCTTATTTCTGCTGAAAAAACATCGATAAAAACATCGATATATCGTTCATAAACTTCGATATTTCTAACATCGATGTTTCACTGTTCAAAAAATCGATGTTCTATAATCGATGTTTTTATGAGCGATGTTCCATCCATATTTAGATAGCCGTATTTTAGTGAAAATATCAAGTGAACTCATGAAACTTTCTTGAATTTAATCATTTAAGTATTTTACATATACCTCTAAACTATATTAAAAAATAAATAATCAAGAAAGGAGGAAGTATTATCGGTCTATATCTTGTTCTGTTTGTGTTTTGTTGATGTTTTTTTACTAAATAACGATCCGAAATGAACCCCGAAATGGACACGAGACCATTATAAAAATTTCTTCTTTTATATGAAGGTAAATTCACATGAGTGAGGGACACAAAACATAACTAACCCATCCAGACGCATAACTACACTAACTACAACCACAAAATGATAGTTCAAATCATCTGCATACAGCATACGATAGTTAGGAAATGACATTATAAATGAAGACGAAAGGACTGGGCTCAGAATCGAACCTTGCAAGGCTGGAAAAAAACAAATAAAATGAACAACGTTTTTTACATTTCCGACATGAAAATCACCCAAATGATCAATGAATTTTAGTGCACTTATTTGAAATCATATTTCAAATGGAACATACTCATAGCATAATGAATTTCATTTATGCGTCAAAGAATTGAAAACCGTTTCGTTTATGAAATATATATACATTCTACGTGATTTATCATTAGCAAATACTAATTATCTTTGCTTGAAGATACAAAATTTATGCTTCTACAGTTCCTGCTCCTTTTTGATGGATAGTATATGAAATTTCTTACAGTAGCATTTAACGGAAACGAAGCGTGCCTAGATGCCAAGATCGATACTATTGATCATGCCAGCCTGTTAAAAGATAAATGCACATGTCTAGTCACGATTTAACATAAATTTATCTAAATTACCATTCTTCATTTACAATTGCCATCAATCCTTTACCATCATACAGTCTTACACCTAACAATTCAACATGGTACTGACCTACAATAACATGACGGATTCTCCTTTTCCCTGAAGAAACTTGTCTAACAATTTCGTATGAAT
Organism: Oxycera nigricornis; assembly: GCA_963942545.1. Classification (NCBI taxonomy): domain Eukaryota; kingdom Metazoa; phylum Arthropoda; class Insecta; order Diptera; family Stratiomyidae; genus Oxycera; species Oxycera nigricornis. The sequence goes on along the minus strand of OZ012660.1, from coordinate 107,507,157 downwards.
GGAGTACGCATCCTAATACTGGATTTCAACTATACAGTTAGCAACTTATACCACAAATAGAAACTAAGCCGGTCAAGACCAATGCATTTGACCATTTATAACCTGGTCGTTTCGTGGCGAAATCAAGATAGTAGCTAAGAATCCGGTTTGGAAACTTTAGCTACTTCGATTCAGGAATTTCCTTAGTTTGGCGAAGAAAACTCGTATCTACAGTGGATGATACCATGGGCTCGTGAATGTTTGTTAAATGTATAAACGCAGCAAATGGATCTGGATTGTGGTATGTTGGATAATTAACCAATATATAAAGTGTTTTAAGTTTTTCTGCATAACTCACCTAACTTTACTAATGCATACTTGGTAGGTTCAACCAAGAAGCAAAGTTGGTGTGCGCTATTAAATTTCTGTAATGTTCAGCAGCAACATTTCAAGATGCATAGGTTCATATACTTGGTATCGGCACTGTTCTCCCATAAGGCTAACCTTTCGTTAATTTGAATAAGCTAACAGTAAAAAGATATTCGATGTTAGCTAAATACAAGTATGTACTGATCACCTGGTGTTCGATTGGCTTCATTCAATGCTTCATCGAATCATGGATGGTGCTTTCCCAACAAGAAAACACTCAATGAATGCATTTGAATACTACATGTATCTACTTGGTTATTACAGTCCCCGTTAAACATCTTTTTTCATGTAGACGAAGATAACCAAGCAATTACAAGACTGGGTAAATTGGAAGATATCCGTAAAATTATACTTCTGAATTGACCTAAAACAATTTGTATGCTGGCTTACTTGGTGGTAACTATTTGCTCGCGGCATTGATGCAATGTCGAATTGTAATTGCAGAGTGGTAAGAGGTGCTGCATCCATCAAATTGTAGCCTTCAGCTACAAACTATCTAATATGGCAAATTGATCCTGAATGATCAATCTTGTCATTGCTTACAGTCAGGTGAAAACAATGTTTAACGTCCAGTCTAGGCTAGACTGGAAGCTACAATTTCACTCCGGTCTTATTGGAGATAATTGACTAAACATGTTTATTAAATAAAAAATCTATGTTTTGTGTTTCAAATGTATCTTTCTTTTTCTGTAAGGGGTTAGTACCGGTTATAATTTTGAAAAATAAATTTTTCATTTTTCAATTTATTATAACTTCAGAAATCACGTCTCAAAATTTTATCAAGATATTTCCAAAAATAAAGTTACGGCTGTTTGAGCGCGCACGCCTTTTTCGCTTTGAAAGCGATATTTTCGGCAAACGAAACGTGTTTTTCTCGAAATGAAGTTTTTCCAACTGCGGAAACTTCTTCAAATTTGGTGTGCTTCTTTATTCAAGTATCTTGTGTGGTAATCTACCACAATATAGGTTAAAAATCAATCTCAAAAAAAATTGGAAATGGCGAAACAAAGTGAAAAAAACGGTTTTCCGAAGAAAAAATTTCAAACAACCGCCATTTTTTTCCGATCGTTTTTTTTCAAAATATTGTGGTAGAAGGTAAGAAACATGCCTCTTTAAAATGCGTTTTGATTTTTTTATTTTATATTCTTCATTCCTGATATTATCTATCCGCAGTGGGTCGAGACATTTTTTGAGTCATCAGCTTTGTCGCTCTCTATAAATTAGTAGAAAACTGAAAAAAAAATTTTTTTTTGTAATTTTCAAAATGTGTGTTTTACCAATGCAAATTTTAAAATTTATATACAATAAAGAAGCTGAAACAAAAAATATTGAAAATAAGCTGTTTTTTAGCATTCTAACCGGTACTACCTCCTTAAAAGACATCAGCACCATCTCAGCCAAACTTATCATGTGGTGTGGTTTATAATCGAATCAACGGCAATTAATAAAAAGCTGATTCTGATAAAAATGAATAACAGAAAGCCAGTAACGGCTTCAAGAAGGTAGTAAGGGAATCATTACTTCTTTACATTCAAACATAACAATATCTGCATTTTTCCAGATTGAATGAATTATTTGGATCTTCCATACAAGTGAATGAGTATATGATATGGTATGGTATGCTGGCGATATTTTTAAATAGATGATTTCTGGTATGAATTTCACTGAAATCAATCAAGATTTTCAACATAAAATTTAACGTTAAGACATCTGGCTGCCATTGTTTACGAATAACATTCCCAAATCCACAAGACAATAAATTTATGCATTTTTATTAGTTTTTTTGTAATTCCATTGACTCTACCAATTTTTAAATAAATATGTCGAAATTTCAGATGTGTTCAAATATATCGAAATAAATATCTACTTATTTATTTCAAATTTTCATTTCACCATACCGACTCATCTCATAAATTAACTTTAATCCGTAAAAAGAAGAAATTAAATAATTCAAAATTTTAGTAACGTGACTGCATCGTAACATCAGCAACAAATCCCATCATACCACACATCTTAAGAAACATATTTTCAAAAGACAATATTTTAAAGTTGAATTCAATTTACATATTGCATGCAAATCTTATTGTTAAATCGAATTTATTTTTGCCATAATCTTGTATAAATTTCGCCATATCTGTTTCACGTTAATGCGACATTGAAAAGAAATGCATAACTGTTGGTGCAGTTTTAATTCTATCGAAACCAATGGCACATGGAACAATTGCTAGATATCTAAAGTGAAAGAAAAGCGAAACGACTGCAATCTGAATCTGAAACATTTTCATCTATTTTTATCAAACGTGTTCAGCCGCTAGTACATTCCATACTTCAACTATGTTATACTAATGACTGGCACTTCATTGAACTCCAGTCGAAATATAAACATCGAATCAATATTATTTTTCAGGAAAAGATGTTGAATTCTGTAGCGTCGCCTAAACATTTGAATTTTGAAATCTAAAATGAGTATGAAAAGCAATTCGTGCTCTACAATTCTAAAAATATGCACACATCTATTTTGGATTTAAGGGATAATTTCTTTTCTAGGGAAAACAAACAGACGGATGCCCTGAATTCGTAACATGAAATGCTTTGTTGTTCTAGATGTTGCAGCCATTAATTTTATTTAGACACAATGATGCAACAGTGCTATATGTACGACTTGCCAGAAATAGCTTAGTGTGAAGAATTTCGTCCCTGGTACCTTATAACGTCGATAGAATGCTAAATAAATCGTAAGAAACCGTGAAGATTGCGATTAGTAAGTAGCCAAATACTTGCTCAAAGTTTTACTCAAATAGAAATTGCTGACTTCCGAAAATCACGCAGACTACTGTTATATTTCTCCAACGGTTATAACTCTTCTATTGATTAAATAAAGTGAAAAATTTATCATTGGGTACATTTTCATATTGTTCAAAAACTATTTAAATCATGCTGATGTTAATTGGCAATTTAACATTTTTTTCCTTTTACACAATAGAATTCGCTGAACAATTCTTACTGCTGCTGTAAATTATTTATTTCATCAATGCTCAATAATTTTAACTGGTAACACATCATCTGTTGAGAAACCCTATAATATTTTTTATTCTTCTTCTGTTTTTTTTCGCAAAATATTACACTCAAACTGTAAAAAAAACATCAGAAAAAATCATTTGAATGAGTAAAAATTTTCTAAAAGCAAACTTAAAGAAAGACATATTTTTTTCTAAAATAAATTTACAGAAGTTATTTGCAGGAATATGAAGCTCATAAAATTATTCTGATGTCTTTGAAAAAAAATGCAGGGAAATTTCTGTGGAAACTTTTTACAAAAATCAGACGAAAAAACATGCTGAATACTTTGTGCTTAAGAAAATTTAGGGGAAAGGGTGAGGGGAGGAACGGAAATTCTGTGAACATTAAAAAACCTATTTTCACTATAAAATTTAGGTAGATGCTTGTCTATCGGCGATAAAATCTATGAATACTTTATTTTATTGCGTGCGTTTTTTTAAGAATTTTTTTCAAAGTATATATTTAATTTTTCCAGGCTTTCTAAATTATCCTTTATATATTTTGACAAAATGATTTCGGAATCGCCATTTTGTGTCATTTTTAAATGTCCTTGCCAAGAAAATATCTCTAACGTAACCTATCGACATATTTCATCGTTCAAGTCATTCTATTAATTTTTCTAAAAAAATTTAAAGGGAAACTTTCATTTGGAAAAAATTTTTCGACGTAATTTTTCTGCATATTTTTTTAGTAAAAGTCCTTTTTTACAGTTTTCAACTGAATTTTTTTTAGATTTTCTTCCAGCAAATTCTAAAATGTGTTTAGCTTCACAAGTTTTTTTTACCATAAGTGAAATATTTTTTGGAGAGTTTCTTTTTATTGCGGTCGATGGTTTCCACATGCAGAGGCTTTAGACTGAGGATAGTAGATTGCTTAGAAATAAACGTAGCAGTGGAAAGTAGTCAAGTAAGATATTGGAAAAATAAAAATATATATGTAAAAATTAATATATACGTAAATATGCATCTTTACCTAACGAAGCAATTAGAAAACAAAAATGAACATTAACAAAGAATAAACACTGAAAAATGCAATAGCAACGCTAATAGGTTTGAGGGAAAGTTGTTTTTCATGAGGAAAGAGTAATTTTGATTTTTTTAAAACTGTTTCTTCACTATTTCATCTTATGAAATTGAGTAACTAGAGATCACTAAACTCTGATGTTCACAAGATCAATTTATATTGCGTTCTTCACCTTACCTTATAATTTTAGTGAAAACAAAAGCTTGCATCATATTCAGCATCCAGATTTTCCGCTCTGCCGTTTCCAAAAATTACGGACATTCTCGATTGTATCGTTACTACTAGAAACATGTAGTTTCTGAAAAATTTCTCAATGTTTTCAGTGGTTAGAAAGTGAATCTGTCGAACCTATGCCCACAAAGTTTCCCTAAAATAATAGCTACCTCGAGGTCATTAAATTTACCATCTAACTATCGTTGTCAACTCGTCTTCGTTGACAATGAAATGACTACTTTATCTCATCATGCAATCATTCACCTCTATTAGGTTGACATAGTTACCATCTCAACTATAAAGAAATTCCTGGGTAATTTTATCAAAAGATATTTACAAGCAGTATAGCTACAAAGTCATCTTGATATTCGCCTATTCGCCAATTTGAATAAGTATCTCTGGTTCAGCCTTGATAGTGTTTTCACTTCACGCGTAATTTCTTGGATGATTCCTAACAAGATTTCTGATTTTTTTTCACGATAAATTGTTTTCATCTTTACGGTTATTGTATTGTTTAATTGGAAACACGGTGTAAGATCAAACGAAATAACGTTTAACATATTTGGGGTTTCGCTAGAGCTGGCTGAGTTTCTGTTCCAGTCAAATGATTTAAGATACGAGAAGTTTGACCTTCGTGTTACTTTTTTAGAGAAAAAAAACGCTTTAAACGTGTTTTCCAAAATTTTAGTAATAGAAACGAAGGTTTTTACTTATGGTGATGTATTAAAATACACCGAAGATATATGTTTATAGTTTTATTTGAAATTGTAGCTGCAGGCATGCAATCAACAAAATAAAGCTCTCACATGGGATTGATTCGAATGAAGTCAAACCACTATCTCATGTTCTTGGCAAAATCTGACATCCTTTCATTCTACTTGAATAGCGATTGTGTTTTAAATTTACTACAAAGTTAATTTGAATTTAAATGATAATAATGTCAGCTACGATTTCTAGTTTATTAATTTTCGCTGCAATGCTCACAGCTTTAATTCCAAAAATGTTTGGCAAAAAGGACTGCATTTTACATATTCAGTCGCTGCTTATTGCTAGATGATACCAACATTAAAATTTCTGTTAATAATTGAAAATGAACTAGACATCCGACAGCAAGATCATGACTTCAACTTATCTAGTTCCTGGCCTGATATATGTACGCAATACATTTACCTATGGCAAATGCAATTATAATTGTTTCCGTTTGAAATTTTCTGAATTTTTTCAATTTTCTTCCAATCTTACTTGCATGCAATCAAGTTGAAGTTTCTTTCCTCTTTCAATCAAGATGATTATTGCATTATAATAAGAATTGCCTTCGGAAGTCATGCAATGAATTATCAGCGTTTTTGTTTTCTTTTCCCGTTTTCTTAATTTTCTTGGGACTCTCGTTTCAATAAAAATCAATTATTCGTAGGTAAATATGTAATTGAAGTTGCTTCTGGATACCATATACAGTATGTGTGTTAGCTGAAGTTTTATGTACACATATGATATTTTTTTGCGGAAGAAAAAAACCTTGATGCAAAAGTTTTTTTTTTGATTACTCTCGGTATTGAATGGTATTCGAAATTTACGATTGAAAATAGTATTTCTGCTTACAAAAACATTCTAATACGATTGGCAAAGCGCTACGATTCGACTGAATAGAGAGTCAATTGATTTCCTTTCCAGGTAAAGTAATCAATCACGAAGTTGATGGTATTCCTCTTCATAGATCTTCCTCCGCATTTTAATGGTGTAATTGCTTTCGAAAATCGACTTACAAGTGAATGAAGAGAGCTATCGATTGTTGTAACTTTCTGCTTCTTCTAGATATTTTCAGTTGCATTTTTCAATCGATTGCAGCTTGGTTCGTTTCACCAGTTCCAGATAAATAGATAGATTGGTGAAACTATTGCCACGCCATAAATAACACATTGGTCTGAAGTAATTCGCCAAGGCCCTTCCATACAGATGCTTGCACACTACGTTTAGCTTTCACTTACTGGATCGGGGATTGCATTCATTCAATCAGGCTTTTGAAAAGTCAACTACATTTTTATCTTGTCCCCAAGATACGTACTCATATGCAGAGCAGCATAAATACGATGGTATTTATCATAGTAAGATTTACTTGTTGTGCCTTTGGCACCACTGTACTAGTTTGTATTGTAAGACTCGATTATGAGAAAAATGTAATTGCAAGAAATCTTTCCCGAGGCTTTCCTTTCCCCCTATTTAACGTTCGACGTTTTCGTCCATTGACTTCTTCAACTTGTTCACTCTACCTTAAACGAATTTACTCACTTACTTACTTATTTGCAAAGTTTAGTTTGCGTGCAATAGAAGCGAATGAAGAAACTCACACGTGACTTAATTTCACTTTTCAAGTGATGCAGGGCTGTGGCGAAGATCGTATGTGATGTGGTGAAAATTGCATGGAATGAGTAATAATTATTAACCTTGGACTAGCTTAGTTGTTGGAAATGTTGAATTTTCACCAGATCCGGCCAGGTTAGAAAACATGTTATTTTCTAACCCAATCATTTATTGACTCCTGCAATGAAGCGAGGAAAGTTTTGTCACTCAAGTGTCTGTGAAACGTTAGTATTTAGGATTTTATCTATCCTTTAAGATCCTCGTCTTACTTAAGTGTATTCAATAAGGAATTCCGCATCGAAAGATAATATATGATATTTTTTGATTGCAAAAAATATATTTGACATCGAAAACTGATGATCCTATAATTATTGATTCGGACATAATAATTTTTATTGTGACGACTAAATTTTTCAAGATAATTTTCCGTTAAAACTTCATCATAATTGCTAAGAAAATCATGAGTCCAGGGAATTTTTAACGAATGGTTCGATTTTTTCAAAAGACACTTTTTAAACCCTAGTATAAAGGAAAATAATATGATGTACTATTCCGAGAAACACCTCCAAAATCAGTTCTATATTCGGACAATAAATGACTTGTTTCACAAAAATATACAAAATTGACATTGTTAAAAGATTTTCTAATAATTTTAATTTATTTTAGAGAATTAATCCTGTTTCAGAGTAATATTTGAGATGGTATTTTGTATTGGTTTCTATTTCATCAATGAAGTATCAACGAGTTTCTATAAATCGTATTTTTTTTTAAATATAAGAAAAGACACTTGTTTTCTTTATTATACGATACACTGAAGAAGGACACAACTAATGTCCGAAATGTACATTTGGTAATAATAAAATCGAAATAGTATATGAAAGGAAACAAGTGTCTTTTCTTATATTTTTATTTCATATTTATTATGTAATTTTGTTTTCATTTAATCATAACCCAAAATCCTTTTAGTGACTCTCATGGGAATATATCCTTGAATTATATGGACTTAGAAATTGGTGAAAATATTATACAAAGTTGTCTTTTCACAGAAACAGGCAAAAATAATAACCATGATATTTAGATGAGCGTTTTTCCTTATATTAGCATTTTTTATCAGTTTTTTTTCGATCTAGACAAGTAAATTTATAGATATTTCCCTAACGTAAATTTTCGTTAATCTATTCAGATAAAACGCTCCATTCTTTTGCATTTTTTGATATATTTAGTTTCTATAATTATTTGTATTTACTTGATGCAAATATTTTAGCATTCATTTATTATTTGATTGCAACAAAAAGGCAAAGTTTTCAGCAAACTTATTAATTGTTGTTGCATTGATAATATATAAATCTTATTTCTATCTTATCAACGATACAACGGAGATTCTCGAATAGATTTGGATCGTCTAATTGACAAAAAACTTGTTGATATTGCAGTGTGTCTCATGTATTTATCGTATTGAAGTTAATTTTTGAACTGCCTATATTCGGAAAAACTAGATTCTTGTCTAAAGTAAGTTCTGGCATATAAAAACATTTCCCACCAAGTGAATGGACGCCGATTTTTTTATATTTTTCAAGTAAAGGATTTGGCATTTTTAAATTTTATTATATTTAATTTATCCCCGATCATTTGCTTACTTCACAAATCAAACAAATTACAAAATAATTAGAAAGTTTCGTAAATTGTCTTAAAATGTGAAATTAAGATATAATCTAGCAACTATGTAAGTCTTTCAAAAGTTTACATTTACAATAAAATGCATTATTCTTTACCAAGAAACAGTACCGCAGAACGATCCCATCCCGTCCCAGGCATAAGTGCATAACAGCACGTCTCCACTTTTTGCACTCATATTACACTTGCCAGGATGTATACATATGTATGTAAATGAAAATACCACACACAGTCTGTCTCAAAGAAATGGAAAAATCTTCACCGACAACAGTACACGTTTTTATGAGTCGATTTTGTAAGCAAAAGAACGGAAGAATGACTTTGTGCGGTTTCAATTTGGTGGTCTGCTCAAGACTTTAGTTTCTTCACATTTGATCCACACATTCACTTGAATAGTGCATTTTTAATGGAGCTGAAAACCGACAAACCGACAAACAAGTCTGACTTTGAAGTGAATCTTTTTTGAACGTTTCGTGTCAAGTCCTTTATGGGTTTTTTCGGCTGTGAATCCATCATGAGAAGTGATTTAAGCATGTATGTATATTTCCTAAATGTTTTGATGGCAGAGTAACTTGTTGAAAGTGACGAAAATGATATATCAGGGTCAGACTTTAATGATTCAGTTATGAGTATTACGAGAATTTCGTCGCCAGTAAATCTAAACAACTTTTTTTTGGTACCGCTTTGGTATCTTTTGCGTTTATAAAGTTTCATTCATGTAACTTTATTGGTGATAATTTCATTGTAACGTCTTTAAAATTGTTAATACAATCTAGATGCCATCCCAAGATATGCATGAAGTTATTTTTCATTCTATATTTAAATTTTGTCTCAGGTCATGTAACATTTGTACAAAATCAGTTCAGAACTTTCCACTTTTTCACTTAGTATTTGTACAAATTAATGCTTGAATAGCACTCACAAGAGTTATTTTCAATTGAAAAATCAAAGAAAATTTTTATGGAGTTTCTAGGAACAAGTCATCTCCTCAATCAGCTGTATTAATTTTTTGCGTCTTAAAATAGAGGAATGAGGTTAGAACGAAACGAATTGGTTGAAATCAGCGAAATTCCAAAGTTTAGAAATGTATAGTCTTTTTTGATATTCATAATGGTTGTAGAATTTTCTCACTTTTAAATTTTATGTGAGGCATAGTACTGCCTACGAAGACTGTAACTTTGTTAATCAGGCTCTTCCTTCTGACTCATTTATGTTAAGGTTGTAATAAAATCGTCCATTCTCAATTAAACTTGATGCTCATCATGTTTTACTGTGTCGAATTTGGTCATAGTTCTGTGGTTGAATCACCCATAATCGACCACTGCCGATTCTAATACCGACCTACACACCTTGACGGTAATAACCACCGAGGATTCATCTCACTGCCGACGTCCAATTTAAAATATAGACTTCTAATAATATCATATACGCCGCCAAACACCACCAACTATAGAAATTTTCGTAAACCGGAAATTTCTAATCGACATTCACATGAATAACACCCAGTCCAGCATCTTTTTTTTGGGAAGCCTTGCATACCACAAATACACTCTAAATGTGTCTCAGAAAAGATTTTTATCAAATCTGTTATTTTTCTTCGAATAAGTGGACACAATCGAATGCGTGCAGGCGGTATTTTTCGTTCATGGTCATAAGTAGGCTTTCTAAGTGTTCAGGAAATGCAAGCAGCTTGAATAGATTGATTGATATCTCCGACATAACTAATGGGCAGAGTCAGCCCAGGATTGAGAAGAATTGTCGCGAAACAGTGCTTCGTCTTGGTGATATATGTACATAAGTGAGATTGGGGTGCAAATAAAAACTAATTTCTAAGATTCTTCTAAATATTTACCGTCAAAAAATTGCAAATGATTCTTTTAAATTTAAAAAATACAGTCCTATTGTCGTTTAAAATACTGCATAGCTAATCGAAGTTTTCGATTAAATATTTAGGATTTCAACCCTTATAGTCGTATAGTTTCTATTCGAGAATTGTATCACCCATTCTCCCATCCAAACAATCTGAAACGAGCTAATTATAATGATTCTAAAGGCACTTGAAGCGTTAACTCAATAGATTGACTTGTTCCATGTAATAATGAGATATATCATTTGAAAGACATGGCGGCAGGCTAGTGAATCTTGTACTGATGCTGATTTAATGCTACTGTCTAGACTTCAATGACTAGAAGTTGAGGAATCCGTTTAAGTAGCCATCATAAGATGCGGGATGAAACACTCCCGCATGTGTGATGATTTCTTTACTTCGATCTTTCTACTTGGCTGTGCCCTAACACTTGAATATCACTCGTAAGATGTAATTATTCACTTTTAGATTCAATCAGAGAAAATATACTTGAATGACGTGAGTATTATACAAGTTTACATTAAACAAACATTAATTAGTCAGAGAACTTCTCGGATGCATAGGAAAACGTAATTTTTAATGTTTTCGAAAAAACTACTTGAAATGAGATAAACTATATGAATCAGAATATGCATTTGAGAAAAATACAATCATGTGAATCGTAAATCCCTTGCTAGTACGTGAATTAAAAAAATAAATGCAGTACAATTTGCCAGTTTCCAAAAATTAATTAATATTCATTTGATTTATTTCGAACAAAGAAATTTTGGTAATTTTTCATAAAAAAATATGTTTATCGTAAAACTTGATCCGGATTTCTAAAAAAAACTTAAACTTTTTCTAGACTCATTCGAGTCACAACTATTTGATTGCTTTTTTGATAACTACACCGAAAATTCGCTAAACAAAATTTAACCCATGCCCTCAATTTCTAGATCGAATTAGATTGACTGTTGATTGCCACTGATTTTGTTGTCTATTTTTTCAAAAACTTGTGAGGTCGATTTTAAACACATAGCGCAATATTTATTTATTTTCGCCAAAGCAAGGCAATCACATGTAAAAATATAAAATATAGAATATAAAATTACAACAAATACTTAACCCTAAAATACATGCTACACTCTACATTAATTTACACAGTTGTAAGCACGTCACAATTTAGGTATGGATAATGAAGGGCTTTATAAATGCAGGATTTAAAATTGAACTTGGAGATGGTGGGGGAGTAGTGTTTGCTCAAAGTGTTAAAAATCTTACAGCACCTATTAACAGGTTCATTATCTGCATACTTAGTAAGATGCTAGTATTCCGTAAGTAAACGTGTATTACGTGTACTTCTTGCAGGTACATTAAGCTTTATTTTTTTCGTCACATACTCCACATTAATGTGGCCCCTAATCGCGTCAAAGGTGAAACAAGAGGACAACACTGTTCTTCTGGCTTTAAGAGTCGAAAACTTCGGAAACTCCAATCTAACTACATAAGGAGGCAAGGTCTCTCAAAGCAAAAAACAAGAATTGTTTTTGGACTGATTCTATTCTCGTATCATGAACTCCAAAAATTGGGTTCCATACATTACAGCCATATTCAAGTAATGGGCGAACCATTGAGGTAAATAATGATTCAGCTACCCACAAATTAATTTAAACATATATTTATCATTTTTACCGTTATTTCCACAAAATTATTAATTAATTAATTAATTTAATTAAATTTAAATTAATTAAATTAATATTTTTTTTTGGAAAAATATTAATTTAATTAATTAATTAATTTAATTAAATTTAAATTAATTAAATTAATATTTTTTTTTGGAAAAATATCAGCAACAAAAATTTATTATTTAAGTTTTTATCATGGGTTAGAACCTCCTGGTCTATTCGACAACTTTTGTCTCTTAGTGTGCTTTTTGGTTAACGACTTGCTAACACTATTGTTGCACATTAGTGGAGGTTCTTGTTTCCAGGTTTTGGCCCGTACCATTGTTAAATGGGAAGTGTGGTTTCGGCGTACCGAGTGGCTCCTCTTCAGGTGCTGCCTTTTTAGCCACTCGGTACGAGACAGCACTAACCCATGATAAAAACTTAAATAATGAAAAAGCTACGTAGGCAGACATACGAAACACATTGACAGTCGATATAATTCACACATGTAAAAATTACAAATAGTTGAAATATAGCGAGCTTGATCCATCAACAAGCCAGCGGTGGAAGTGCTGTCTCGTACCGAGTGGCTAAAAAGGCAGCACCTGAAGAGGAGCCACTCGGTACGCCGAAACCACACTTCCCATTTAACAATGGTACGGGCCAAAACCTGGAAACAAGAACCTCCACTAATGTGCAACAATAGTGTTAGCAAGTCGTTAACCAAAAAGCACACTAAGAGACAAAAGTTGTCGAATAGACCAGGAGGTTCTAACCCATGATAAAAACTTAAATAATGAAAAAGCTACGTAGGCAGACATACGAAACACATTGACAGTCGATATAATTCACACATGTAAAAATTACAAATAGTTGAAATATAGCGAGCTTGATCCATCAACAAGCCAGCGGTGGTAGTGCTGTCTCGTACCGAGTGGCTAAAAAGGCAGCACCTGAAGAGGAGCCACTCGGTACGCCGAAACCACACTTCCCATTTAAAAATTTATTCTTATTAGCTTAGTTAGTTGGTAAGTTTTTGGAGAAATGCTTCAGTTTTGACTTTTTTATTTAACATATTCTGTTGTAAGTTTTGAGTTTGGTCAACAAATTTGCTCTGTCGAAAGTTATTCGCTAAAATTTAAAAAGGAGTCTTCGAAAAACAGATTAAATATTTTCTTATTGATTAAACAATTTTGTTAAAAATTAATTTTTGAATTTACTTTCACATCAATAATTTAAAAAAAATCGTTAGAATAATTGTAAAATATATCCGGAAGTTTTATAAAATCTGCTCTTATTAGCAGAATTCATTTTTCAGGTGAATTTCTGGAAAATTAAAATTGATGACGTCAAAAATCACATGAAAATATTTAATACCTCTTAAATATCACATTAAAAATGCACTTTTCGTAAGGTTTTTTTTTTACATTTTTTTCATAAAATTTCCCTTTCAATTATTTATAGATGCTTTTGAACATATTTTAGTCAGAATTTTTTTTTGGAAAATACAACATATCGCGAATTAGAATATAAGCATTGATAAAAAAATTCTGCTTGTAAGTAGAATACGAAGGATATTCTCTAGTTGTATATAAAAGGTATAGCTTCTACTTTGATAATCAGACTTGTGACTTTACATTTAAGGCGAATGTGGCAAAACAGAATTTACATGATTTAAAATGTGAAGATTGCACTCTTAAAAAACACAATAACTGAAAGTCTTCGATTAGCAAAATGCAAAATTTCTAGTTCCGCAAAAATTCTAATTCCTAAAATTCATTGACTTTCATTTAGAATTGATACTTTTCATAATGTTATAAAACAAAAAATTGCAAGACAAAGATTGGGTAAAATTTATTAATATTTGCAATGAAAAACTCGTACACAAGAATCGCACATGCAATAAAACATAAACATCTCTTTCAAATATCTCAACCGTAGAAAAACATAGGTTCATCTTGTTTTCACATGAGTTTCGTAAAAACTAAAAATTGCTCAACTATGCTGAGTCTATTCATCTAAACAAAACAAGAACAATTTAGCATTTTAACACTTTTTGCACTAGATAAATTTACAGCTTTTGTCTTTTTATGTGCGCCGTTTCGTCCGACGAAGGTAACCAAAGCTTCCAAACAGCCCGAAATAATATATGCCAAAGGTGTTTTTACCGTATGAGTTGCATCATTCAATCGTACATACGAGTATTGTGAGTAAACGGATTGAATTGTAAGATATGTGTAGATGTTTCGATTCGTGAGGGACTCTTTTTGCGTTAAACGTGCAAAGAATGCATACAATAACTGACTTGGGTCGTAATCTTTCGTAACAAGTTCAATTGGGTCTGATTGTAATGAACAAGAAGCGTTATGTGCCACAAATGCTGACTGTATCCATCAATTGCCGTTGCGAAGACCTCATATAGATAAATACTATGTGGCATGTACGGACGGACGTATGTTGTAACAATTGGAAACACACTGTAGATACTCGCATGTTACTGATAAGTGTATTATCCAGAAATCAGGCCTCACTTTGTATTCATTGATGGTTTTGAATTTCTCGATGAAGACCCATCTATTGTCGACGCTTTGCGGCAAGTGATAGATACATTAATTCAGATACGAGGTTGATGTGTTACATATAAATTAGAACAGACTGTGATTGATAGTAAAGATTCTATTAGGACTGGACCGAAAGATTCGCTTAGAAACAAATAAGGAAATGTGAAGTGATTGCATATCCTGATACCACAATTGCAAATTTAATTGATTTTTTTTTTCAAAATTTAAGCAGCTGTTCCATTAAAATATAAAACGGTTCTGTGGAAACTATTGAAAATCTGTCCAAATTGTGCAGATATTAATAAACTTTGATCGACTTAACAACAATTTCTTTAGAATAAGATATATCGGTAATATCATTCGTATGAACCCTTTTTACATTGTTACTTTTAATGATTTTTTTCTTTTCTATTTAATTTTTTTTTGTCATCAAGAAATAAAGTTTTGTTGGTTTTTTACAGAAATTGATGATTTTATAAATTTTATAAATATTGATGACTGTGTTATGCAAATCGGGCTAAAATTTTTTACGAAAAAATCCCAATTTTGTGCACTTTTTTTATTAAATTAAAAAATGCCTCCAACAGTTTTTTTATAAACTTTAAGGAATCACACAAATATTAATATGCGTCGAATGACACCTTAATGATGCAAATTTTATATTTGGTTCGCGAGATATAGTCCATGACAGAAATGACCCTGGAGGTCATGGTGACTTTTAATGATTTTTTATTTCTACGTATTTCTTTTTGTAATCATTAAAAAAAGCATTGTTGATTGTTTTACAAAACTGTTTAGAGTATATAACTTTTAGAAACATTGATTACTGTGTTGCGCAAATCGGATTAAAAATTTATTTTTTATGAAAAAAACCCTATTTTCCCACTTTTTGTATTAAATTAAAAAAACGGCTCCAACAGTTTTTTTTCAAAATTTGGTGGAATTACAAAATTGATAATACGCGCCGATTGACACCCTAAAGATACAAATCCTATATTTATATAGGGGTCAAAACAACAAACCCAACCCCAAACAAAAAATTTCATTTTCATTTAATTTTTTTTTTTTTATGAATAAATCAGTAGTGAGATACAGTGAAATTACGCAACTTATGAACGATCTTTTAACAAATCTCAAAAAGTGCAACAACAAGGAACAGCAGTTCAGGGTGATAGCTGAACTTACAATTAAGTTTTTTTATGATACCAAATAATCAGTCTATAAGCATTGTCATGTGGAACGCACAAAGTATCTGTGCACTTCACACACGAATTGAATTTTTCTCTTTTAATAAGGACAAAAAATTTGATATTGCCATTCTTACGGAAACATGGCTAGGAGAAACGAACAAATTGTACGATAGCGAATATTCAATTTATCGAACAGATCGAAAAGACCGTAAAGGTGGTGGTGTAGCAATAGCTGTTCGAAAAAGCTTATCCCACACACAAATATCTCCTCTCAAAACCAAAATCATTGAAAACTGTTGCATCGAAATCAAATGCATCAGTCAAACATTTTGCATAATTGGAACCTACTTCGCAGGAGGAAACTGCAACCAAGACATCGAAAATAAATTTACACATGATTTAAATATTTTTAACAGGCTTAGTGGAAAATTTATAGTGGCTGGTGTCCTTAATTGTAGACATACGGATTGGAACTGCCTTAGTAACAATCGATGGGGTAATTTATTACGCAACAAACTTTCAAATAGCCATTACAATATCGTGTTCAGTACTAGCCCTACTTACTACCCCAATAGATCCAAAGGAAATCCTTCCACAATAGATATCATTCTAACAAATTGTCCTCCGTATATATCTCACCCTATTGTCACAGCACAATTCACCAAGTTTTGCGTATTAAAAACCTGGTTCAAAGCAATTTCCAAGCTCGAAAATCAACCGGAATGTTAACCCTAGATATAGAAAAAGCATTTGACAGTGTCTGGCACGATGGCTTACTTCATAAAATGTTCTGTGTAGGATTCCCGACATTTCTATGTCAAATCATTAAAGACTTCCTTTCAAATCGTCAATTTTATGTGAGAATTAATGACTCTCTCTCCCATATCTTTGGCATTCCAGCCGGATTTCCTCAAGGATCTGTTTTGAGCCCGATCTTATACAATATTTTTATAAATGACATACCAGACATTAAAAACTGCAATATGAGCCTTTTTGCAGACGACACTGCATTACTTTGCTCCTCGGCAGACCCCACATTCATTCAAACAAACCTTGAACATGGATTTATTCAACTCGCAACCTATTTTGAAAAGTGGAAGATAAAAATAAACCCAACAAAAACTGAGGCTCTATTCTTCACACGGAACCGTAAACCTGAACTGCTCCCGCAATTTCCACTTAATCTAAAAGACTATGTTGTGCACTGGAATAAGGAATCTGTAAAATATTTAGGCATTCACTTGGATATGAAACTAATATTCAAAATATATAGTGAACATTCAATCAAAAAATGTGACGCGTTAATAAAAATACTATACCCATTAATCAATATACGGTCTTACCTCTCTATCAAAAACAAAATATTAATTTACAAGTCTATGTTTCAGCCAATACTACTTATATGGAGCCGTAGTGTGGAGGAGTTCCGCAAAAACCCATATTAAAAAAAATCAAGTTAAAGAAAATAAACTTCTAAAAATGATGCTAGCCCTTCCATTCTATTATCGCACTAATGATCTTCACGAAATTACAAAAGTCCCTTTAATTGCAAATAATATCATTACTATCTCTGATCGATTCCTGAACACATGCGTTTCTTCTGAAAATGCACTAATTCGCAAACTAAAGCTATAATTTATACACTCGATGAAACTTTCTGAAGAAACCAAACCATTTTCCGTAAGAATGCCATTATTTAAATTTAGGAGTAAGTTATTAAGTTAAACTATAACTTATAGATTAAGTTTTATCATAGGTAAAAGCCACTTAAAGTAGGTTTTTTACCATTTTCCTTCTACCATAATTATATTATTTTATATTAGTCTATATCAGTCTATTTCCAAAGTATTATATAAACTAGTGCCTATTTAAATAAGATCCGTGTAAATATTTTGGCTGAATAAAAATTGAATTGAATTGAACCAGTAGTGAGAATCGGTCATAAAGTGTACCTATTAGTTGATTGATATTAGTTCTTTATACTATTTTATGCTTAATTGAGTAAATTACTGGCGGGAGATGTGTAACTTTTCGCTTATAAGTTAGCTATTTTATGCATATCTAAATATCGGTTATCTTACTTTAGTGGAGTAATTTTGGTGAAATTATCACGATAACTTCGAAATGGCCACTGATACTTAATGAAAGCAAGCGAACATATTGACCAGATGGACAATTTCTCTTTTTAAGCCAATAATATTTTGAACGCATTATGCAAAAATGCACGAGCCAATATTTATCATGTTTAATTTTAAGAAAATATTTCCAGCTTAATGATTCATACCTTACAGAAATATTTGTTGTCATTGTAACTCAAGTCATACACACATGTATGTTTCGTAATAAATTCAAGTATCTGTTATATCTTGAAGAAAATTTCACCTTCACTCACTACCATCTGCGGTAGGCAAAAAACAACGTGGAAAAAACCCCCAAAAAAATGATATCTTGTAAATATTTTTCGGATGCTTCTTACGGCCACCGGCAAAATATTTCAGTGAACATTTATTCAAAGACGAACTCTCCAGACAGTTATATGCATGTATGCATGGCGGATATGTGGCCATAAGGTGGAATGAAAAGATACTTTCAATTTTTAATAAATCATTTCCGTCTCATGACTTCTGTAAATTTTCAATCTGGCCTGACACGACATTATGTTGAGTATGAGAGATACAGGCAACGTTTTTTTTCGATACCACTTTCAACTATTTTGTTATTTAAAATATTCGCATTTTCCATCTTAAAATTTTATTGGCTTTCCACGCATTTGCAGAAATTTGAAAACTATGCAGTTTTTCTGAACACCAGACAATTATGTAAATTATTCCAAATCAGTGAGATGGTTATAAGAAAATTAACTTTCTTTACCAAAAAAAATGATCGAAGTGGATAAATCACATTGATTTTCAAACATAATCCTCATAATAATATGTAAACCACAACTAGCGAAAAGACCATGTCTTCTGTGATGACTAGAGCTCTCCTTGGCTAGTAGGAAAGTATAAAACATGCCACCAATCCATATTTGGATCTGTTTTTTCGCAGGGAATCAATTTGTGACTCAGTTGAATAGATTCAGCGACCACACGTGAATCTACCTATGTGTACAGATTACTACACCTGGTCAAGTATCTCGTCATGTTTCAATTTTTAGCACTTCGCAACAATCTGACCACTTATTTCTTAGAATGCATCTAGTTAGACTACGACTCAGCACTTTTTATCATGGAAATATGGTAAAAAAGCTGGAAGTTAAATAGACAAGATCAATTATACAGTTGGTCGGTAATGTTTGTGAGTTTCTTTTGGCATAGTTTCTATTAGAAAATGGCCATTTATTCAGGATAGGCGTGGATTTTTATTTAGAGAGTAGAAAATGCCTACTGATTGAAATCCATTTGGAAGTTAGCTTCTGAAAAATAATTTTTAATTCAATTTCACCTTTTGCGGACTGTAATCAGGTCGATAGGTTTCTTGAGCTTGAGAAATTACAAGCATGAATCTTCCTCGACTGTCCGAGAATAAATGATGCCTTCGGTTAATGAGCACGTATCTCTTTTAATTTTGCGAAAGCAGTAGCCTAGATTTTTTAGTTACAATTGAGTAGATAAAATTCGCTGAGGTTTTTTCCAATACAAGAAATGGTATCTATACGCAATACCTACCGTTATAAAGTTATTGTCCGGCAAACTATTAAAATCTCAGTTATGTTATCACAGTTAAGTAGATACTCAAAAAATTGAGCGCTGCACATGTAAAATTGATATGTCCACAATAAACATTAACAGATAATAAATGATAAGATACTTTCAAATGGTATTTAGCTAGGTAACCTAAATTCATGTGCATAGATATCGTGCTTGCCCGGTTCCCTGAGCATGTTAAGAAATTTCAAAAATGCAACAAGTTATAATTGGGATTGAGTTTAAAGTTGGCCATAAAAATTTGGAATTTAGTTTCCATTAATCATAAATTAATAGTTCCAGTAGCAACTCTGATGTGGATCATATTTCTTGGATATCTCTAACTACTTTTATTATATTACGCTTTTCCGAATCTAGTTAGTATATTTTTTTCAGGTGACTGATTCAAGCTCGAACAATCGGTTAATTAATCGAATTTTAAACATAAATGGAGTTAAATAGATGTTTTTCTCTGTATTACATACCTTTTACAAATACTTTGCAGTTGTATTTTCGCCACTTCAAATCATAAGTGCATCTAAAAAATAAAAAAGAAAAAATAGTTAATAATAGGCATAATTAAGTTTCAAATGTTTTGCGAAAAACTTTCATCTTACAAAAAGACCAGCATGAGGCTTATTTGCCTATTTTCCATAACTTTGACCTATTTTCCGTTAACAAGGTTGTATTTATGCCAACATGAAATATGCAAGCAATTATGGCAGCTTGCTCTCTAACTCGTTACCATATAATCTTCAAATGAGGTGGTTCATAGCTGAATGTTAAATGTTTCAATGGTATTTCAGTTGATAAGCACCTAGTGCTATCATTAAACCTGATTGTGAAAATATGTTAAGGAACAACCCGCTAAAACTGTATTCTGGCTTTCTTGTTCCGATTCCTCAACATGCAAAGACTAACTGCATGAAACATTGTTCAGTACAAGTTGGTCTATGAAATCTATGAAAATATCTTTAGTAAATGATGTTAGCAGCATAACTGAAGATGAGACACGGCAGATGCCGAATGAATGATCTTTGGGCAAATACTTGCACAATCATTTGATTGAAATTCGGTATTCAGTTCTTATTACTATTTATAAACATTTACAGGTCAAGAAAGGCAAAACAGTAATTTCTCTCCCGTCTTTAATTCGAATTTGGGGTCAAGAAGGCATGAAAAATGTAACGTAGCTAATCAAGTGATGCTTAATTTGATTTCCATGCAACTAAGAACTAAACGCTTCAATGGGAAAGAGTCTACACTCTTCTAGATGCGATGGTGAACTACTTTGTAAGAAACTCTGCATTAAAAAGATATTCAATCTCACGTAAACTTCATAGAAGCACCTAGTCTTATGGCATATTCACGGAGTACCGGATTCGTACGCACCTCTGGGCAATGAATTGGCAAGAACCTCTGATAACATACGAATTTCAAGCCGTCCGTTACGGTCGAATAGCTGTCGAGATGTTATCTGACAACCGACTTTGAGTCCGGAAATTACCTCGTTGCAAATAGCCGTAACAAAGTGGTTAAGTTAAGTCTTAAAGACTTGTCACGGATACTAAACACCGTTGTACCATTGAGAAGCCATCGAAGAAGAAAGAACGATCATAGATAGTTTTGGCACACATTTTAATATCAGGTTTATCTCTTCAGGCAAGCAGTACGTACTAATTATTCATGATACACGCATCATCAATTTAATATAATATTCCGTTTTTATTGAAAGGAACTGTTCAAGTGAAGAAGAAATATCTTGACTATACCTGATGATCGCATGAATATATTGAAGTCGTTCTGTGAAAAAGAAGCTCAAATTCGGGGGGAAAACTGATCCAGATGACCCTTTAGCAACTCAAAAGAGGACGACCTAATGCACTATTTACAATAAGGTTTGCGGGAGAATTAACTTTAAATATCAATCAATTAATATATCAAAATATACACCTTTTCCCAAATGGTTTGGAGATTTCCTAAAACGCTTTGTTGAAATGCAAATGGAAGTTTAATTAATTCATCAAGTTTCGAAATATATACGAAGTAAGCTAAAATCTGTTGGGAAAAAGTTTAAAAGTTTTTGGGAAAATGATCAAACCATTCAGGAAAAAGTCAACTCAGAAATACTATATAATCAAAATAGCTTAAATAATAGCTGATCAGGACGCAAGCAAAATATTCAAACAATTTCAATATCATGGTAGTATGGAGCAGGAGTAGTCAGGAGCAGAACAGGATATGCAGACCATAAAGTTGTGATGTGGTTCCTACAATTGACAATTTTGACGCCCTACAAATCGTAAACTATCAATTCTACAATATATCACCAAAAATAAGTTTGATAGACAATTTAACGTTCCATAATTGTGATTCAAGGTTGTTCCGTAAAGTCACCAGTTTATGATAAAAATTCAATCCAATAAAATTTAAGAACCTGTAGTTTAAAAAGGGAATGTTTTACAATGAGTAATGTTGGACAGAAAAGATAAAAAATCTATTTGTTACAAAACAGGGTCGTGATATTTTTTCGTAGAATCAACGGTTTCTAAAATAATAGAGAAAATTTTAATCCAAAATGGCGTCCAATATAAACATGTTTTAAGGTCAATGGTTTTACACTCTGCATGCAACATTCTACTTATTCTCAATGCCAGAATTAGAGTACAGCGTATATATATTATGAACCTCAAATTTTCATTCTTTAGACTGGACTAAAAGTCCATTAATAGGACTGGGCTATAGGTGTCATTTGATCTTTCGTTTATCAACTATCTCGATATTTGAATCAGCAAGAGTGGTTACTTTCCAATGCAAGCATGTTAGACTGCTGTTCAATCCCCGATAATGACGAATTTACGCGGCAGATCAATTTCAACCGAACTAAAGATTTCTTCTCAAAGTGAGAAAAAAGAGACACAAAAGAGACAGCAAATGATGGATTCTGTCATTATTTTATTTTACATATATTTTGAGTGTATGTGTAATATGTGGACCTAACGCGGGAAGCATATAAAATTTTACTCGGTTGGATAGTTTGGCATCATAAATTCTTGGTAAACGATCAACCTTATCAGTTCTTCGACAGTCATTCTTGGTCAGGTCATTAGTATTCATCTGCGTAACATGACTGTCGTTATCTTCATCGACCATGCCTTACCAGGCCCTGATCATGTTCACGCAAGTTTTTCTAGTCGAGATAACTATTTTATGACACAGTAAATTTCCGAGCTACAAAATTCGCAATAAATCGTGTGTACAAAAAAACATTTTGTTTGTGTAAATATTTGGAAAGAAATTTACCTAGGAGCTACTTATTTGGTGAAGCTGTGGTTTTAATACCACACATTTTTCACTTATCATTTTAAATGATATAAATTGAAAATAATCTTGCAAGTACTTGTGATCCTTAATGAAACATTTGAAAAAACTTGTGAAAAATGAAAAATTTAGAATCATAAATTTCGATTACCAATTCAAAGTCCACGAAGCAAAAAAACATACAACATAATTCGAAAAAAGAGAGATATTCAATGGGTATGGTCAAATTTTCGATATATACATAGTATAGTCCTTCAAGA
Organism: Oxycera nigricornis; assembly: GCA_963942545.1. Classification (NCBI taxonomy): domain Eukaryota; kingdom Metazoa; phylum Arthropoda; class Insecta; order Diptera; family Stratiomyidae; genus Oxycera; species Oxycera nigricornis. Next base: position 107,483,890 of record OZ012660.1, on the reverse strand, counting down.
GTTCTTCATCAAAAATTGAAGTTGATTCGAGTAACATTGATGAAGTTATGGGCAGTACAACAAAAGTATGTCTCATGAATAGGCACGCGAAAAGGATAACATTCGTATTAGCAGAGCTGATCAAAAAGCTGCAAAAGTGTGCAAAGAAGGTCGAGTCCTTAAAAAACAATACCGAAAAGATACTCTAGACTTCTTTGCTGATAGCCTTACACTTTATGGACCCGGTATCGCCGATTCTGTGTGATTAGAGAAAAAAATACTTTTTTTCCAAAAAAAATTTCAAACGCGTTTTCTGTAACTTTTTATTTTCAAAGTCGGTGAGACACGGAATTCAAAAAATAACGAAATTTTGAACACTTCTGTAAACATTTTAAAAGGAGACGCTGTCAAGGAATTTTATTTTTAGACTATATTTTTTTAAATAGGAATTTTTCCGATTAAAACTACAATTCCAAAAATAATTTTTTTTCGTTTTTTTGCCTTAAAATTTAAACCAAAAATGAAATAAAAAATAAATGAAAAAACTCGACAGTGTTACCTCAAGAAACTCATTAACTAACAGAATCTTATCGGTTTTTTTGGTTTCAGAGGATCCAGCTGTTAGTTATGTTTCTCACGGCAATTTACATTTTTTGGGACGTCTATACATTTTTACACTCCCCCAAACTCCCCTTCAAACCTTAGCTTTGGGACGTCTTTACTTTTTACCCCCCCCCCCCTGGGCACTTAAATTTGGTCGAATATAACATTTGCAGGTTTGTGAAATTTTACAGGAAATATATCAATTATAAGATCTTCGGAGTATTATTTAAGCCATTTTTGTTTACTGTTTACAAAATGCCTAATCTAATTCGATTTTCAAATATAATTTTGTTAAGAAAATAATGCAATGAAGTATTTTTCGCGTCAAATCGGTCGTCTAATAATTTAAATATTTAATAATGTTTCTTGGATTCACATCGCTTAAATAATGATGATGATCAATTAATATTTATTGGGATTAGAAGGGAACTGAAATTCTTTGAATTAGAGCATCAAACTTTTTCTTAATTTATTTATCAGCTTGTTGAAAACAATAACAACATATTCACAAGAAAATTAAACTTAAATTAAATAAAGGAATAAAAAAATTATTCTAAAAGGTATAGAATACTATTATCTAAAAAGGAAATATAAGATATGCTATTTACTTTTAGATTAAATGATTTGAAACCATTAGCGTCTCAAAATCACATTTCCAATATCGAAAAGTCAACTTTCCATATTCATCGCATAGCGGGGGCGTTCAAATGATTCAAGGTGTACTGACTACATATACAGAATGATATTCAAATAAAGCTATATTTTCTTACTACAGTTTTATGAATATTATGATGCTAGAATTAATGAATGACAGTGAAAATTATCATGCAATATTCCACCCGCCCAAATTTGTCATTGCTTCATATGAAAATGATCTGCCGGCTTTTAAATGCAATAACCTTTCCCGTGAAGGCCATATGTTAATAACCGGCATGCTCCCCATAAAAGGTAACGTGATCAAAGAAAGAAGTTTTACAGTAGTTATTTCTTCATTTTATTGTAGTTATAAATGTCAGGCTTTAATGATGAGAAAATGATTTGACAAAACCGTAGATTCATTTAAATTGATCTTAGGTAGATGGATAGACTGAGGGTGGATACTTTGTAATATCTACATGGCTGTATCCCTTAAGAGAGTTATGCAAAGCCTTACATCTTTCCTTGATTCTTTGATTTCCAAAGTTATAAAAAGTGTTTTTAATTTTAATAACGATGAAAAATTTTAATAACGATAAAAGTTGCACTTCTCTAGTTAGACAAAAACTTGAAGACTTGAGAAAGTTAGGCTGGTCATATTGATAAATTGTCAACCGCCTAGAGTGTTTCATAAAAATGATTTAAGGAGAATTGAAACACGCAAAAGCCACAGGACTGTCCAAGATATTCCCCGGGCTAAAAGAGACCGAAAAGACAAATTGTTCGCACATCGAAACGGAGCCCAAAATTATCAGTTGTTGAAATTCATCGCTGACTTTTCGAGGAAATTAGCGATATTTTGGTGATAACAGTCAGAATACGTCTTTTGGAAGCAGGACTACATGGCATAAGAAAAGAATGGACTTCGCACGGGAGCATTTCATCTCGAAAAATGAGTGAAAATTCATCGTTTGGAGCGACGAAACAAAAATATGTAAATATCATTGGTCCCAATATCAGAAGATATGTAAAACGATCAAGATTTAAGGAATTCGAGCACGGAGGTATTTGGGGATGTTTTTCGTGGTTTGGTTTTGGACCATTACACCGTAAAGAAGAAGCTTTGACCAAAGAAAAGTACGTCGACATCTTAGAAAACATCATGGTGCCGTGAGCTGAGGTGAATCTCCCTATTATATCGAAGTTTCAGCACGACAACGCCCCCAAAACATCCGGCACGACACACAAGGAAGTTTCTAGAGGATAACAGCTTCGTCGTTATTGACTGACCATCAACGAGTCCGGACTTAAATCGAATCAAGCAGTTGTGATACGGATTTAGATATTTTTGAAGATATGTATGTTGTTTCTAAAGATTGTGAGCCTTTATATTCGGCAATGAAATGCGACCGAATGCTGCTCCGTCAAGGACGAAAACCAATCGAAGATAATTCGCCTCGGTTACAGCGGATATCGAGGATAACATTATAAATTAAAAAAACCTCATTCTATATGACTGTAGAACTAAGATGTGAAGGTAGTCGATGTTATTAGTCCATTTAGAAGTTAATAGGAGTTATGCATACAGATTTGTACATGAAAAAGAGCAACGCTCAATCGGAACCCAAAATATCAATTGGATAACAGCGAGAAAATATTAAGTGATCCTCTGTTTACCTTCCCAACCCTTCCTCGTTTCTTCAAAATTCCCCAAATTATGTTAGATATATCTTATGAAGCATTTGGTGCACTATAATGTCCAAAAACGTTATTTATTTCATATAATGCATTTTAAATTGGGGGAAAAAATCAAAAATTCAATTTTTATTGGACAAACTGTCGTTTTTTCAACATGCATGTCTTCTCAAAAACTTGAAATAATTGCAAATATATTATGCTCAAAACGACGCCGAATTTGATTAACTTTATTTTATATTTAAATAAAATTTTCTTAAAATTGCATCGTTTAGGACTTGTTAGTGCAAAACTGAAAAAAAGTCCGCAATTTCGAGATTTTTGTGACACCGCTTATACAGCAGAAACTTGGTGCGAATTTCAGTAAACTATTTTTTTTTTGTAACACATGCAAATGAAGAGATTAAGGGGGTACCTTTAGACACTTCAAAAAATCGATTTTTTAAAAATTGTTTTAATCGATAGATATATCGCCTAAGAATATCATGTCAAAATTTCAAAAGCTAATTCTCAAAATTGTGGAAGAGATGCATCCCGGAAGTGCCTGGCGCCGAGCCCAGATAGCTCTTGACCACAAACTTTAAACGGCCTTTTCTCGAAACCATGTTTTTTTAAAATTGCGTAAGTGATAATAAAAAAACTAGTGAATCGATTTTCATCATCTAGCATTCATTTTAAAGAGCATAAAAAACTGTTCTATAAAGACTAAAAACAAAAAAAAAACACATTATTTTGGGACTATTTTTGACTGGAAGTACAACGAAATTTTTCGTCAACATCGTAATTTTTTTGAGCCTGTTTTGAAGGGTTAATTTTCGAATTTCGCAAATATTTTAGTCTATCTACTAAAAAAAAACCTCTCGAGTAAGAAAATGTTTGGCTTGTTGATTTCAGATGAAAATTGGAGACATGGCTTTCAAGGTCCTTGAAAAATTTGTTAATTTTCAACTTTTACTTTTGTAGAATATGTTTTTTTTCAACCTCAAACATCGCCTAAAATAAATATTATACTGATTTAATAAGAACTATCTTCATTCCCCCACAAATCAGTTCCAAAAAAGACTTTTTTTCGGCCTCTAAAGGTACTTCCCAGGTACAGACCCAGATTTTCGCGTTTATAAAGCAAACTATTTAAAAAAATAAAGCTTGTACTAAGTAGTAAGCCTCTTCTTATATTTTCAAACTGGATGACCAAATTAATTAATGGCAAATCTTAATGGCCAGAACCCAATTTTGGTCATCATACCATTGATGATTATATTGATGGTAGCATGAATGTATTTTTGAAAATTGTTTATGAGTATTTCTCGTTGACTTTTTTGTCATTAACTACATACTAACATTTTTAGAGGTTTGCAAGCGGCGTCTTCCAATTATTTAAGTATTTAAACTTCACTTTTACATTCTCATTTCAATAACAACTTCATAGTTTTTGAAAGTGTTTTTCGAAATTTCGCACAACCATCAACTTATGAATGAAAAATATGAATGAATCTTCAAAGTAATCTTAGTTAATTTTTTCGCACATAAATTCGATGTAGGTACTCGTATCTATAGATCTAGTAAAACCAATTTTAATTGCATACTATTCTGTGGAAAAAAACCATTTTATAGCAAAGCCACCAACTATACTTCGAAGAAAAAAGAAAGTCTCTATCGTATTGTTTATAACTACTGCAATAAGTTGTTGGAAGCGGCATCATGTTTAATGTGAACTTCAAAGTGTTAAGATGAGAGTTTTCTCTACAAGTAGAAGTTCATTTGGTGTGCTTTCTTCAATATTACAGTCGGCTTTGGGTTATTCACACCTTGTTATGAGCCTAGGTTAAAATCACTCACATTCGAGAGAAACATTCACCAGACTCGTTTTAATGTAGCCAAAGTAATGTGACATAATGAACTATTGCATAATTTCTAATATACTATTTTTGGACATGCTGAAATGGAAGCATAATGGTCGACAAATATTTCGAGTTTCGTGAAAAGTAAATGGTGAGCTTATACAATAGAAAAATTATCTTTTAAGTGTTAAAAGTGTACAAGATAATTTGAAATTTTCAACGGATACCTTTGAAACGAACCATAAGATTCTCACCTTATAAGGGATTTTTATGCGTTTCACAGCAACAAAATCCAATCTATAATTAGACTTTTAAATGCAAAAAAGTAATACATAATTTGGTTTTCTTTTAAATCACCATTATTGTAAATGAATCGTATGCTTCATTGACATAGTTAATCATGACTGATGCGTAACAGCCAAAAAATTAGTTGCATAAAGTAATTTAGAAAGGCATTGTTCACAGTGAAGATATATTGAGCTACTCACTACATGGCTACTTACTAGTTGGTATTTAAAGTTTACTTTCAAATATGGCGGCTCGGAAGAAACCAATCTATTTGATTTTCTTAATTTGTAGCTATTTGGCTTTTGTAACTGAAACTGAAATAGAAACAAACTCCGATTTCCGATTGCGAAATGGTTGAAGTGTGTACTACATAAGAGTTTTTTTAACACACTTCTATATTTTCTTCCAATAAGTTGTAAAATTATGGCGTAATAATGTATCGAATATTTTTTCTCAGTGCATGTAGTATGTATGGAGAAAATATCATGTGCGCATACCCCAAACTACAAAATTTAGCGAAGTGTCAATAAGCTGTTAATTTGTACAATTCAGATTTTTCAAATACGTCTCAATAATTTCTTTTTTTCTATAAATAATTATATTATAATAAACATGAATCGCATGCAACGAACAAATCAAATTTCATGAACGGAATTGTTTCTCTTGCGGTGCAAATGCAAAATGAAGACCAATAAGTCTTGTTTTACTGAAAAAAATAATCTTAACAGACTTATCATACTAATTCTTCTAAATATGGCTGGGTTTATAAATTTATATTCAAAATTAATCAGCGATGAATGAAATTTTTCGAAAACCCAGTGGTATAATGACTATCCTTGAAGATAGAATGAATCTCTTAACAAAATCGAATTGCGGAATAATTTAGCCAAACATTTTAAATTTCTCCCAAACAGGAAAACCCAAAACAATTTATTAATGCTGATGGTCCCGCCTCGGGTTGAGTAAATCAATTAAATCTAGTGATTTATCAAATAAACACCCACCCCACACAAAACAGATATTTGTTGCTAGTGAAATGTACTTTCATAAAAATAAATTTAAATGCAATATAAATCATATTTTGTTAATTGAGTATTTGAAAAAATTGTGATGTAAATGATATGTTCATTAATGGTGAAAATTTTCCATCTATTATATAAAAAACATAAAAATTTGATAAAAGACTTCCATTATTATTAACAACGTTGCTTATAACATGGATAAATCGAGTAATTTTAGCATCATTTGGATTGAACTGAAAGTTGAAAAACGGCCCCAAAAAGGTTATTGTATTTTTGAAATATTTTTGGCGGTGGCTTTCAACCAAAAATAGAATTTTAAAATCATTTTTAGATATGTGAAGCGATCATGAAAACACATGTCAATTATAATTTTATAGTAAAATTCCTAATAAATGCCTAAGAGAATCCAATAAGATCACAAAAATCTGAATGAACGAAAATAGTTAAATTCAAGAAGTGACGCAATATGTTAAATTAAATTCATGATAGAAACTTTATGCACTTTTAACTGTTTGTGCTATTCCATATTCTGCTTTTCTTCTTTGTTTGTACACATAAGAACTCTGAAGAAAATAATTTAGGGCGTGATTAATTGATAAAACTAGACCGAGAGTTTTTTTTTTTCTTATTCCTCAGATCAGTCCACAAAATACCTGAAAATAATTAGACCGCAAAACCGACCAAATAAATAACGTTCTGCTTGGATTGACCTCTATTTAGCGGGAAATTTGTCTTGAAGCCGATTGAAAATTAAAAATACACAATAGAAAACCGTTTTCCCACAATTTCAAACTAAATATCGTCTTAAGACATTATCATTTCTACGGTATTTCTCAGTCTAATCAATTTACACCCAAAAAAGAAGAAGACTGGCATGACCCACCTACTTAAAAATAAATGCTCGTATGCAACAAAGCTTTAAATGTTTTCTAATCGAGACATTTAACGAGATTTAACGTTTTCGAGCTGTTAGCAGTACGAAATGGCTGATGAAAAGAAAAACATATTAATAATGCATAAGCTATTGGGGTCACTGTTAAAGTGCAAACGTTAGCTTTGCTCTTAAAGTATGTACAAAGATACGAGCACACATGTATATGTACACCTGAAAGAAGAAGTTAAATGGCGACATCAAGGTCGTTAGTAGAATCGTGCATAATACAATCTAAGATACTCTTGAGTAAACACTAGATTCAGATTAAAGCATACACAGGTTAAGACAGAAGCGTTAAAATGAACAATCGCTTGCAAGGTATGTTGAGGAAGGAACAGGTTTCTGACATTCATTTGTTCTACATAATTATTTCTACAATTGAAATAAAATCCAGGTTGAAATTTTTTCAAGAGACAATATGCTCTAGAAACATCTTTACATGAAAAGTTAGGACGATACGATAGAGAAAGTAATTTGAAACTGGCAGAAGAAACCCAATGTGTCTGCCAAAATTCTGAACTGGTCTGTGTAATTCTTGAAAAATATCTTAAAATAAAAACCATGCGTTTTCAAAAGCACAAAGCACCCACCTAAATTAACAAAAATTAAATTATAAACGACATGGTTTAGAAATTTCTGTAATTTCATTGTTTAAAATCACAAAAAACAAAATTTTATCATTTAAAGAATTCATAAAGTTGAAAAACATTGTACTGTCAACAATTTTTTTTGTAAACCCTCCAATTAAAATACATAAATTCATAAAAAATTAAATTTTGTTCTACTCTTTCAAATAAATCTGCAAATCATGATAAAAATCAAAAAAAACTAGATGCCTGCAAAATCCTCCTAGGAGCTGTTGAAATGTTATGATACCATACTGCAATTAAAGTAATTAAGTTTATAATGAAGTGAACTAAATGAAACTAGAAACACTGGAAAAAATTCGCACATCTATAAAATAATTTGAAATGGAAACGAATAGGCGTAGGGTCTCAGAAAAATTTCGATTTATTGATTGAAAAACGTTAGGGAAAATAGTAATGAAAATTACGATATCAAAAAGAAAAATTCGAAACATAACAGTGGCTTACTTTTATATCGTATTTTTATTGAATCGATAGTAACATAGACTGTTACTGTTATTGGTTGCAAAGTCCGAATCTTTTATTTTTACCAAGTAAATTTAATAAGAAATTAATAAGCAAATCATTTAAAGTACAGCTATGTAAAATATTCAAATATTGCGCACCATTTGAACTGCATTTTTGACAATATTTTATGCTTCGATTCAATGAACTATTCAAAATTATTCCGGACAACCAAAAATAAATAGCGTTGAAAATTGGGCATTGAAATAGGTAGTAGAATATTGTGCCGCTTTGAAAAGCATCAATCAACAAGATGATTGGAAATTTATTGATGATGTCTAATGAGCTTAGCCTGATTGGGTCCAAGAATTCAATCTTCACATTTTGATATTTTGGTAGTAAAATAATCATCAAGAAACTGAAAGATCTATCATCAGTCTTACCTTTGCAAATTATAGGAAGCTTACAATTCTACTTAAAATTTATTTTCACTCGAAAAAATCATGCGAAATTTATTTGAAATGGATTTTCGGATGTTTGATTGAAGACTACTACAATTGAGGATTTCCATTTAAGTGAAAGCTACTTAATGCTATACTCTATTATTTGAATATTAGTTGCAACAGTAAAAACTGGATGGTTTGTTTTCTTTTGCGTAAATACACGTTTAGTTAATCTTGTAGGTATGTTAAATCATATTTAACTATACCATTTTTTTCCAAGGGGAATATTTAGCTGTTCAGAAGGAGTTCAAAGGGATATCCTTCTGTGGAAATAATTCAAGAGTATCGAACATATATTTATTATTATTACTCAAAGGCGCAATACTATAGATAGTATCTGTTTTATTTTTATTGTAGAATTATTCAATTTTTATATTGTTTGCACTGAAATAAAGCTTTAATACAGGAACTTTTTTCATAACTTTACTGTACCCGTCTTTTAAAAAAATAGATGATACAAAGAATTGAAACAACTTCTATAACGAAACAATTATGCTTACATTAATTATCATATGTTCAAATGACAATAAATGTTCATTAATAAACGATCAATTGTTCATATGAACTTAACAAATAATTTTCCAGTTAATTCGTAAAAATGAAAGTGAAATTAATTTGATTGTTCATTGCATTGACTTGTAATATCCAATCAATCTAAATTCAGTTCATCTACAAAACTGCCGACATTTTCGATTTCATTGTTGAATTGTTAAAATAAAATACTGAATTGATCGCATGCAGTTCATTTATCTGTATAAATTCGATAGCAAAGACTAGAAAATATAGAAACATTAATCGTCTTTCAGCTGATGAGCATTAGATACATTTTCTCATTGATATCACTTCATATCAAAATGTTATTTATGACACTGCGAAGCTACAAAAGTAGGTCTTCCATGCAAGACGGGTACCAACTATGGTGAATGACTCCATATGAATCCGATGAGAGCGGCAAGGAATCCATTTGGTCATTATGATGGTAATATATCAATGGGATATCAAGTAGTTTCGTTTTGCAATCTCATTAAGAATAACGAGTAAGAAACAGTGTGTAGTATTTTCTACTTGGTTTGGTGAAATTTTTTCTTTGGCTCTAGCGTTCACCTACGTTAGTTTTCAATTTGGCTCGCGGTATTTTTGCAGGTATTTGTGGCTCGGCAAGTAAGTGCTCAGTATTGAAAAGTGCCGATTTCTACTGGTCGAAGTGTTCTACATACTATGAGCATAGTCTTTTTGGTTTGAGATGATTTGATTGGAGGCAATCAATTGATGATAGCTCGATTCAGTCAAGCGTTCAATATAGGAAACGTAATTTCTAGCAATTATGGGTACAATTCAATCAAAATTATTATTGACTACAAGCGATATTCATTGCTTATGATTTCCATTGAAAAATAAGTAATTTTTTTTTTTTTCAAAAAAATACTCGTTTTCACTTTCGAAAAGAACAGCTATTTGTAAATTTAACATATGCTAAATTCACTCTCGAATTGTTTAATCCACAGAAAGTTTGAATCGATTTTAAATTGTTGAATGCCGTGTGTTAAATTTTTTGCTGAAGACATAGTTGAAATTTAATTAATTAATTAATAATTCGTTAACAATCAATGATACCTGGTAGGATTTTTTCATCATATTTTTGAGGGTATGGTAAAAATTCATTAATTTTATCTTTATATTTTCGCTTTCAGTTCTAAACTTATTTAAAAAAAATCTAAATCCAGAAATAAAACATTCCTTTGTTCAGAAACTTTCAAGTTTCCAATAAATAAAAATACGATAACCATTTCGGAATTCATTTTAATTACTAACATAACGATAGACCGTTTTTAGGCAAAATAGCAGCTCCAAGTAGGAAAATACATACACAGTTTGTGCAATGTTCAAAAAAAATGATGAATTGCAAAATGGTCTAAGTCAAGTCAGCTTTATTTTTGAAATGCAACATGTTTTACTTCAAAAATTATTGAAAATTGCTGTTTATTGCTTGTTTTTTAAATTTTAGCTGTTACCTTTGAGCATCTATTTGAGGTTTTGTATAAAATTATCTTTGTCTGTAGCTTACCTGTATACTAAAATTGTATTCATTCTATCAACAAAATGAAAAATTTGAATTACACCACTTTTCCTTCCATCGCCTCAAATATAAGTTCAAAGTCAAACATCCAAAAATGTTCAATTATTATTTTCAAAATAAACAAAGAAGAGAAAGAACCCATTTGTTGATAAAGCTCCATTTTCGTTAATTCTACACCACCAGAATAATGACAACGTAGGGTTATCGTTAATTCTTTAATTGGAACTAATGAAGTCAAAATTGTCTGGCGTAGCGGATATAGACTTTGATGTTTTGTTCCTCATCAATTAAGATGACCCTCATCTATTTAAAAATGTACTTTGCAGCTTCACAATCCATGCAGTTGAACCCGACAGAAAAAACTGGTGATAGTGTGCTGTTAAACAATAAATTGATTGATTGATGACTTTCTACACAATAAAGATCTTCATAGTCTGTTGATAAGAAATGCTTTTTACTGGGGGTTAATGGCTCTTTTCGAAAATGTTTTGGAATGGCGTAGAGTGGGTCTCATATGACATTGATGTGTGATGGTGAACGAGATAATTGTGCATAATGGTGCTGAAGTCATTTTACATATGTTGTGGCTAACAATCGAAATAAGCTGGATGATAGCTTTTTAATTAATATTTGGTTCTAATAAACATTGAAATAAATAATATTCGAAATTGAAAATAGGGAGATTTTTTACTAAAGCCGGCATGTTTCAATGGAGTAAAGAATTTTCCGACTAGAGTACAATTTTCCATTGACAATAAGCCCAGTGTATGGCCTCTGATTTTAGTGAACCCTTTCAGTTTTGCAGATAGTCTAGTGCGATGAGGTTTCAGATTATACAATTGTGAAATTCATCATTCTTTTGGTGTGTTTAATGTTATCAGTAATTTGTTTCATTTGGTTAGATATTCACGATTATAGAGCACTAAAAATGTAGTTTAGCAAGAATTACGCTTTTTTGACCAGAAACCGACTATTGTCTGTAGGTCTTAATATGGAAGAATACTAAAGCGAGTCTGACCTTTTCAATTTTAAATTACAAATGCTTCATGATCCAGATTTTAGGCAACACACCAAAAACATATATTGAAAATAGGAATGAAAAATATTTAACAAAACTGACATTACCTAAGCCATTATTGTTTCCTAATTGCCTCAAATAAAATTCAATTCTGTTTGCACAGATTTTTATGAAAAGAATATGTTAAAGTTGAGCTACGAGTACAATTACAAAATTTAATCCGTCCATTTAACTCTCTACTAAAAATGCTTTTGCTAAAAAACTATTTTCTTTGCAGCTAAAAAATGCTGATATAGCTAAAAAACTACTTCTGTAGCCGATTTTATTTTTATTTCATCCCAAGTGAAACAAACCCCTACATGTCTAAATATATGATTAAATAGTTTTGATACGTCCACTAGATGTTAAATTTAAAAAAACATTGACATGAATTACAAAGTCTTGTTTTTGGAAAACTTTTTGATCAAATTTAAATATTGAGAGAGAGAAAACCTAGATGAAAAATCATCATAAGTAAATATTTGAAAGTTTTGATGACTTTCTCTCACCGTACACTTATAGAATTTTTAATTTTTAAAATGTAACATATTATGTGCAAATATTTCACTCATATGTTTGAAGGTAAATTCACTGAAAATTGTATTTTTATGAATTCCTTTCCGTAACGGTTTTTTGAAAAATTTCATTGATATAGTTCAACATAATTTCGAATGAAATTCATTATCAAACTCCCATTCCAAAATAAATGAAAACATTTGAAGAGTTCAATTGCTTACAAGTTATTTAGAGGATACTTCTACACTGGTCGTCAAAAAATAAGTAATTAAAAAAGGATTGAACCGAATGTTTATTAATTTAAAATTAAGCAATTGGAAAATGGAATAAATTTGTTTCCTGAAACAAATTATTTACTTAAACATAATAAAAATTAGAAAAATTACAAAAATTAATAAAATAAAATAAAAATAAGTCGTCTGAACACACTGCGCAAAATTAAAACTGAATCAGACACTTCACAATTTGTGAATATTTTTTTTTTGAGGAATTAAATATCCCTAAGGTATCTTGAATCAAGATATAACATCGGAATCCAGCTTTATAGTTTGAATTGGATCAAAATCTTTATACTGTTCAATTAGAATGAAGAAAGTTTCTGCATACATAAAATAACTATACGTTTGGCTGGATTTCTAAAGGTTATTTTAACAATAATAGAGGTACATTAACCAACTAGGTCACATGTGAATAGCCAACAATAAATTACATTTCCATGAAAAAAATAATTACGGAAACATGCACCATTTTTATTCAATTCATAAACACGTAAAAAATTATCGAAATAAGTCCATATTAGTATTTAAATAATTATGTAAGAAAATATATGCAGTGTAACTAGGCATAATAAATTTATATTAGTTCAACAAGAAATCGAAACTCAACCGAAAATTTCACATAAACAACAGAGAGAGAAAATGAAAGTGAAACCATCAACGGTTGATTTGCAGACACATAAATATAATCAAAGCAACACTAAACTATGCGAAAATCAGTTCAAAACACTTTATTTGATTATGTATGAAAATGGTGAACGAACACATTATGAGACCATATCTAGAAATCAATCGATTGAAATCTCAATGGAATTGATGCAATCTAAAGAAAGTTTGTTCCGTTTCACCAAAAAATACATTTTCAAGTAGGAGTGTTTATCTTAGCTGGAAAAAGCTAGTGATTATCGACATTGGTGGATTTGTTGAGTGATGAGTGAACTTGAATCGGGTTTATACTTTGATTATTGACTTGACTTGAGAAAATGAATGAATGTGATTTGATTGGAAATAAATTTGTATCTTTGCAGAAATTATACCTTGGAAAGCAAAGAAATCAGTTTGGCTAGATGTCCTTGCTAAACGAAACATTGGCAAGTCTTATAACTTTGATTTACAAATTTTCGTAGACCAAAATGAAAGAGATGACTTTGACTGAATATCTACATCTTTTTTACGATTCTCAATTATGGAATATTTTTAAATTATTACCGTTAATATGTCACTCAATTCAATAACGCAACATTTCCAACTAGTCACCACGTATACCCGGAAATGCAATGACCTAAAGATGCATATCTTAATCTGTATGCTGAAATGAATGGAAGCATACATTAGCCTTGATCTGTTTTCACTCTTATTCGCACATCTGAATTAAACCGAGGCTACATCATTCAAACGACAATTGACAATTTCTCAAAGGACATCATCAAATGTATTGGAGTATCTTACTAATTTGGCATTGATATCATCCCAAAAGGCTTCAAAAGTGATAATATACTTCAATTGAAGAGTACTGACTGGGTGTGCACAATAATGTCGCCTGAACGAACTTTAAAGAAAATTCTGCTGCCGGAAGACCTTAATTTCATATTCATTTGCTCACAACAAAAAGAAAATCTAAACACAAAACATCTTTCAAAATTGAGTCTAGGTCAAAGAAGTGATTGTACAGTAAACATCTAACGTTCACTGTTGCATGCATATCTACCAAATCATCTATAGATTCATACTGCTTTTGCTTCGCTTATTGTTAAATGAATTTTAAAAAGATATTTGTTGGTTCATTAGAGATTGCTTTTTAAGTAGTAAAAAGATTTTAAAAAGCTTGTAAACACAATGTCTTGATTTTTCCTCGTTTTTTGGGTCTTTAATTGTTCAAAAACGCTAGAGCGCAAACAATTTAACAAGAATTTGACTCAAGCAAACTCAATTAGCATTGTCTCGATATTGTATGGTCATTCATAGATTTTCATGCAATTTACAAAGCATGCAACTTCACGCTTTAATGGTGATATGAGAGAAAATCATACTTAAAACTTTTATCATCTGTATTGCTTAAACTTTCGTCGGAACGAAGGATTAATAAAAAATTAAATGTGAAAAATGTTTACACATGTCTTGCTTCAATAAACACAAGTGCCTATATGTAACATAGATTGCAGGTATCAAGTAACTAAAATCAGTCAACCAGATTTTTGTTTTCATGCATGTTCCCGTGGGAAAAGACATCAGTTCAGGACATTATAAAATTTTTATGGCTTTATAAATTTCTGCTTCAAACTCACACCTTCGAAAATAAGAGCTTCAATCACTGTATGAATACTGAAGAAGATGCATTTAATCTTTTCGTGTTATGGTGCTGAACACCTACAGTTTTGAAACCATATGTGTTGCTGCCTGGTTTTAATGTTAAATAGCTTGTGAAAACTCATCCTTTAATTTATTGCACTAGAAGATTAATACAAATAGCTACCACCAAATCAAAATGGATTTAGTGATATTCTCAACTTCAGGATGTTTTTTTTTTTGGAAAACTCAAACTCTTTGCGACGAAATCAAAGAACATGGTCAGAATCATATTTACCTGATGGTATAAAGATTTGTCGTATTTTAATCGATGTTTCGTTAAAAACTTATGATTTCAATGAGTTCGTCACTCCTACTACTACGATCTTCATCGACTTTTGTTTAGGGTTTTAATATATACCCCCTAGTATAGTATATCGACACAATAGTTTGTGAATTTTATGAAAAATCTAATATTGATTATTAAGTAGACGGAAAACATATTTTCTTAAGGGTCGTGTTCAAGAAACAAAATTTTAGGCATAAAAAAGCATTCTGCCATATCTAATCGACACCACCTCCAATATAAAGCATTTTAAAAAACGGTGGTACGAAAAGCAGTGCTACTCAAAAATACTTTTTAACAATCATTGTTGAAAAAGCGTCATAAAAATCGTACACGCACTTAAGGAATCAACCTAGTCACGTAGTTCAAACAACTAAGCACAATTTTTTCGCACTTCATTTTGATTACACTTAAAATGTTATTCGTAAAAATGTGAATATATTTGAGGCCATCTCCAATTTTAAGGACTCTCTTTCATTTGGCGCCTTGCTGTGACTGTTGAAACTAAAATTTGGCTCATGTGTACTTAAAAAAATATCGATCATTAGTCGAATGGGATACATTTTAAAGTTTTCAATATGCTTAAAGCTTTTCATCACGTTAAAAATAAACAGAGTGCAAGAAGAGATCATAAATCTAAACAAGATTAATCATGCTTTATTTTTACATATTCTACTTTTTTATTTCCACATCAACTAGAGTTGTTTATAGATATTCTAAAAAATGGATGAAAACTGCACTATCCAGTGATACAGTTATAATTACCATACGAAATCAAATTAATTATTAAAACACATTTAAAACCAAATCGCAACAGTTTTGCACAGCAGCAAAATGCATAAATATCCAAACTTTTTCTACAACCTTGAAAAAATCTCTAAATCGAAAGTCAACTAGCGGTTAAGAAAAAAAAAATGGAAATGCAATAAATCATGAAATATTTTAGAAAACCAAATATATTGACCAAAATAATAGCATTTAAAGGTCGTACAACTTTAAGCAAACATAATTAAAAAAATTTGCATTAGTTTTTCTTTTGTTTTAGTACTAACAAAAGACTATGCAAATCAAATGCAACTTAAATTACCTTAAATCTTTCAAGTTTTTTTTTATTTTTTCCATGATTTGCAAATAACGCTAAATATTATATATAGTATAGCGTGAAGGTCAACCGATTTTTTTAGGATTCCGTGAACTATTTTTTAATTAAGAAATTTGGAACCTGCTCACATTTAACAGCGCTCCTAAATGATGGTTAACTGCGAATGGTTTCAAATTGATGTAAAAAAAATTAAATCAAATAAATTGGCTTATTCTTTCCGATAAAATGGGAAGTTAATAAACTATTTTCAATTGAATAAAATGTATAGTTTAATTAACATACTCGACTTGAGGGAAAAAACGTGTATGTGAAGCCGTTTATTTTTTGATCGGGTTTTTTCTTACCGACAAAATCAGGGATCAGAATGTGAACATAACGTATAGGTCGGTAGTTCTCATCGTATAGCCAATATGTAAGCGACTTATTAATAATTTATATGCAATTGGCTGAACCAAAATATTCAAATCTCAGATTTTAGCATGTTTAGTAGAACATCTGGAAAATATTTCCACGAAATTTCGGTATGATCCGACCTTTTTTATGAAGTTGCACGAGTACAAATGTAGTAAGCGCAAAGTATGCAGCGGAAGGAATTTTTGTCTCTGATAACTTCTTGTTTCACTAAGGAAAAATCAGAATGCCATAGGACGAAAAAAGTGATTTTTCAAGAGAACGTCTGCCATTTTGGTACAATTCGAAATTTTTAAAAATCCTCCATTCCATCAGCAGATACAGAATAGTTTTTTTTCGTTTGTTACAAATAAGATATTCTCAAATCGTCGTGGTCACCGAAAGAACTATTTCGGAGAATCGTTGTACCTTGTTAATTTTTAAATGCACCTTTACAAAAAAGAGCAAACATTAACTTCAATAATTGTTCTGTAAAATTTTGCTCTGTTTTTGATGCATTTAATTTATTAAAAAATTAAATTTAACTAACGACAACTTATATAACCCGGTAATACATTTGTGGAAGACGCTGCGAAGAATTCTGTAATTGAAATCGAAACAGCGATGTGTTTTCCGGACACGAGTTAAATTTTCCAGATTTTCTTCTTCTTTCATATTACGATATGTATATGCTTCAAGAATACGTGTTTAAAATTTCAGATCGATATTTATATTATTTCTCTTTCTACAGCGCTCGCAGGCATTGTAGCCGCTCGAATAAACTAATAATCATCGAACGAAGTAAATATATGTCGACCCAATATCATCATATTTTATAATAAACTTTGCCCTCGTGTTTTTTTGGAGATATGTGAGGAAATTTCGTTAAAAAACTTTAAACACTTTTTTCGAAACGTACTTTTTCATTGCGTATCGTAAAATTGTAAGAAAACTAATCAGCCGATTCACTTCAAACTTTGCACATTATTTTTTAAGTATTTAAGTTACTATCAGAGTTTAAAAAATTGTTTTGGAGATTTGGGAATAATTTTTCATTGGGGAATATGACGCAAATCGACACACTTTTGTTTGGATGTGCACCAAATCGTCAATAAAATTGTCTTTGCTACAATAATAGGTTATTTCTGTCCTTTATAGCCAATATTAAAACAATTTTTCTTGCTATATGCTTGCAGATGGATATTTTGGCCAAGACATTACGAAGTGTAGTTTGTATTTTAATCTTAGGACTGCATGCGTGCTACCCCAGTATGGCGGCCATTATGCTTTAAAAAAAAAATTTTAGAATAAAAATATTAACTTTAGACTTCAATAAAGAAGAACATAAAGTTTCAAGTTGATGTCAGTCGCAATTTCTTTTTAATCGATTTTAAAAAAGGTGCGTTTTTAGCACTTTAACAGTAGAGTGGCCCCTTAAAGGGTCTTTTAGGTTACAATTTTTCAAAAAAGCAAAAAAAAAATTCACAAATTTTATTGGTAAATTTCATCAAGAAGACGATTTAAAAGGATTTATAAATATGTATATACATTTTAATTTTTAAAGTATTTTCAAGCGTGTATGGCGAGATGCCGTGAGACAGCATTTTTGACGCTCCGCTGTGTTTCGGTATTCCCGACTCCCCTCGCCAGAATTACGATAGTATAAGTATGGCCCACCTCTTGATCAAGGAGCTCAGGAAATTTTGAAGCCAATATACGAAAATATAACTTCGAATGATTTATTAGAAAGGTGCTTCGTAATTCGTGAAAAAAATAAACCCGATCTTCTCGAATTCATGTTTTTTAAGCTGACGGACACGATTTTAGAAAAACTACTCAACCGATTATTCTGATTTTTTAATATGTTGTTGTACACGTATATTGCTATAGCCGGTAGCGGAATCATTATGATCAGTTTTAAATTTTCTGATTTTCACTCCATTTTCCATCCTTGAAAATAGGTTTTAAAAAAAAATGGCCGCCATTTTGCTATTTTTTCATGAAAAAAATCATTCCGGTACCTGCATAGGCACTTAAACAAGGATTAATTTGGCATTTTGTTTTGTTTTCAGGTGATCCAGTCACCTGAAATCACGTTCGCCGTTATTTTTTGATGTTTTTTAAAAAAAATTATGGGTAAGATACAATAAGAAAATCTAAAAAAAATATTTTTGTACAGCCAAAGTACCAATTAACATATGTACAAAATTCCAAACTGATATCTGTTTTCTTTCTATTGAAAAAAAATGGTTTGAAAACTTTTTTTTGAAAATCGTAACCTAAAAGACCCCTTATGTAAATCAGAATGAATACGGCCGAAAAGTCAGACTTTATGTAATTTACATTAGAGCAAGCGAGAAAGTGAGCCATTTACGATTGACTTTCTGAGTCAAGTCGATAAGAATCAGAAAACGATCAGAACGTTTACGTCCGGTTTAAAATATGAAATGAAAATGTCTTTACGCAAACCACTGCATTATGCATATCAACTATAACAAGAAAAGATTTAAGAAAACAATAAAATATAAGTATTATTTATACATGTATGCTAATGCTGTATCGGTTCGCTTCGCGCATTGAAATAAGTGTATCGAATTATAGAATCAATAAATTTCAATCTTAAGATTGTTGGTGCAATTTCAGTCCGGAGACAGCCTCAGCAAGAGTGTCGCACAAGGCTGAATGAAAAGAACATGTTCTGCACGACTTGCTTTGAACGAAATCATTGCTCTGTTTGAGTTAATCACGCTCCAGGTATTACATATTTGCACCTGCACAACTAGATTCGAATTGACTATTGTGCAAATGTAAATGGATATGAAATTCAATTCGGTTTTATCGTAGATTGAGTGTTTGCATGTCTTCGGGTGTGATACGTGTTTTCTGATATCAAATGGTATTTAAATATCCCGGAATGTTTATTGCAAATAAATATTTTTAATCGCTATAAATTTGATCGGTATGCCAAGGCAGAATAGTTCATAATGATTATTCTAGGGCAAAGTAATATTAATAGTTCATATAACTTGATTTTTGTGGTTTTCAAAGGACACCGTCACTATAGATAAAGTTACAAGATAGTATTGATCTTATTGTTCTTGCCGTGTGGTTGAAAATACTTGAACTAGGGCTCACGACGATTAATGCGGTCAGCATGATGCAAAATAAGTTGCAAATATTATTGAATGCTGCAAATTCAGTCGTCTAGTTATTTGTCTGCAAACTACATATGTATTTCCATCAAGGTGTAAGAAAGTCAATTTTTTTTAATTTCACTAAAAAATTAACTCCCGTTATTGTAGATTTGCCATCAACCATATAATTGATGACTAAACAGTTTTGCGCGGATTCAATGCAATGTTCACGCACTTATGAATTATTCATAGCAAATTTAAATTTACCATATTCAACCGAGGTAAGGTGAACTAAGGTGACACGACTTGAGCCAACTTCAACTTGAGAATATCAAGAAGTCACGAATTTAGCGACGAAATTAGATATTTAGATGATACTTGACCGGTTTGAAGAACTGTTTTTGTTACCTACTTCCGCAAGATATTTCACAATCTACGCAAAATGGTTAAAGACTCATCGAGGGATTGCTTTTTTTTGACGAGAAGAGGTCTAATGAGAATATTCAACACTTACTAGTTAATATTTGAACGAAAACCTCAAACATTCATCAAGGTCTGCATGTATATGCTTATGTAAGTGAAGTTACTTAGTGCATCAGCAAATGTATCTCATTAAAAGTATGTCAACAAACTGTTGATGGTGGGTTAACTATTTGCGATGCAGAAGACGTTCATTGTACATTTGTACTCGTAAATAGTACAATAGATCCATTCTTGTATGGAAGTTACTGCAAATAGTGGCTCTTCTGGGAAATCTAAAACGATTGTAAGACAAACAATCAATCTTTTGGAATTTAAATTTGAAGGTTATTGAATGTAGACATTTTGAGTCATTCATTATGAAATAATATTGAATATTGGTAATCATGGTGAGTAGAAAAGAATAAATAGAGACTACGTAAAATCCCAATCGATTGGGTTTAACCTATTTTAGTTATTTCGTGTGAGTAAACCATTAGCATCATCAACGAAACAGCTATCCAAGCATTAGATCTCAGTCTGCGAAATATCTATATTGAATATTAATCTTAATAACAAAATTAACGTATTCAGAAATTTGCCGAAAAAAACAAACAGTTTGGAAAGAAATATTTTATCAGGTGAAAATCAATCTGCCGCACTATTAGGTGCAACTCCTTGAGTGAGTTTAAGTTGTGCTACTCAATCAACTCTATCAGAGGACGTCCCGATTACCAAGTTGATTGTATATGCATCCCACAATCTTTAGCTTGGCACAAGGTATATAAACTACCCTGGTATGATCTATCATTACGTCATCCGCAGCGGTGGGTGTGACATGCTCAATCGATTTAAATTTTCTCGTCTCTTCAACTTAATGGCATGTGGACTCTGGCCTCGAACATTTACCATTGCTTTCATGTCTATTATGAAATATATAATGAGGTGAACGGGGCTGCCCAAATATTTTCCAATCTATTTCTTAAACAGTAGCACCACTGGGCGTGACTATGCAATATTACGTCACTCGCAGCGGACTCCTGGGACAATATATCATACCTGGTCTGGTTTATATACCTTGGGCTTGGCATCGGGCAATATCCCACAGGATTCTTCAAGGCCCAGATGCACCCACCTTGAACCAACCTTGCGACTCTAGTTTAGCAGTTTTGATACACTCAAGTGCTCCTGCGGTTAGTAGAAAATTCTGTTCCAATATTGGGGATATTAAATAAGAATAGAACAAATATTCTTAACATCCCTTGAAAAATTTAATACCAATCCAATCTTCCGAAATACCGTCTAGATCGTTTCGTATGGAAGATCAAATAGGTTCCAAAAACCTGCAAGCAATCCAAGAAATCTACTCATCATGGTACGTAGTTTGATTGCATCAAAAATTGGATATTTTTCAGCTTCTTTTCTTCGTGTTGATTGTTTGGATAAAAGTCCAAACCTACAATTACACGGTTGATTACAGATAATCTTTCCTTATGGTAGGGAACCCAACATAGTGTTTCAAGTAATATAAAGTTCATTAAACTAGTTATAATAAGACTATATTCTGACTAGAACTTTCATTGCAAAATCACGGAAGCATTTTGTAGGCAATGAAATTGTTTATGATCGGATAAGTAGGCAAGCTAGAAAAAAATTGCTACACACATGGATCTTAAGTAACCGCCACCACATGTGGTCAAAAGGCATTGAACTACTACCTTTAAAACCGATATATGATAGTCAGCATACGCTGAGCTCTGTGAACACGATACATAGCTCAAATTAACTAAATATTGCCGCTGCGATTACTGATTAAAACGGTTTGGATTATTTTTAAATAAAGAGTTCATAACCTTTTTCGTATTAACAAGATTTCACACTGTCTAGACTGCAATCAAAATTGTAGACGGCGTCCAATGTTGGAGATATAAAGCCTTACCAAATATAAGATGAAAGATAGGAAGTACTAGAAGAAAAAAAATACCCAGAATTTAAATTTTCTTTCAATTAAAAGGAACATATTTACCCATATCCTTTATCTTGAGAAAACTGGACCTACTAAGTATCATTGTCGAAGACCATTCAACGAAAATCTTTACAATTTTCACAGGAGCTTATGAATTACAATTGAATAATGACAAAAGATGTATCAGGACTTTGCGGTGAATGCACGTAATTGGGCTGACGTTTTTTAGTTTTCCTAAAGGATTATATCTTTATTAATAGATTGTATTGATTAAAGCATTTGAGCCAAATTGTTTGCTGAAGGAAATTCCACATCTAACTCAATAAGCAACAATAATTTATGTACTATTCTTCAAATGAAGCGTTTTAACGGAGTCTTGGAAAAATCACGGAAACATCGTTTGCATTTTTTTAAAATCAGACTCAGATAAAATGCAATCGATTAAGAAAAGTTTTAAGCAATAATAATCGATAATCGCACAATCGAATAATCGATTGAACAATTAATAGCAACAGTTTTTAGCGATAATAATTACTCACTTTTGATGGTTGATAATAATTAATCACATTTAGTGTTTTTTGGGTGGTTTTTCAGTACGGCAAGAACCACAGAATCATATTTTGAACATTTAAAGTTATCCGTAAAAGCATTTTTTTTAAATACTCATAGACTATTCCGATGAAGTGACCAACAAGGTTTTGTTCAGTACAAATTAGAACGTAAAAGTGTATCTTATATGGGAGCAATGCATCTAAAGTACATCGACACTAGCTCACAAAATGATCTTAGATCTTTGTATAAAAGATTGCTTTGGGGAGTCCAGAATGTGTCGAACAAAACCAACATTTTTATCTACCATAATAATAAGCATCTCGAAAGATTCACGTAATATAAACTGCAATACTTTCACAAAAAAACTTACCACGCAAATAAATCTTTGATTTTCATAAAAAAAAGTGTCAAAGTGTCGTGTAACTTTCTATACATATAAATCATAAATTTCGGCTCAAATTACAATAGTTGTTATTTCACATAACAGCACGATTTATTTCCATAATGATGAGAACTGAGGAAGCATTTTTTATGGATTATACAATATGCTGAATCTATTGGATAAGGTGGGCGTTTGAGTTTAATAAGGAGATACTCTGCGGTTAGTTGAGCTCGTGGACAATAGGCGCAATCGTAGCGAAGAAACAAAATGGGAAATTTTTGTTGATTATGTGAAAAAGGAGATTAGTTTGAAGAACCAGGTAACATTTGATTAGTTTCCAGTGTGAACGTGGGAGCGATCTTTGAAATGTAAGCTGAACGGAAATATTTATTGTAACAATACTGAATAGCCTTGAAATACTCAGAAAGGTGGTGGTCATAAATTGGATTGATGGTCGACATTTAAGTATCATTGGAGCCGTTTGCTATATATGGTTATGCAGAGAAGACTGACAAAAATGTATAGAAGTCAAAGTCTTTTCCTAGTAAATTTAAGGGTTCTTTAAGATGTAATTGAAACTATTTACAATTATTTATTTCCGATATTTCTATGTTACATTCGACTTTAAAAGCTTTTGATCATCATTTCTTTCATCTTTTCCTGGATGGTTCAAATAGCTGTGCAAATATGTAACAAAACTTTTCCTTACAAATTGAGAATAGTGTTGAGTGTATTGTTTTAAAGGAAATAATTGCCACTGTTTAAAATAGTGGTGTACTTCTTTGATTCCGAAATCCATTCAACAACAAACCGTATCATAATTTAACAATATAAAAATCAGTATTAGTCAGACTTCAAAATTTAAAATAATGATTCCATATACTTCCTTTTTTCGAATAAAATTTTTTTAGTTGAAAAAAAAAACGTTTAGAATAATTTTTCCACTATTTCCATACTCATCTTTTCCCATACCTACAGTTTCTTTATATAAAGGTATCAAATGTGTAGTTTACCAATCCAATCTTTATCTTTATTACTTTACAAAAAAGTGTGAAGCTGTTTTAATTTCTTCATATGCAAACTATGCCATGTTTCAGATACAATCCTTTTAAATAAACACGTTTTAGAACTCGTACATTTTAAGAACCAGATGTGGGACATTTGACTAACCTAAACTTTACTGATAACATGAAATCCGAGATTAATTTCTTTAATGATTATTTCAATGAAATGTAAAATAGTTTCACTGGCATTTTTTGGTTCCCTTTAAGCAACTGTACTTTAATGTGTTTTTCTGAAATGTTGAAGATACTTAAGAAGAATAAAATATTCCTAGTGAAAAAATAGCTAAATAGACTGAAGCTCCTCTGTAAGCAATTCCTGCCGCAAGTGGGGGGTGAACTGTTCAGCCTGTATCAGCTCCGGCTTCTACTATAGAAGAAGTTAATAAAAGAGTTAATGACGGGAGCAATATTCAAAATCTTATATTGTTTATTCGAGGAAGTGCCATATCAGGAGCTCCTAATATAAAAGCCACTAATCAGTTTTCAAATCCTCCAATTATAATTGATATAACTATAAAAAAAATTATTACAAAAGTGTGGTCTGTAACAAATACATTATAAATTTGATCATCCCCAATTAAAGAGCCAGGGTGGCCTAGTTCTACTCAGATTAGTATACTTAGAGAAGTACCTACTATTCCCGTTCAAGCCCCGAAAATAAAATAAAGAGTTCCAATATCTTTATGGTTGGTTGAAAATAGCCATTGTTGCGATTAAATGGCTGAATTTAAAGTGAAATTGTTTTAAATCAAAACTCTGTAATATTTTTAACCTGTTGTGCGTTTATTTCTATGTTTAGGTATTAATTTGTTTGCTGAACAATTGCGAAATCCTTATGAATTTCATACGTCAAAAGAGCAGCAATACTAAATGAGCGTCTACAATTTTGGAAACAAAATATATCGATCTAAGGTGACCATATTTGATCTTCTTACTGAACCTATTGAAATAAATTTAAAAAAAGTCTTTGTTACGTTAATCATTGATAACAAAAGCTACAAATTCTTTAAAAAGCTATCTACTAAATATTCATAGTGATAACATTTTATAATCTTTTATGAAAAAATATTCTAATTTTCAAAACAATACAAAAGTATACAAATAAATTATATAATTTTTTGCATCTTTTCATCAAAAAACAGTCTCATCTTGCTGTCAACGCATATCAAATGTGTTCTTGTTGAATAATATTTACATGAATTCTGCTAATATTTCACATTCCAAACTGTTATTCATAATCAGCTGAATAGCTAGCACTAATCGGTTCTAATTTTATCCATACAGCCGATAAAACTAAAACAGACCCAAGTCTCAAAATTCAAGCGTTAAATCGTTAACCTTTTTTGATCTTTGAATATAATTATGGAGATTTAATGTAGGAATGAATTCGTTTTTGGTAGATTCAAAGTTAATATAATCGGCAAATGTGATAACGAAGAAAACGGTGTCTTATTTTCCAAACATTAAGATGAACAAAAGCGACTCAAACATAAGAACACAATTCGATTCGTCAAAAATAGAATCAATTAACATTTGCGATCTTATTGCTGAAATGTGAAATTCGACCATAAATTCTGATTTGGTTTGGTTCAAGCACTTCGTGATTTCATTAAAAATTTCAACTTGCAATATGCGCTCTTAAGTCAAGTAATACTTTTATCAATATTGCCATGACTGTTTTTGGATAATACTCAATTTTTTTGGCTATGTAGACCAAGAAAATTATTTTTAAGTTCCATTTATAATAGATATGAAAATATCCCCGTATAGTTTTGATCACAATAAAAAGTTTTCAAATGAACATAAAAACAATTCAATGAATAATAATGAATATCAAGCTGAGCTTGGAAGACACTGATCAATATCAAATACTAATAACCAAATAACCAATCGTGAAAAAAAACCAAAATGACAACTTCTGCTTGAAAACTTTTGATTCCAAGCAATGGAAGAGAGGGAGAATAAATTTTCTTATAGTTTTTCATGGTGTTGTAATCTTAAAATTATCAACAAACTTAGCGAATAAAAAGATTCTATGAATGTTGGTAGTAAGTTCTTCCTTATCCTTCCTTATTATTAAATTTAGAACATCGGTAAAGATTAGTAACAAAACTGGATTATAAGATACGAAAGACGTGAACAACAAGAAAAAATTCGTATACAAAATAACTAACAAGGAAATATATTTCGTAGCCCACCGTTTATCTATAAAATCATGCCAGGAATTTATTGTTACCAGAAAATTGTCCCTTTGTGAATTTGGGTTCAATCAGATAGTCCATTTCAAAGGTCATATATCACATTAGCTTATTATTTCAACCGTTCTGAAGAAAAGTAGAAGATAAAATAACTTTAATATCATACATGAGTCAGAAAGAGTCATGGGTTTATTTAGATCTTTCTCTTAATAATAAATCTTCTAGGCTTGTATTTAATATATATTTGTTTTGGCTAGATAAGCGACCAAAGCTAATAATTTGGCTTTCTGGGTTTGTAATATGGTTGTTTTTTTTTCAGGAAGCTTCGGTTTTTCATTTTAGCTATTCCAAAATTTAAACAAAACGGATGAAGAATAACACATTAAAATTTTATATTCATCTTCATCATTCAATAGTTAGCATTTCGTTTGCACAGTAACAGAATTTGGTATGCAACCTCACAAAAGTACTATTGAATTCAGCATGTATTTTGTTGAATTATGATGAGAGATACACGTAAAGGCTTATTATAAGTGATCAATAAAAGGTTAGTCAAATGGTCTTGCACTCATATGATGCCACCGCAACATGTGTAGGTGACTCAAATTCAGGATTTTTGTTGTTCACCTTATACGCAATGGCGACAAAATTATAGCCCATATATATTTATCAGCGGTAGTACTTGTGTTGAATTTTTTTTAAACATATGTGGAGTGATTTTTCAAAAGGGCTTATTTCCGTGTTAAACAAAATTTCAGTAGTGAGAAAAAACCTTTAAGAGCTGTTTACAGTAACTAATTTTTTTTAATGTCTCTAGTGTAATAGTGTGTTGATGTGGAACTCTGATCTGCATAAAGTTTTTATTCTAGCATATATGTTTGTAAAAATTGGAAAAAATAATAATAATTTGGAAATGTGCCCTTTTGGATTAAACTACAGAAATTAATCCTGTTTGTTGTGAAAAATTTGGAAATATGCCCTATTGTTGTTAAATTTAAAAAATAAAACAGTGTATGGAAAATCAACTTTATTGCGCTTAAAATGCTACAGATTATACTCCTGAATCACCACAGTCAAGTTCATTACAATCGCAATAATCGCTAGGCGGCTCTTTTTCCCTTCTTATATTTTGATTATCAATTACACTTTCGTACCATGAAAGCTCTTCTAAATTCCTCCAATCATTACCAAACTGTTTTTTTAATAAGTTTTCCACGTCCTTCTGTTTGTTTACAGTCAGCGGTATGGTTACTAACTCAATATTTGGGATCTCCAATGGGATACGTTTACCCTTTTTTTAAAAGTGAAATAGATTCCTCTTGTCCCGTTTTTAATTTGAAATGTTCATACATATGTATGATGTCACCACACAATTCAAAGCATTCTGTGTTCTCCCTTTTGAATTTGTTAGTAATATGAATCCTTTTCAAAGACTGTATGCTGTTCACTTTTTTAAAGTTGTTTTCCAAGATTTTTATATACTTAATCATCCAATCAATTCCAAGTATTCGAAGATCCCCATGTCTTTTGAAACATTCAAAATATTTTTCTTTTATGGTGATGATTGGCGTCCTTTTTAGCTCTTTTTCTATGCGCCCGAATACTCTGTGCGCGGGCATAAAACTGTGTCCCCTAACAGGGAAAGTAATTTGAATGCAGTGCAATGTTTAACCATGACACAAAAATTAGCTGGAAATGTGCCGTTTTGTATGAAACTGTGGTTTTTAATCACGAGTTTTTCCTGGAAAAATGCCTTCTTTGTAATGGATTGAGAAATAGACGATACATTTAAGCATGATAATCGCGATGGCATTCTTGGGTTCGTTCGAAGTCGTAAGTGGAAATAAGCCCTTTTGAAAAATCACATCATATGTAGTTCTAGGGGACATGCATGTATCTAAAACATGCATATATTTAAAAACAAACCCGTTTATAGAAAGAAAAACGACGTGTGGTATTATTAAAAAAGAAAGTTAGCGGAACAACACCGAAATTATAAAAATAAATATTTCCGAAATGGCGTGATAATTTAACCCATTCGCTGCCAAGCCCAAATCATATGAAGTTATTCCCGTTGCAAACTTAAAATGTAGTTTGCAACGGGAATAACTATGCTACTTTTTTTACCGAAGATGCTATTTCTTGGTGAAAGCTCATAAATTTATAATATATAATCATTTGCATGCATAAAATCAAAGACGAGTATACTCGCCTCTGGCTATGGGAAGGAAACAGGACTCGATATCCTTTTCCGTATTTTAGCATTTTTTTTCACAAAAAAGAAAATATTGAAGGCAGGACGAATATACTCGTCTCGGCAATGCATAACACCCCGCCAAAGACGAGTATACTCGTCCGTGGCATTGAATGGGTTAATAGAATACCGAAAAATTAAACTTCTTACTAATAAATCCTATTAAGTATCATGAAAAGCATGCATCTGGTCGGGCGATGGTTTCCAATTGAGAAAACGAGCGAATTTCAAGTTGCATCAAATTCTATGACGGTCACAAGAGAAATTGTAAATACAGCGGGGCACAAAGTAATGAAAAATACTTTTAACAAATTTTACAGAATGCCAAGCATTCAACAACATAACGATGCCTGCCTTAAATCTGGAAAATCTTTCGTTCGGTTGTCAGCAAAATGTG
Organism: Oxycera nigricornis; assembly: GCA_963942545.1. NCBI lineage: Eukaryota > Metazoa > Arthropoda > Insecta > Diptera > Stratiomyidae > Oxycera > Oxycera nigricornis. The sequence continues at coordinate 107,454,843 of OZ012660.1, read as the reverse complement.
AAAATCAACCAATGTATTTTATGCCGATAAATATTTAGCGTTGTTAATGCGTTGGTGCACAAGGGGCAGAAATATCCTTTTGGGACCCAAGACTTCATGTGGAGGTAAAGTTAAATATTTTTTTTCAAGTCCCAACTATGTGAACACTTTTGGTCCTACACATCTGAAACTTGTTGGTATAATGACGAAGTTTTCTTTGCAACTGGCGGTACATTGAGATTTTTAGGTTGCAAGGATTTGCATGCTGCCGACTTGAAAAAAATATTATATCTGTAAGTATCAAATATGATACTCTAGGTCCAAGTAGATTATATTAAAAAAATAATATTCTTCCTTACAGAATGGAATATTCGAAGGCCCTATGATTTAAAAAGACCTCACTCATTATTGATACCACAGGCAAAAATAAATCGTGCTGGTTTTTTATGAACAGAATATTAGAATGTTTTTAATTTTTTTTACAATTGCTTTCCATATTGATATGATTAAATTGAGAACAACTATAATTTATTTGTTATCAATAAGATGTACTGGGAAATCTCTATTCGAAAGAATATTAATGAAGCATTGATCGTTTACTTTTTGTTTTCATTGGGTATAGCATTGTCGAGGCGATAATCTTGATGTGTTTGTTCGTTTATCCTTGATCGCAATACATGGTTTATCTCTAATTCTTTTGGAGTCAAGTTTCCAGAACATTTGAAAATTACTAAATAGACCGAACTATTCTTTTTCCCTTAATTTTTTAACCAACAAACGTGACGAGTTGTAGAACTAAAGCATTGAAGAAGCCTGCAAGTAATAGATGCTTGAAAAGCATTGGATAAAATATATATTGTTTTTAAAAATAAAAACTAACAAAAAAAGAGTTCAGTCTTTCTAACAATTGTATGATGTCCAAACATATTTCAATGACATTATTTTGTATTATAAACAACATTTTTACGCTAATCGACTGCTGGTCTATTTTCCAGTCATACAAATACCGACAAACAACTTTCGGAACGACTCACTCAATTGTTATTATAAAATGGTCCCGAACGCGTTGGTATTTTGTTGTTTCCAGTCAAAAAACCTACTTTAAATTTATAAAAATTTGCTGTTGAAAAGAAAATATGCATATGACTTCAAGAAGTCGACAATTAACCTCGACTTGGGGGAAAGTGCATTTTGCGCACGATTATGAGTCTTTAATCGGTCGTCATTCCACATAGGTTTTGCTGATGTTTAAATGGGTTATTAAACCGGGAAAATACTAGAAAGAGGCGCGGAAAAAAAACGTGGAATCGAAGACCCAAATTTTAACAGGCGCTTGCTTGCATACGAACATTTCGTCAGATTTCAATTAATTTATTTGTTGAGCGATTTTTTTTCAGTCTCATTAAAATTCTGCTGCCTTATCATTTTCTATTTGTTGAGCTTTTCTGCTAAGCAACTGACTAATCAAGGTGATTTGATCATGCAGAAAAATATTCTCCTGAATTCGCATGGCATGAAAGCATGTATGTACGAGGAACAGTTACACAAAAACACTTACCGCAATAATGTATCTTTTTCTGGCGTTGTATGCTCTTATCCAATGTTAAGTAATAGTTTATCCGTTAGTTCCACTAGTACTAGCAATCAAAAAGATCAATAAAACTTAAAGTAGCTAGATCTTCAGATTTTTGTACGGAAAGCGCACACTTGATTTCGAACAGATTTTTCACACCGGTTCAACTCACTCTGAAAACGTAGTTTTTGCTAACATCAAGATCTTTGCTGGCATTTAAGTTAAGCTCACTGGAAAAAATGTAGGTATGCAAAAAGTGCAGAATTTAGGAAGCAATTTCGGTGTTAACGGCAACGCATTCCAGTCAGCCGAGGAACAAAAAATAGTTTTGAGACGATGAAAATGGTAGAAAGTAGGCTGTTTACCGATAAAGTAATGATTTTTTGGATCAGTCCTGCGAATATACTTCGATAATTTCACTTAAAGAGTTAGATGATCACTAACCGATATTGGACGAGAAATCGAAGCACAAACGATATTGGTAAGGAAGGATTTTTTGAATTTGGCCACTATTGCTGCTGGTGAAAGGGACTGGATCAGCAATGTTTCTTTTATCTGCAGATACGATCAATACACGAGTGCAACTAAAACTGGGAATGTCGCCGTTTCGTTGCCACGCCGATACACTTTCGAGCCAAGCAACGTCTCAAGAAACACTGTCTTGGCTGGCGAGGTCTGAAGATTTTCCTCCGCGGCAACGACGCCGCAACAGCCATTTCGTGGCTACTTCGTACAAAACAAGTTCCGCTATCCAGTCGATCTATCTATATTTTCTTCAACACTACACACTGCATTCAATGGCTTCGGCAATGGCAGCCGCACAATATCTTGAAAAATTGAAAATTTCAAAGTGATCGAGCGTACAGAAAAGCTACCACAATTGCTGGACTATGTAGCTCCCACTCTGCATGCAGCACATTTGTGCAGGGCCATCATGGCTCCTCAGAAAGATCTTCAAGATCGTAGATGAAGTCCGCAAAGACTGTAGATGTGCCATGTCAGAGATACTTGCTTGCTGGCTGCAATTTCTCTAGGCTGGATTATCGGAAAAATTTCGAACACCACCTTGGATCGAGTACTAAAGAAAAAATCGCATTTCCACTTTGAATACCTTCCATGAACGTCGATGTTGCTAAAATCCGTCATTCCTCTATGGTGTCATGATGCCATTCAAGGATATATGGTGAATGCTTGCAAGTATCTAATAAACATGGATTCTCTCAACATGAATGATGTAAAAGAATCCGATCAGATGCAACATCCGAATAATCGATGACCTATTGATTTCGGCGTTGCTTTGTTCAATAAGAAATCGGATTAGCGATTAGATAACGCCGTCATAGTTTATTGAACTCGGATTAAGAACTTCTTCTTTGATGCCGAGACGATATGGAAGATCCAAAATTTTAGTATATCAAGCACTGCAAGCATAAAATTACTTGCTATCGATATTAATTTGAGCTACGATCATTTAGAAGAGATTTTCAATGCAAGCTTACGAAATGTTCTGCCATTTTGTTATTCCAGAATAAATAACCTCAAAAAACTTAATGATAAAAGATCAGTAACGATGAAAGCTGATTTTCATTTGTAGAAAAGATATAATAATTGGATTACATTAGTTTCGCATCGGAATCTAAATCATTTATCTTATGCAGTCGTCCTTAATTTGAAGTGGTCCAGAAACTACAAAATGGCTACCCTATCCGCAATGCAATCTCGATTGAGAGGACTTCGCCAAAAATAGCCACAAAGCAGATATTAAGTTTTAATTTTAATCTACAGAGTTTCTTTTTGTTCATATTATGTTTTAAAATTTTTATTCTACGGTAGTTTTATTTCAAAATGAAACACATTTTGGCATATCTATTGCGTAATTGTGCGTAGCATGATGAGAAAAATTAAATAGCATTGATTTAAAAACAACGTTTTTATCGAATTTCATGTGACTGAACTCCCAAAATGTGAATTTTTTAAGTTAAATACAAAACTGAAACATTTCAAAATGTGGGAAGTTTATTTTCTCTTCGAAGATTTCAAAATGGATGCCGGCATCGCCTGGTGCCAATAGCAACTACTCAAGCGTTACTTGCTTTCAGAGTAGTGTGCACTAGAATAGTTTCTGTGACATAAGAAACATTTAATTCATTCATATACTATTTTCATGGCATTGCAATTCGGCAAAACAGAATAAATAAAATGGATTTGTATGAAACAATACAACTCAATGTTTAATATTTTTAAATTTTGTTTTGGATAGACATACCTTGAATGACAGAAGAATTCGGAACTGTCCCTATTCCTTCTGACAGCCACTCACTGACTTATCCAATGCAACAACCTAACCAAATCAACAAACTTCATAGTGACGTTTCAATGAAAGTAAAAATTTCATTTGTTGATCGCTTCTACTCGCGGTAGTTTTAATTTTGTTATGAAAAACAATCAGGATGACTTCAAGGTAGTTCGTAAAAGAAACCGAAAATCTAAAAGTTGTCCACAAGCCAAAGGATCATCATTCAATATTGAACGAGACGAAGAAATCGATTCGATATACACTCTCAAGTAAGACAGTTTATTCATCATCTCTATTTGACATATTTTATTTATTGTAGAAAGCTTTTGGCGCTTCGGAAGGAAATATCAGTTTCAAAATTCTACTTGAATAGTAGCGAGCACTTGAAAATCTGTTTTGAACTATTGGATTGTTCGGAAGACAAAAAACTAGTTTGCTTCGGCATTGGCTCGTTTGGCAGTTGTTTGATAGCTTTGCATCAACTTGCCTTTATTCTGGAAATAATCAGTGAACACCAAATAAACGATATAAAGTTTTATGATCCAGTTCTATCTGATGCGGAAAAATGTATATTACAGCAATTGGGATGTGAAATAATCCCTGAAAATTGCGAAGGAAAGTATTCGGTCGATAGTATAACAGTTTTCTATATGCCGCACTGTCCAAAACAACTCGCAAACAATTTACTGTGGAAAAACTGGAATTGCAAGTCATTGTCCAGGATCATTCTAATGGGAAATAGTTTTGAAAATATGCGACAAAATACACCTGAAAGATTCTTGAAGTTCGATGCGGAATACATACTACGAAGTTTGGAGTGGGTGACGGAAATTCCTTTGGAGAATGTCTTTCAGTTCGAGGACATTTTCAACGATATGTCTATTCACGTGTTTCCTGAACAAAAACTGAAGAAAGTGGGCGAAGAAGAATGGCAGAAAAGCGTTGAACCGAAATACAGTGATGCAGAGTTGATTACAGTCGATCTAGCGAAAAATTTGAACATAAGGTAGCGAACGCATTTTTCGTTGCTGGCTTCACATGTTTTTTTATAAAGATTGTTTCCACAAACTTGCTTATGATCAATTTAATCATTAAACCCATTGTCACATTACTGAATGGACTTCTTGTAATGATTCTTCGTGGAACACTTCTAACTCAAGTTAAGTTTTACGAATGACGCCTATTTAGATTCTTCTGTTTGCAAGTGAATCGTTCTGTAATCACACGAGGAACATATACGCAAGCAATTTCATGTCCCAAATATGAAAATATCATAGCATAAATCAAAATAATAATTTTTTATGCAATGGAAAATATGCAGTTGCTATACAAATATAACACTTCACTTTCATCTGAGACTGTACTTATGACAAACTTCAACATACAGTAAGAAGAAGATCACAGAAATCTACTGTCATCAGAAAAGTCAAAACATTAATTTTAGTGAAAATAATAACACTTATTGAAGGAAAGAGGAATTTGCGAGGTAGATATTATTCATTCTGGTAGATAACTTTGTTTCTTTGCTTAGAACAGGTCCCAGTTAGCAGATCTCAAAATGTTACGTAATGTAATTTTAGCTGTCATGAAAAAAAATCATACGAAATGTTGATTTTTTCAGTCCGGAATTAATCTATGGAGTCTATTTTACATGTTATTTGCTTTTTCGTTATGCTTAGAAGGTTTAAATCAGAAACATAAACGAAAGATTATCGTAGCATATGAAAATTCATTGAAAACGGTTAATAACACATACACACTCTCCAAATTTTATTTCGAAAGGTACAATTTTTAAATTGATATTGATTTTGTAGAAACAATCAGCATAAAAAAAGATCATTATGCGCATTAATGTACCCCACGTTGAACGCTAAATTGAAAAAAATAACGTTATAGGTACTGCCAATAAAAATTAAGAAGGGAAAAATTGTAGAATAGGAAGATGTTAAATGATATTTTAATTTTTAATTTGATCACTTAATAATTTGATTAAACAAGTAACTATAAAAGAGTATCTTATTAAATTTGATTCAGGATGGCCACAGCGACGTTACGCCGCCTTCTAAGTGAATTGCGGCTCGCCTCGCCAGACGGCACAATCAAGAACTCGCTTGCTGCCAAATACATTCTTGCACAATTCCGAAAATATAAAACGACCGATCAACAACTATGCAAGGCAAGAGAGGAAATGCATTTCTTGGGGAAAACCTATTTGTGCTACATGGAAAGCATAAGGATCCAGGACACCATCAACAGTGCGTACAAAGGTCGAGGTGAACGGACTGTTAAGGAAACAGCAGAGCTTGTAGGATTCAAACTACCATCAGATCCAAAATAAATGTTTAAGCTTATTGTACGAATTATTTGTATAGTGTTTTTAAATTTGTTTCAAATGAAATAAAGACGTTTGAACATGGACAAATATGCCACATAGATATGTATTGTTGAATAAAAATCAAGTTTGTGAGAAATAGGATGAGAAAGTCATTCGTCTAGAACCATGTTTGTATTGGTTAGTACAAGCGTGGAACTATGCTACGTACTAATTTTACTAATTCAATTTGAATTGCCGAGACGTGCTTCGAAATCGAGGATCAAACAGTTTACGTAATTTTACACCGACAAAGAGGTAAATTGTGAACAATCATTGACATTATAAAAAATAAATGCTGTCTAAAAATGAAAAATCTTTTAACGGCCGCATTTCAAAATAATAATGCGAGCTGCGGAAACATTTAATGTTGTTTTTAAAGCAAAGTGTTTATCAGAATTGAAGCCAAAAATACGCACCTCACATCAAACGATAAATTAAAGCACAAATGTAGAAAAATAAAAAAATAAAAAAATCTTTTTTGTGATTCTGTTTTTGCCGATTAATTACGAAACAAACAAAAACTGCGCCCAAATTATCCTTATAACTCAGGTTTGGCATAAGCGCAAGAATCGTTCTTAAATTCCATGATTACTTATTGTTTTGTGTGGGTAAGATTAGGTGCACATTAGACGACAGAGGCAAAAAATTAGGACCTAATTTTGGGGGTAGAATGGACGTATATATGGTTATTTGTGTATGGGTGAAGCGCGCTTAAACAACGAAGGCACAAAGCACCCCCATACCATTGTTCCAACCAGGAACAATCGTGGAGTAAGCATGAAATATTCACAGCTCCTAATTTAGTGGTCTAAATTTTGAATATAGTTTACTGCTGTTTCAGCTGAAAAATAAGTATTATCATATCACACAACACAAGAAATATTTTTTTAAAAATTTATTCGAAATAAAACAATACACACAACGAATAAGTCATTCTTAAGAAATAAACAAATTAAATTAATACACTTTTTTCTGAGAACCTTAAACTCTACCTAGTAACTAAAATAATTTTCTTCGCACTTTTTGTACTGCAAAATCTTTAATAATTTCTGATAAATTTATACTGTCGCAAACCTACTGATGTTTGCGCCAAATTTTAAATCTGTTATAAATTTTAAAACGTCTGTAGGAAACAAATTATCATCTAAAATCATACAAAAGACTGACAACTCCTCTGAAAATTCTAATCCATTTATATCAGATGAGTCGTCGTGGGTTAAAATAGTCTCGAGGCTCTTACAATTTTCTAACAATTCTTCTTTGGGCAGTTGTCTTAAGGCCAACTGTCCTCAATTTTGCCGCCCCTCATTTTTGCCGCTCTGGGCATTTGCCCGGCTTGCCCCCCTTAGATCGGGCCCTGCTCCAATTCATACTATAATTTTATGTAAAAACTTTGATTTGATTGATTTTTGGATCATAATTTTTCAAACATTGATATACATATATAAATGATCTATTATTTTTCTTCAATATTTTGAATGCATTAAAATATTTTTTCCCAACCGATAAGGCCATATGGTTTCATATACTTCCTTTTTGTATCTAATTCTAGAACACAAGTTCTGAAATCTTGTAATCACATCGATATTTTTTGTTGTTGAATATAAACAATAACGACAAGTTGAAGGAAATTTCCCGACTATTAATTGCTTGTTTACCAACAAAGTGTAGGTTTATTCAATGAATTTTCTTTTTATAAACATTTTCCATGATTACATACATTTTTCTGTTGCTGAAAGATCATTTAATTTGTAGATAAATTGTTTTTGCTTGGTAATAAAATTTTAATCTGTTTTACAAATATGTATGTGTATCTTGAATATGATAAAAGCGGAAAACTAGTTACAGGATATAATAATAATAATCAATGGCGCAACATCCCAAATTTAGCCAAGACCTTGAAGTAATGTTCGAGTTACTTCATTACTTTACCAATGAAATACTGGGAGGCGAAAAGATCGGCTTATGCGTGATTTTACTATTATGCCACTTTCATTAGAATTGCCGATATTAATTATAGTTTTTACGCTAAACTGAATGAATCAGTTGTAAAACATGTTGAAATAATTTCGAGTAGTACATGTTCCATCAAATTCGGGGCAATGTGTTTAGAATATAAACAATCTGAGTTGCTTGATTGGTCCACATACAACGCTCTTCTGTATTTCAACAATCATGATCACCACCAGCATCACACTCTTTACATGATGTCATATCTAAGTCCATTCATCTCGTCTTCTAGCCAGTTCAACCATCCTATCCTGAGCTTGAATTGAAGGCACCTGCCTAGGCTAGTCTCTTCAGCACTTTCTCTAATGACATTGCGAAGAAAATTGTGTTAAGATTGACGGGAGGAGCAGAATTAGCAGATTGTTTGTCTATATGTGAGTTGAGCGAGAAGCTAGACGTTGGTAGGTGATTTTCGAATTGGTGCATTTAAGGCGTGTGCCTAAATCTTGTGGCATAAAATAAAAATAATTAAGATCTTTTGCGAGACTTAATTCAATTTATTTTATCCCTAAATATATAAATGAACTTAAGATTGCTGCAGTTCTCCAAAAAAAAATCAAGATGAAGTTTTCATTCGAAAATATAAGCCGAAAACTTATTTTTGATATTTTGAAAGCCGCTCAGTTTTTACATTGAATTCAAAAAAGTATACACATATATTCGCTAAATAATTTTTCAGAATAATCAAGCCGAATCACTAAACATTTCACGCAAATGAGGTTCGATTCAAACGAAATTCCCTAGTAATTATTGATTTTAAGTAATTTGTATGGAAATAATTTTTAATACTTCCGGAATATATATTAATTGTACGGAGGTCCAATGCTCAATTATTGACTAATTTAGAGAAATGGCTTTCACAACTATAAATATAAAAACATTTTGGGATAAATTAAAGTATTATATTGCAATGTTTGAGTAGGAGGAAAATGGTTGAAACCTCTTATCTTCAGAAGTTATTGCTGAAAAATAAGTCGAAATAATCCTAAAAGTTATAAGCTACTCTGGAACTACAATTTAAGCTCCAAAAAATCAATAAATAAGAATATATTTGTATTTTTCGTAATTTATTTGTCTCTATGTAGACCAGACCCAAATAAATTTAAAAACAATTTTTCAACGGCACCATACACATAATTCAATGGAAAAAAGAGCAAATTAGATAAATAACAAGTTAAGAATTTATTTCTATCGAAGGGTTTTCGAATTGGCAGTAGAAATTCTAATTAAATTTTAATTATACTGTAGTTTCAAACGCAAATAAATTTACTACTACACTTTCGTTAATTTATATGAGGTAGCTTGTTTCTAGTTTTAAATAACTAAAAATATTTTCATTAAAAATTAACGATTTTCTCTACATATACAAGATACATATAAGATAATTATGAACACTTGCTTGGATAGAAATTATAGAGACGAAAATATCAAGAAACGTATCATTAACTCTGAAATAGCTTTTTTCAATCAAAAAAGTTATTGCAGTTAAACTGTTTGCTGATTTTCAAATGTAATTGAATGTGAAATTGTCACTTAAAACCCTGGTGGTTTGGTTGATAGCCTATAACAGCAGTCCCTTGCAAAACTAATAATTAAGTTTTATCTGTTTTTTCAAACAAATTTTAAAGCAAAACTGTTTCAATATTTAAAAAATTAATATAAATCAATGAAATAAATTTTTATAAGAGACAATGCCCAAAACCTATAGGAATATAGTGGTTTCTCTCAAATAAATTATTCAACGGAAATTCACATGAGAGTTCTGAAGAACACAATAAGTTGACAAGTCTTTGAAGTAAACAACTTTTTATAAGTAATTTTCACACATCAGTTTAGGTGATATATATAAAAATGTATCAATTTAAGAAAGATTGTTGCAATTTAGGCCTTCTTTTTAAATTCAGAAAACGATGAAATAGAAAAAAAACTAAATGACACGCCGTAGGGCTCCACAACTTCGAATGAATTTGGAAATATTTTCAAAGGGTTTGTTGGGAATAATAATAATAAATATTTGCAAAAGTACTTCATAAGCTCTGAAATTTCAAACAATTCGATGCACTAATCGTGAAAAAGTCATTCAAAAAATATAAGATGTATCCACGATTAAATTGTTGTGGTTTTGACGAAAAAGATTTGATACAACTACTGACTACTTTTTTTGGGACCTCATATGCTTTCAAACACAAATCTTTAAAACTTACACTATACGATTTTTTTTTAATTTCTGACGAATATACATATTTTTAATATTCAAATAAATTTAAATCCACTTTAATTTTGCTCAATAGAAGCCCAAAAACTTTTTTTTACTTGTGTGTAATGCAAATATTGAATAATTAACGATTCGAAGTAAAAAAAAAATAACGATTTGAAAAATGTCCGAAATTGCGCCCAGCGTGGGCTTTAATAAATTCAATGATTTTCTTAAATCTTATATACAATTTTTAATTCCGCACTGATTTATCCACAATATTGATTATTTACAAGAGTTTGATTGAAAGTGTGAAACAACATTAACATTCTCAAAGTGGTAAAATACATTTATGAATGTAGAATACTATTATGTTCATAGTCCATTTTAAAAGTATTAAGTAAAAATTGAAATTTTTGGGTCAGCGTTTAATTTACATGAGTATGTAAAATTTAATGTCTTAATTTTATTCAAATTAATAGAAAGATTTTCAAGGAATTTCGGTAGATTAAATTCTGTAGAAAAGCTTATGAACAAAACAGTCAAAGTTTCAATTTTATGGACCATATAAAATTGACTTATCGATGTTATCGATAATTTTTCACAAATTATTTTAAAGATGCTACATTGTGTTACCTATTTCATAAACAGTGGGTGAAAGGAAAGCTATCTGACCTACTCAGCTCCTGCAAGGATGTATTGGTATTGAGAAAATAGAAAATTGTTCTTGGCAAATCTCTTGAGATGGCTTGATAATACTTAAGTTGAATATCTCGCTCTGTAGATGTGTTATTATACTAGAAAATTTATAATAGGCTATTAAACTCGTGGAGCTTTATATTTAGTGTAAAATCTGTTTTTAACAAGAGAGGATCGCATGTTCTTTAAAATAAAGCGGAATGATTAGTTACGCTTGATCAAGAAGTAGAGAATTTTTACGCATATCTTTCAAATATCTGAGCTTCATTACCAAGATTATAGGCAATACTAACACTAGCTTCAATTTCATGAGAAATAATAATAACGCAGATATAATGTTGCTCATTTCCTGAATTTTGTAAAATGGTCAAAATTGAAAACCATGCAAGCTTGCATACCCCATTAAGTGCAAGTGTCCGATCCCAAATAGAAGATATCAAGATTCTTTCATTCAGTCGTAGCAAAGATATGCGGTGGGGCTTGTATAAGAGGGAGTTGGCTGGCGCTAGCAATTTGAAATTGGCCGAAACACGTAGACTCATACTCATCATACATACAATATACACATTTATATCCAAACCAGGTACACATACCTCGTGCTATGTGTGCTCTCTGCAACGCCAAGTTAGTGAAAAGATCTTTTGGCTCCAAGAAAAGATACTTTCCTCGACGTCTCTTGAACCAGTGAAATCTTTACGAGGCTCTTCCTCAGTCGAAGTCGAATAGTCGTCGCGGTAAACACGTGCGTTTGGAGCCAGAATCGCCTGGAAGGCCGTCTGCCAACACGTTTATTTTTATTTTCGGAATTTATTGAATTTTTTTCCGCTCGCGTTTTATCTTGAACTTTTCGTCTCCTGTATTTGTTATACATGCAATCGTTTATTTGATCTAGTTTCAACGTTTTATTGATCGCGAGGAAACTATTTTTGGTGGCGATAAAATTTGAAAATTTATTTGTCGGTCGTTTGTTCGTTCCTTGGAGTATCTAGACACAGTTTTCCTAACAAATATTTATGCGTTTCCGGGGATCGGTTGAAATTGTTGAATTTAATCAGCAATAACTTCATCGATTTTGGCGGTCGTTAAGTGGTTGTTTTTCAGTGTGCGTTTCATACTATGTGCTCGGGTGTGCTGTACTTCCTGCATAGGTCAATAAACATTAAATTAGTAACAAGTGAATATATGTGCATTAATCATAGATACTTACTTACATCTTAACAATGAGAAAAGAGCTGTTATCACCACTGGAAGCTTAATTCCAAATAGTCTCTCTAAACATCCATAATAACGTTAACAACTCCCATGTAGTATGGTACAGAGTTTGCCATAGAGGATGTATCTATTTATCTCACGTCTCTTTGCGTGTATCTAGGTGTCGTTACAATGAAGACGACGATCGCAGTAACGAGTGACAACAACCGGTAAAAGAGGGTTAACATCCTCTTGATTGTACAAGCATACTTACAACGTAAGCCGTGTCAAGAATTAATAATTGAGGTTTTTTTCCAAGCCTTTCAGTCTCGGTCGCCATGTACCTGTCCCCAGCTATACTGGCTGTATTTCGTAGTAAATAGTTTAGGCGATATCTTGTTTTCATTATTAGATACCAACTAGGTAGTGAAGCGTTTGTATCAGGAGAGTATAAACATTAGGTTGCCTAAGATATTCTTCTGTTGGAAAATGGTTGGCTTATGGAGTTTTATTGTGTGATCACTAGTTGCTTGGATGTTTCCGGATAGTTGTTGGCTGAATGGATAATAACATCTAACTAAAACTTGTTTGAAGAATATAACAATTTTATTTATACGTTTTGTGACTTGCTGTCGATTTTTATTTGCCCAAAAAGGTGTTTAACAACCATTAAACCGTTGCCATTACGTAATATTGATCGAATTATGATTATTCTGAGTAACAGTTTCTTCTAAAGATACAGGAAAGACATCCAAAAATTTTAATTCCTAGCATCTTTTCTATTCTGCTGAAAGACTCTAGTAGGTAACAAGGATGGTATAGTACAAAACCTTTTAGAAATAATAAATTGAAAATATTTTGAAGCACTTGATTGTATTTTTGTATATATTACACCCATATTTCGAGAACTAGTTGTTCTCTTTTTTAATTTACGTTGCTGTCTGTTCTAGTATGTTTATTAATAGCGAACATCACCAGACGCAATACGGGTCAAAGAAACCTACATTTTATTGGTCTGGTTTAGGTAAATCGTACACAATACATTGTTTGAAAATCACAATATACTCTTAAGAATTTACTGTCCTGCCTTTTGGTCAAATCTGCTAATCAATGCACAAATATAAACGTGAAGTTAAATTTGACTTGGTACTTTTTCACTCAATCAACGTAACATGCATTTTTTTGGAAAATATCGTTTAATATATTAGCTTTATCAAAACCCAGTTCAAATCCTTGCATCCTTTTTATATCTAATTGCATGGAATGGAGTTTTTCAATAAAAATGATAGAACTTTTAACTGTCACATCTTCCATGATTTTTTGATGAATCATGTGACATTTGTATTCTGTAAGCTCCACAAGTCATTGTTGTATAATGCAGCTGTCACGCGGACATTATTCTTTGAAGTTGACGTCATTCAACTTTTTCCTGTAGAACCATGCTAAGGATTCAATATGCATTAACAAACTGCAAGGTGTCGATGGTTTGAAGGCAAGAATGGAAGGAAGGCAGATATCTGATTTATGCACGCATGTAATCAACTTTGATTATCAGAGGCGGTGGTGGTTATTTAAATGGTATCATATTTTATATAATTGATGAATTATGTAAATGTGATTTGACGGATACAATTTGATGAAATTCAAGAAATCAGACAAGGAAACAAATTTATTGAACGAATCTATGGGAAAATTAAAAAATAATCAGTTTCATGTCAGGGCTGTTTCAAGACATCGTCAATTCATCTTTGTCACTTTTATTTTTCCTGAAACTACTCACCTTACATCTATAGAATTGTAGAAGTGCTGAATTTTTCTTCTTTGTTTTCAACTGTCATTTGACTTAAGCTCTCACAATAAAATGCCGTTCAACCACAACCAACAAACATTTTTATGGTCACGTAACTAAATATTGGCGAACATTAATTAGGAAAATGCATTGATCGACGCTCTTCTTCTGAAAAATGTTTTGAAAGTTGCTAGTTTTTCATTGAGTTCGTTTTTTACTGGGAAAACTAGTACACTAAATTATCAAAACAGTTTTGAATTGATAAAATAACAATGCCAAATCGTGGCGTTCATCGAAGGAAAGAAATGTGTTTTAAATTTCACAAATTGAGATATTTTTATGCTGTTTTGCTTTTAGAACTTTCACTAAAAAATTTTATTAAATATGAGCATCAAAAATAAAAATTCTTTCGATACATTTTTTCAACATAGTTAGTGAAAGCGAAAATATGTTGAATATAATAGATAGAATATCTAGATATTTAGATTTAATTGAAACATGATATGTTCGCTAATGAAGTAGACATGTTTTTGAATTTTGTTCTACAATTTTTTTAAACTACCATGTTTTAAGTCCATATACTGCTTCATTTTATCCTATTATTCAATAAAAAGAAAATTATGCTGCTATCTATTTATGTTCTGCCGGAAACTTACATATTATTTAAAATTAGAGAAGTTGATTGGGATCAAAAGTACTACTCTTTTTGACGATCAATCAATTCACATTAACTTATCCTAATCAAGTTATTAAGTCAATTTCAAAGCAATTGCAATTTATTTATTTTTTTAAAAAAGCAAATTGCCTTTAAAATTATTTATAATCTCTGAACCTTCAATACAAAAAAAATACAAGCAACATATGTATCCATTCTCACATTCGTTCAGCATAACTTTTTTCCACATATTTTCGCTAGTCTTTTTCTATCATGTTTTCACATTTAAATGAAGATTATGCAAGAAGGTGGAAGAAGTAATGTGGCTGACTGAGGTGAACCTACGAGCGCCAATAAAGCGGATCAATGCATTAACTTTGATTCGTTCCATCTTTCTCATAAAAATCATTTTCCAATCAATACTTTGTTTGTATCTTCGTTTATTTTTTATTATTATTTTTTGCATTTCGTCTTGTGTTTCTCTCTCCATTTTCCTGGGCTTTTTGTTCATTTCTTATTCATAGTTTTGTAACATGGAATATTAGTGGATGTAATGGTGCTTATTTTGACCTCGATTCATTTTTAAACTTGAACTCAATCCCGACAATAATAATTTTTTGAGCGGTTGAAATTTGTTTCTGTTTCTATACCGTTTGGAAATCGAAAAGAATCGTTGTACTTGCTTGGGTGTGGGTCATAATTGGATTTGCAGCGATGGTGCTATTGTCTTCTTAGTGCAGAAATTTTACACGAAAAATGTTGAAGATTGTAATACAAATGTGAATAATGGAAAGCAATTTGGAAAAGCTACTTAACCATATTATCGTGAGAAAATGAAAAGATCTTGAACAAGTGAACAATTTAGGCCCAAATTAAAAACACATTAAGGATGTGAATTGGAAATCAATTACATACTTACAGAGGTGCATGTATCTGGAATGAAAGCGCTCTTAATTAGATGGATAATTGAATTAACATTTTTTAGTTATGAAAGTTTTTAATAGAATGATGAAATCCAGCTACTTCAACTTTATGCAAAATTGTCATAGTCAACATCATGAAGATTTTGTCGCTTATTAAACACAACATCCATATTTTGATAAGAAGAATCAAACTTCCAGCTCACCTCGAAATTCAACCAAAACACACTTTAAAACAATCTTTGCTAGATTCACAGAAAATTTATTTTCACACCCTGATATTTTCGGCTAATACATTTAATTACGATGTCTGATGATGCAGAAAATGAAGATGAGGATGATTCAAATAACATTATTTCATTCATTTTCTCACAATCCGAAATACAGACAGAAATCTCTTCGTATCGAAGCAGCACAACAAAGACGATGACGATGGTGTCGTTGAATTTCAAATAAGAATAAGTTTCAAGTTGAGATCTGCATAAGAACATAAAATTCAATTAGGTTTAATTGATGGCAATTGTGTACAGTATGGTGACTGTATATAAAAATGATACATATATGATGATATTGGTGATATACATATATTATTTGAATTCGACTGGTATCAATTTAAAATTGAAAACTGGCAAAGTTTGAACCAAATATGGATTGCTTCAAAATGATTTGAAGCTACCGAGATTGGGTGGGAGTCATTAGAAGTTGTATTTTTGGCATAAAATTTCCTTTAAAAACCTTAAACCGAAAACAAACACAAAGACTATTTGTCCGTTTTTCACGAGTAGGAGTATGAATTGATTTTCCTCCTTGCATCTCTTCAATTAAAAAGACAACACACTTTGAATGATTGATGATAAAATATTAAGCGAATCGAGAAAATCTTTGTCACGACTCAAACAACTCATAGATTTTACTCATCCCTAAACATCAAACTGAGCTCAAGATTCTTATTGAAAATTGACAAACCTTAAAATGTTTTTTTCTAAGAAAGTACTACAAAAGACAAAAAGGTACTAAACAGTACGCAAAAACTTTGTGATCCTAAACAAAATTCTGTTCCTAGTGGCATACTCAACATTTTTAAATGCGTGAATCTTCAATAGTAAAATAGTATATATTTTCTGGTGAAAGGGTGACGGAGTTACTTTTTACTTGTGAGGTTTTTTTTCATTGAAGTATCTTTAAATATGATCTTCTGGATTCGATGAGGAGGAAAGTCATGTTTTCAATTCATAATGCAAAATAAATTCACTAACAAAAACAAAGTTTCTCCTTTAGGAAGATTTATTGTATAAAAAAAAGAAGCGCTTCATGCATCTAATTGCTTTGAATTGAAATTTATACATAAATCAAAAACACTTTATTTACATTTGGAATAATTTTTATGTTCTATTGAAGATTCAATCCTTTTTTTGTACTTTTAAGAATTTCACTATTGTTATTATGTTTGATTTATTTGTACTTCTTTCTGCTTTCAGTTATCTTTAATTCTATTTATAATTTTTTTTATTTTGAAAGGATTCTCTATTTTTTTATTTTTTAAAAATTTATTTGGTCTCAAAAAAAATACAAAACAAATAAGAGTACAATTAAAAAACTAGCAATAAATTCAGGAACATATAAATAATCAATATCGGAAAGTAACTATTTTAGAGGCTAAATTTCATCAATTTTTTTTTCTAATTGATTCAATTGGAATATTTCAGCTATATGTATAGACGAGTAACAGTTGACATTGAAATTCGGAAAAAATCATAGAAAGCAAGATTTCAGTTTACAGCACCATTATGTGGTTCTAATGAAGATGTCAAAAGTCCTCATCGATCTGTTAGCCGCTAAAAAAATTGAAGTCGCTTTTTCGTGAATATCTCGCCAACGATCACTTTCACAGGAATTGAATTGTTGCTAAACAGTTTGGGAAATTAGAACATTTCCTACAAAAATGATTTGATAACGTTTTTTGCATAGCCGTTTTGGAGATATTCAAATCGACAGGGCGGATACCTTTGTTTTTCTTATGAAATGCACATTTATTTCCACAAAACCTTCGCGGTTATGTGGAATGTACGTTATTTTATGTGGTCTTCACAATAGGTTTAATCCACATTTATTTCTACCCAAAATTATATGATATTCCAAAACAAGTCCCTATTAGTTTTTTTTCATATCATGATTGAAATACAATTACAATGGTATTGCATCATAGTGTCTAATTTTGTGATCCCTATTTAAACAAAAAATGTCTCTTAAGGGGTTACATAGGTCTTGAAGAAAAAAAAAACAACTTTTTTAAAAAATTGTATTTTAAAAACCAAAAATCTATTTTATTGAAAAATTTACACACATGAAGATGTTTAGCATTTCAAGAAGTTGTGAAAAAATTTCAGCTAAAAATTTCGAAAATTGTCAATTTTCTTGCCGTTTTTCTCGTCCAATTTTTTTTGCGGTAGGCAGAATATTTCGCTGCAGGTTCATCTCAAATCAAAAATTCAAAAAAATTCTTATAGTTTAAGCCCTTGGCTCATGATTGAACGAAGGAAATGGAAAAAAAATGAAACTTAAAGTTTTGAAATGGATTTGAATGAATTTTTGTCTCATATTTTTTAGCATTTTTCCGATTCTCATCGTTTTTAAAATATTTTTTTTCGTATAAAACAAGAACGAGTAGACCGAATGAAAATCCCTTCGTTCAAGCACGAGTCAATACTATAAAGAGGAACAGTGCAAAGTTTCAGCAAAATCAGTCGATTCGTTCTCGAGAAATCGTGCCTACCGCACGGAAGATTCGAGAAAAACGCGTTTAAAGTTTTTTTTTACCGCGATTTAATGAATTAAAGCTATTTTTTAGCGACTTACAGCGAGTCGTTGATTCCAGGTCCATACAGTAATTCGTTCGCATCATTCGCGATGTTCAGAGCATCCTTTTGATGTTTGATGAAAAAGAAAGGAGCTGATTCTACGCCGTAGAACCGTGCTGTATGCGTATAATACGCTAGGTACCGACTGCGCGATATTCAAATCTCTATAACTCTGGTAATATTGCTCGAATTTACTTCAAATTTGTTTGGAATACTCTTGAAATACTATACTTTCTATGGATTCTCTGAAAATATAAGACCTATGTAACTCTTTAAGCTTTGCATTTTGTCCTACGATATAAGTAAGCCTTTGTTGTTTACTGTGCTTATCAAACAACAAACTAGCATGTTTTTTATAGAATTTTTAAAAATGTTCCCTATTCAGATAGGTGGTACCACAATTTAAACTTATTAATATCTGTTGCTGTTCTGTTGATTTTTTTACTCTGAAGCTAATTACGTATGCCTCAATTATTTTTAATGTTCATGGTGATACGAATTCACTAGTTTGTTTTAATTACTGATGGAAGGTGCCGAAAATTGAAGATTTGAACCCATAGCTCTTGAAACAATGCCACCAACTACTTCGTTTTAATGTAATATGCACTTATCATTGATATTAGAAATACCGTCAATACAGTCCAATGATCTGGAAAAAAATCTCCAATTTAAATGAAGGATATAGTCATTTTCTAATAGTGCTTGAACATAGACATTTACGTTTGCGCGTGTGAAAGGCTGAATGGGAAATGTAGTAGTAATTTTTGAATTTTCGCCGAAATTTCGCAGTTTCTATCTTTGGCTGAATAATTTAGATACTAGGAATCTGGCACTCGTATTTTTTCATTGATTTTATCAGTAGCAAATAGTTCAGAAGTTTTATTTGATCTTGTAGAAAATAAGGTAGGCAACTTGAATTTTCTGAAACAAATCAATTTAACGCCAAACGACGATTCTTCGTCAATTCAATAAATTTGCTTAGATTGCAGACATATGTTCGTGCGTTTGTGTTTTGCATTCGTCAATACAAAATGCATGGCATAGGTGCTGTAAATCGCGAGATCGCGTCGAAGAAAACCATACGTCGGCGTTTTAGCCCCCACCGTTTCACTATGTAGCTGCTACGTTGCTTCGACCGGTATCCAAAACCATATAGGTACGACGTACTTACACATATGTGTATCTTGTTTTTACCTGTATGATTCCAGCACAGGTAGTTCCACGAGTTCGTTATCTTTGGGCCAAGTATTGCGCGACTTGGAACGGCTTTCGAGAGAACAATTCTCCCTCGTCTTTTACTTAGTTCGCGTTCACCACCGTTCGGAATTATACATACGTTTATTTCGCGGCCTGAATTAATAAAAATTACCCAAGTGAGTTTGTCCCGAATCTTATCTTATTTGCATGTTGCTGAAACGAAGGGAAACGTTTCCACGATTTATGTATGTAAATCGCTACAGGACTCGTCGTTACATCTTGATGAAATCTTCAAACCACGTCACTGGACTTTGGGGATTTTCATTGTTAGAAGACAACGCAACCAATATACTAATATGTTGTATGTAAAGCTTAGGACATCTTGATCAGACGACTGTTTTGAATTTATAGAAAAGGTGATATCGACGCTGTATCTGATAGTGCTTAAGATATAATCCTGGTTCCGAAGTGCATCAACCTTTAATTCAATGTGGAATAAGTGTGAAGTCCTTCGAGCGTGAAAGTGAAATGCACATTGAATCGTTTTTACATAATTTCCACACATTAAACAAATAGTGTTGGCTTTATTGATAACCATGCAGCGATTTTTGAAATTATCAGAAATCCGTACACACGCAACTTCAACAAGTATCCACGATGAAAGTGAAATATAATATTCAGTATCTCCTTACCGGAATTCAGTGCGAAAAATTAAGTAAATAATTAAAAAATTAGTGCTACATTTTATGCTGTTCGTTCAGTCGTGAGATCATAGTATCGTGGCCAAATTACTTTCAATGTGCACGATGTATGCATTTGCAAATGTTCAATTAACAGAGAAATAATATGCAAATATCGTGTTTTGATTTGTGCGATTTCGCATTGGGGCTATGCCGGGCGGAATTTTAAGGTGTGATTAATATTTGCAAAGGTGGTCGGCCATTCAAAAAAAAACCACTTACGAAGCTTGGTGAATCGATAAAAATAGAAAAACGTGCAAGCGTGGCCAGGTGATATAATTATTAGTTAGTGTTGTGGTCGGGAGTGCATTTGGGAAATCCATAGAAATGGGTTTCTCATCGGCATTGCAGGGTCGTGCCGCTCACGAGGCACTTCTTGTACGCCTCGATGCCGAAATTCGTCTTATGGAAATAATGAAACGATCGATCCTGTTGAAAGCCAAATTTGATAAGGAGTACGCTATTAATTTGGCAACAGTCTCTCAACAAGGACTAAAGCTGGATCGTGCCGATGATTTGCAAGGTAAGAAAAGAATTTATTTTTAAAATAGCCATCATATGATGAGCTTATCCTGCGCATAACTCATGCAAGTTAGAAATAACAATCTCTAACGAAAGTATCCTTACATACATATATTTGTAAAAATAGATATAATAGTTTTGGTTAAAACGTAAACCTAGATCAAATTACAGCTTGATGCAGTTTCCAAGATATAACCATAATCGTTTGGTCTTTCAGCACACTGATAAAATCTATAAACTGTGAATCGAGGCAATAGAAAACCTTTATTGAGAAGTTTATATTATCAAAAATCTTTGAAATGTTAACAGTTCAACCGCGGCAGATAAAAATGTTGCCGTATGTTGACCTGCAAAAACGTTATAGCAACATATTAAAAGAGTGTTGAAATGATTTATTTGACTGATGGCTAGGTTATTGATTGATAGTTCATTAAATTCTTCAATATTTATGATCATTCAATAACTTATTCTATGTAAAAGACTTGAGTGTTATATTAATTATTTGGGAAAAAAATGATTACACAGTATTGAAACATAAATTGATTTTTTTTGTGGAACATGCCCATAACTCTATTCGTAACTGAAACGATTTTCTCAACGCCGTTCTCAATCATGATATTGGGGCACTCTGAAGGAAAAATGGCAACAAAATAAAATTTACGTTATGTTAAGGGGCCATCCATATATTACTTGACGCAATTTTTAGAGTATTTTAACTCCCCCCTTGTAACATTTTCAAAGACACCCCCATTTTATTACGTAACAAATTCATCGTATCCCTTTTAGAATTTTGAATATTTTAACCACAAAATATTAACAATGTAAACATCTTTAACCAAAAATACTTTTTTTTGTTTTCTATTTATCATGAATAAAATTATTTAAATTAATTGTATTATTTCAACTAATTTTAAATTTTGCTACATATCAATTTGCTAGACCCCCTCCCTCCATGTGCCACTTAGTAATATTTTCAAAAGAACTTACTAAAGTAAAATTATTATAGTATATGTGTAGTAACATATGATCATATGATTTCTTCAATAAAAAAAAACAAGACTGAAACTGTTTTAAAAATTAGATAAAAAGCATCTGACAAGTTGTCTACGCACATCTTACTCACATGCTCACTCGAAGGATATTAAAATTAGTAATTGGTTTATAGCTAGGCATAATTCAACCGCACACCACTATTCAGCTCTCTCCTAAACTATGCCGCAGTCATAGGATTGCAAACGAACATCCTGAAAATGTTAATTTAATTTTTTGAGAGAGAAGAATTATATATAAACGGATCTTTTTCGCGATAAATATTGAATGTATAATGTAAGCAACCAAATTTATAACATCAGCAAACATATTTTGATATTTCAGTACTTAATAATATTTTGAGTTCATATTTAAATATTTTTTATGCGAATAATAAACTAGAGAGGTCATTTTTTGATTTTTCCCAATAAAATACCGTAAAATTTAAGCTTTGTTGGTGTTATCTTTAATTGAAAGTTATTTTACTCAAGGTTTCCTATTTTTTTAGAATTCTCTTCGAAAATTTTTCCCCTGTCAATAATTTCTTACAATAGAGTGATTTTAGAAATTTTCTAAAATCAGTAAAACAAATTTATTTGTTGAGTTATTTTACTCCAATAATTAAATTTAATAATTTAATAATGAAGTTACTTGAATTTTTATGCCGAACAATGAGAAGGGGTTAATTTCTTTTCCTTATGTACTTTACCTCTTGTTTTCATACAATATGTCAAGTCAATAGTTCCTATTAAAATTTATTTTTCGTAATTGACATCGATTGAAAATTCTTTCGAATTTTCTATAACATTATTTTTACTACTAGCTCATTTTAATTTAGGGAAAATAACAACAATTATTTCTTCTATAGCAGTCGAATTTAAATGGAGTTACTAATAGTAGAAAAATTCGACGTCCCATTATACACATTTCTTTTAAAGTCTAACGTTTGTAGATTACCCCAAATAAATATTATAGTTTGAAATAACCCTGCTTAGTCACAATTTTAATTTAATTTTGTCGTATACACAAACAAACAAAAATTACATTTCTTAGCAAACTTTCATGAAATTTTCAAGAGCTGATTTGCCATAATTTTGCACTTAGAAACAAATTTGAGGATTTATGTGTTTGAATTTTTTTTAGTTAAGTTTTGTGTTATTTCATAAGTCAACTTTTTCTAAATATGTTGGCAATCATATATTGTTCTAAATTTTAAATAATAAGTCACGTACAACCCTAATAAATCCGTTTCTGGTCCCATAAATATACATTTCGAAAAACATGCTAAATTTGAAAAATATGTTTTATTCTGACATATTCGTTCGTATTTACAATTTATTCAAAATATGCTCTGTAAAACATTATCAAATTAAATGATTCATTGTACACCGTACAATTTTAGAATTCCCTGAAAAGATTTATGTTGCAAAAACAAATAAGCTTCGCCCATTCATGCGGCGAAATTGCATTAAATAATTCGTTATTTCCTTTGAATTTATCTTAATTTTCTTATACTGTATTTAAAGATGATTTGAATAAAGTGTTGTTGTTTTTTCAAATATGAAACGTATTTGAACTTGTTGCCATTGAATTTTTGTATACGAATCCTTGCTATTGCTACGAATACTGAAACTCAAATTAAGGTGAAGAGAAACTAAAAACATTGCGGCTAAGTATTAATTAAAAGGGTATTTTTTAAAAGCTGGTCGAAGGGATTTATAAAAAACTGCTATTTATAAAAATGCCGGCTGTTTGGAAAGAAATTTCAATTTTTACTCTAAAAAACATAAAACATAAAGGGAGTAGCAAACAACAAAGTAATTTGTGCAGTGCTTACATAGTTTTAAATGAGTCGATTAAATAGTTTTTGAGTAATTGGGACTTTCGCTTTGATTTTCGGGCGTTAAAATTTGATCTGATCGCAACGGATACATATCCAAACCTTGTAAATGTTTTAAGGCACTGCACTCTAAAAACATGTTAAAGAAAAATCGAAATGTATCGCTTCTTATTCTTACAATCTGAATTGGATTGCGATTGAATTACAGATAATATTTTATTCTTAAATATTTTTAGTTATTATTTACCTTAATAAAATAAAAATAAATAAATATTTAATTTCAGGTAGTCTCATGATAAAATCATGGCGCACATACATGGATGAATTAGATCATCAAGCCAAACAGTTTAAAGCAAATGCAGAATTGTTGGAAGTCGTTTGTGAAAAAATGGCACATTTATCGCAGGATAAAAGGAAAGCACGAAAAGCATATCAAGAAGAACACACTAGAATAGCAGCACGTTTAAATCATGTAAGAATAATGTTAATTTAGAGTTCTTTATTTAAATTTTTTTAGTATCTTTCTGGAATATTTACGAAAAGAAATTATTCATTGCATCAATACAAAATGGATATTGTGGAAATGTTTCCAAGAATACTTATACAACAATTCATTGAAAAATTTGATGCAGGCTGTAGCATTTCATTCTTATACAACTTGAATCCGCAATGTATACTTCTAGGAAATACTTGAATGCTTTTGGTACTCAGCTTTAGCAAATGTCCCTTTAGGAGTCCGCTTAATCAGCTTCACATCTAAACGTTTAAATTCGTTTAACTTGCTTCATTTTTATCGTCAACTATTTTCCACAAATCAAAAAACTAAACTCCTAAATATTCGAAGCCAATCTAGCAAAAGCTACATTCTGTTATAATTTTAGCATTTCAATTTGTTCATTTTTATTTCAGTCGCTAATGCGCTAATCCTATAGGTCTTTAATTAGAAATAAGTGGTTTTAATATCAACGCCTATGGCAATGTTGCATTCTCGAATGGTTGACACACTAATTTCCGAACAATGTTTTATTTTCAACGACTAAATGCATTATTTGTGTTCACTTGTCTTCGGATGTATGTAGAAAACATCTCAATGAGAAGATTGTCAATGTTGGAATGTTTGTTTCGTTGAAAACGTAATAATGTTTGTTTTAGTGGTCCAAACATGATGAGCTGATATCTTATGTAGAGCTATTAATACTGGTGAATAATCGAATATTCTCTGGGATACTCGTTCAATATTGTTGGGTTACGAACGAAAGACTGAAATTGAATAGACTCAATAATTTTTATCTATTCTTAGTGTGAACATTATTCGTTGCCAAATCAAGGCATGTCTGTTTCTCCTACTTCGCAATTCATAATGAATCAAACATTCTAGTATTTCTGAAAAGTTCATACTCCATGCAATCAAATTATTCTTTAAATTACTGAAACCAAAATTATTTAATCCAATAATCAGAATAGAAGGGGTAAAATTTTTTGTTAATGCTAATATTTTCTTGAATTTCGATTATAATTACATAATTTTTGAGATTTTCTTTTCTATCATTGCACATCCAAAACATTTATTGTGTTTAAATTTTTTTTAAACACATTAATGCATCTGACTATTTACCAAAAAGCTGACAATCATTCCAATTGCCCAGCACAACGTTTTCGAGAGCAATCAATCTTGAAATGATGCCAAAATTTGGCGAACACATTGCAATTGCAACGATACCATATGGGTTTTTGTTTAGACAATTTATACGTTATACGTTTAGATAAATTATTGAATTGGCTTCACGCCAAAACACATTAAATTTACAAATTTTTACATATCCGAATATCTGCTTAGATGACGGCGTTGGTTAGCTGTCGAAATGATATCATCATAATTAAAAGATTTTTTTTTTCTTGTGAAATTAAAATTCATTTCCCTTGTCGTAAGAAAATATTAACATATGTAGATATCTAGGTAATGTATCTATGATGTACGACTAAGTTTTTTATCTTTAAACGTGGAAATAGCACTACCCCGCGTGGTTGTTGATAAATGGAAACTATTTTATTTTAAGCAACATTTTCAGATGATTTTAGAGAATTATATAACTAGATAGCATTTTATATGACATTTTGTAATTTGCTATTATTTTAAAGCAGTAGTAAATAAGGCCAAGATTGGAACTATACCAAATAAAGTATTGTTGTTATCATTTCGCTTTTAAATAGTATTAATATGAAGACTAGAAAGCACGTTGTGCATTTACGATTTTCTATAATTGGAACTCCTATCTGAGTATATCCAATGAGACCAGAATAATATATGATGAAGAGAAGATCGCAAGATCACTTGGCTCATCGCCGAAAGGATGAAAATTATGAAAAGATAATAGGCAACGTGACAACGTACATGCATTGCACTTGTCTTACGACCATGACCTTGTGTGGGGTGATCACTTCCGGTGAAAGTTACTTGATCCATTCCTGAAAACACCCAATTTTCCTAAAAATTTGACTCCCTCAAACTACAAACTTACTTGCCTGCTCATATGCACGCTAATTTTGAATTGCTACGAAAAATATTGAAAATATTTGACCCATCCTTTAAAGCACAAAACTCTACTTTACAGTCAGTCCATTGAAAGATCGATACTCCCTGCTCATCAAAAAGTTTATGCAACTCATGGTTGTACCGAATTCATCAATACGGTTGATCCTTGATAAGCTCGAAGATGTGCCTCAGAATTGTGGACGTAGTCCTTAATCTCTGACAAATGGAACAGATCTGTATGGTTTAAATTCTACAATACGAAACTTATACGGTGTAAGAGATAACATTTAATTCTCAGCACTTAACCACAATAAGGAAATAAGATGTATACATCCAATTAATGGAAGGAAAACTGTACGGTATGCCCTCCTTATTTGGAACAAATGAAATGAAATGTAATTTAAAGGATGACATTAAATTGGTATCAATAATGTGTTTAAATTAGTTGATCATAACAATCACTTACAACGTATATTTTTATGTAAATGCAGGCAATTTCAAGACTACTTAAAAATAAACCTACTCGTCTGATGGCGATGAATAAATATTTTTTTTGCTAAAATATTCTCTTCGTATTTTTACCGTAAAGATTAATAAAACAAGTTGTTGCGAATGTCTCAAATATTTATTTTCATTGATTTTTTGTAAAGGATCTTCATATTAAATTTTTTGTTTTTTAATTATTTTCTAGAATTTTGAAAGAATTTTTTCTTGGATTCATTTTGCGGGTACATATATCAAATTAGCTTTTTAGTTTTATTTCTAAAGTTCGTTTTGGGATAAATAAGTATTGAAAAAAACTTTTTTTGTAGAATTCGGCATAATTTTTGGATACATTTTTCTTATTTGCAATGATTATAATTTGAAATTTCAATGTGGAAGCTATCTTGAAATTTATTTCGTTATTTTATGAATATACTTATTCAAGCTTAATTTGTTAAAATACTGTTTTTGGGAGTTTAAATTAAAAATTAAAAATCAAATTAAATTATAAATCGAACGTTATAATTTTATGTCGACCAGTAAAACTTGACTCAGACTCGTTTTATCGTTGCCCATAGAATTAATTTCATATTTATAACAAGGATGAATATCTGCAGAATTTTTAATAAAAAATTTCGTATTTATTGAATTATGTTCAGTGTTAATTTTGAGCATTCTTGAAAACGGCCAAAAAAAATTAAATTCGCTTACTTATCTGTGCGTGAAAGTTTTTTTCATCAAAATTTATTTTTTGGACAAATGAAACCGAAAAACCGATATAGATGTAACAGATATAGTAAATAATACTGAGGTCATTCTGACTAAAGTAGAAAACATTACGAATACTTTTGTTCCGTCAAAAGGCTATTTTTAAATTGACATTTAAGAATCTTTTTAAATGTATTTTGTAGCTTTTATTTTATTTTCCTTTCAACATTCTCGTTTCCGCGTCAAAGTTGGTTTAAAAATTCCTATAGTGTTAAGAATTTGATAAATCCTGTACTTTTTTTGGCGAAAATCATAGTGAATTTTGTGTCACTCTTAGGGGGAAATGAAACCAACAGACTTATCAAGCTAAGTCATTGTATATCAGAATAATTTTAATATTTATTCCTACTCCGGAACCGTATTTTGCAAATATTCTAAAAGACTCTGAAACTCTATTCTGTACGTCCCACCAGCCCATCGTCTTAGGTAATTTTTTTTTAAAGACACTAACAAAATTTGATAGCTTTGCTATTTATAAAGACCAATGTACATGAATCTTCTTCCTTCCACCTATTAAAAAAATTCTTCTTGTTCGAAATATTCACTGAAGCATATATTATCATGGCAAAGCATCTTGGCAAATTCATTTCAAGAAACAATTTATACCTTACCTTCAGTTGAACAAATTTACGTCGCTTATATTTGTTTTTTAAAACGTATTTTCTTGTATTTTCAAACACAAAAAGAAATTTCCATAACATTTGTATATTTATTTAATAAATGCAAATTAAATGACTCAATACTAACGCGGACAGCAATTACTTATAATTTTATAGTTGAATATTCCACACTAATCCAGCCATTTAATGTCTAATTAACATTGGCTCAATTTCAAAACGTATGTTCTCTGAACGGAATTTATGTATGAATGTGTATTTTTAATTTATTGCCGCTTCGAATTATTCGGACGTCGATCATTATTTAATGCTTATCCAAACACTTTCAGCTTAACGTTCAATTGAAACAATAAACGAACTGTGAACCTTATTTTTGTTGGTAACAAAATTAAACAATAGTTACAAACGTAGTATGTTTGTTTTGTTACAATTAAAATGCAGAATGAAATTAAGTATTTTTTATTAGTAGCAATTTTTTTCTTCATCGTGATAATGCAATTTAAAATGCATGGTGAAAGTGGAATATAAGTGAGAAAGTGGTTGGCATGAAATGAAATTGATATTGGATACAAGGGCTTGCAATGAATAAATGCTTGGGCAGTTGTGTCGAATGAATGAAAAAGAATTGTTTTTTTGCTATGTGTGGACCGGTTCACTGAGGAAAGATGGAAAAAATTGAAAACGAATATTAATGAGGTAACGAAATTTGAGGTTTTCATGCACGCTTTTTCAGCACTTTTCCGATTCTTGATGCATATAGATGATTAAGAGGATGAAAAGTGAAAGTATAGTGCTCAATATTTGTTGAATATAATTAAAAATGAGTCATAACTAGTATCAAATAAGATAAACAAATTGGATCGAGAAAAATTTGAGTAGAAACATAACCACGTAGCTATAAAAAACTCAGCAAATCTGAATAGTTACATAATAGCCTCTAATTTTATCGATTGTTGAAAATTTTGCAGTGTAATGGTATTGCATCCTGATTCTGATAATTATAAAATATTAGTTACTACCTACAGTAACACATATGATGATTTTATTGGACTTCAGAACTTGTCCACCTCAATTTACAATGCCATTGCAACACTACTTCACGAGGTAATGAAAACGTGCAATTGGCAAGATAATAGACATTTTTTGAATTCAAAACAATGCGCCCTCCTGAGCGTGAAAGTAACTCTCAATTGGATAAAAGCAAATTCGAATGCTCACCATCTTTAACGTCTTTCGAAACAATAAAATCCAAAACGATTTCGAATTACACCTACATTAACCTCGGGCGAACAGCATGTAGTCTTTCTCTATTTAAAAATGTCAGCGTCATTGTTGCATTATTGCTCAGTCATTGCCATGCAATTTAATTATATTTGATGTTGCTTTCAATTTCATTTTTAAAGATAGTTAGTTACCTTGTAGTCATGAATAAGCGTTTTTTAAGTGACTTTATTTGGATTCAAAACCAAAAGTATCTTTAAAGCTGTTATCCTTTATGTAGATTTATTTCTCTAGTGTTGCTTTAAAATTTGACGAACAATTAATGCACACTAGGCAGCTTTGATAAAATTTCAAAATTAAAATTGCATTTAAGCCAATTAATTATTTGTATTAGCATAAATTTTTACCCGCACGAAATCTTCAAACGTTCCAACTTGGAAAGTGAAAAAAAACTATAAATTTTATTATACATATTCGAAATTCAACTCACGACACACCTTAATAGATTAATCTGGGATTTTGTTTGCTGCTTAATTCGAATCGTGCAATGAATTAATGACAGATTGAATTAAAATAGGTATTTACACGCAAAACTGAACAATTACAACGAATCGTATACATTTTCATTTTCAATTGCCAACCATGCAGACTTGGCATACTTAGTATTTTTCTTTGGGAATGAATGTGGGAGTTGAGTTTGAATAAAATGATCAAATGTTTATGTTAGTGTCGTTGAGGAATTTGTCTCGTCATAATGTTGAAAATTGTTAAGGTTTAATGAAGTGGTAGCTGCGTGTGAAAGTGATAGCAAAAATTCAAACATGGAATAATTTTTTGCATACCACACTATCAGAATAGAGAGCGAGTTCATTTATTACAAATGAATAAAATATCAAGGTTCTTGGGTAACCATGATTGATTAAATATGAATATTAAAAGATGCAAATTTTTCCAGTTAGTGCTGAAAATCGTCAGTTGAACCTCAAAACCCTTGAGCTATCGTACATATTTCCAATAGTAAGCATAAAATATAAAGATACCATCTATGTATAAGGCACGCAATTTGTTGGATAGTTAAAGTGCGTGTTATATCGAAATTGACACCAATGACGCGATACAGTGATAAGCTACCGCGAAATGAATCGTTTTACACTTGAAGAATATTTAAGTTTATATACGTCGCAAAATCTTGGCAATTATTTTTTCCTGTAAAGTTGAGACTCCAAACATCAAAAAGTAGTCCTGAAACAGTGACTGTTTAGGATGTGTTTGAGAGTGGTGACATTATAGATCAACTAATTCATTCAAAATGATGGTAGTAGCTCAATGGCAAGTAGAGGAAGCTACAGAAATACTCTACTCTCGCTATTAGACAATTTGGACTTGTACGAGTTTAAGTTGCAACTGGATGATGTAATGTGCTAAAAGAAATCCATTTTTTAGATATCAATTTTGAAAAAAGACAGCAAATAGTCAAATCTATAGATGTTTTCTGAAATACAATCGTCCTTCGTATAACGCGACCCGCCCCCCTTCCCCCTAATATATGTGCTCTAATATTTGCGCGCTTTCATTTTGTGACTGTTTTTCTAACATCCTTCAATTTTACGGTTTCAGAAATGAATCTTATAGAGCATCCCCTATTTTTGCCATTCATTTTTTCTGTACAGGTTTATTTTAATAAAAGCATTGTCGCGTTCATAGATTCTTTATAGAAATTAGTAATCTAGGCGAAAAATGGCTGATACAACATAAACCAGGTACTAGGAAATATAGCTGCATTGAGGAAACTCAGCGAAGAAAATCGTGTGCTGGATTCCTTAAAAACGCTCAGATACACAGAACGATTCTGATAATAACCTGCACGTTTATGAGTTGATAGTTTGAAAACCATTCAAATAATAGAGCGAATTTCTAATCAAGTGTTTAAAAAAACACTTAAGGATTAACAATGAAACAATTCAAAACTAATTCATGAATTTTATGCACAAAATAAGTTAAATTATACTCCTGTGACGCTTAAAAACTTCTGGACACTGTGTGTTTTTTTATCCTTTCTATCTTTGGTTGCAAATTTTTTTCCAATTATTTAAATATCAGCAACTTTCTTAAAATCCCCAAAAACATAAATATTGAAAAAATAATACGAACTATTTTTTGCAATCAACATAATTTTGCGATGAGCTCATTATACATTATCAACTAAATTTATCTAAATTCCATTAAAATTTAAAAAAAAAAAGAGACAAGCTGACTCACTTTGGAAGTGAAAGTTTGTTTATATATATTACAGGGTTACTGAACATTTAAAATTATTTGTGACCATCTACACTGAGTGGTTTACATGAACATTTGAAAATATGCACGTATGTAAATTCAATGCAGTCACACCATCTTCTTTCAGTGAATCATTTAATTGGTAAAATTCATAAAATTGATTCTCCGAAAATGGTCATTTTCGGGCCACAACGATATATGAATAGGTAAGTCGATTAAAAATTGGAATCTGCAAGCAGGAAGGCATCTATCTTAGAGGGAGATTTTTAGAAAGTCAACCATTAAATTGCATCTCATTTACATGGTGACACATTATCAGGTACAAATCGTTTTTCTCCATATTCAAAATTGTTTTATTAACAAAGAGAGTTATAGACTATAACAATTGCTGCTCCAAGCTCCTCTATTTTTGTAGTCAAATTCATTGCTTCTTGGTACTGCATGTATGAGAAAAATTTTCTAAATAATTTTAGTCAATGAAAAAAATCCTGCAAACAAATTCATATGAAACTCGTCTCATCACAATGGAAAAAATTGAACGAAAATGTGTACTTAAAATTCCATCTTCGAAGCTTTCGTTATGCAACTTTAAAGAAAAACTCCACCACAAATATTGAAGAATATATAGTCAAGTATATGGCAAATTACCAAATGTGCGGAATTCAGTTTTCCAAGAGAGATTAAAAAAATGATTTTACTTTTGCTGCAAATGAATGAAATTTATGAACTACCTGAAACAATATGTTCCCACCATTGTGAAGTTTGTAGAGTCAATTCACGCAATCATTTACATTTTCAGATTGAATACCTCACTAGAGTGAAATTCAGTCTAAAGAAATTGGCAAGTTTTCCATATTCCGTTGGAATTGCTGAAAAAATTTCTTTAAAGAAAATTCATAAAACACACGAAAAAATTACACAAAAAGTGGTGTAACCAACCGTTCGCAATGTACTGATAAAATGTTCAAAGAAATATTTTTAAGGTGGTGTTTATATGATTACAAGAACATTTCTCCACATTCAACTCAAGAGCTGCATGTCAATAATTGTTTGACCACAATCTCTGAAAAATCCATGAAAAGGTGCTGGGTAAAATAAGCACCGTAAAATTTATGCAGAACATAAATACAAAATTTTAATTTATGGAATAAAATATTGTACTTTCCAATAATAAGTAAGCGAAAATTTTTTCAAAAAATAACAATACCATATTTGTCTGCATAAATCTAATTTCTGGAAAAATCGTTAACTTTTTCATTGAATAAAGTTTCAAAAATATTTGAAATGATAATCTAATTATTACGAACAATTCTACACATTTTCTGCTAAATTTAATTTAAGGGCATACAATTGAATCGGTCATAAATTTCGAAATAAAACTATCATAGAGTTAAGAGTCCCTTTACTATAAGTATCAAATTTTATGCTGATCTGGGAAAAATCAAAAATGCGTATAGGGATCGGAATAGTAAGGGCCATATCAGCTGAAACTTTAAATTCGTTTTTTTAAATGGATTCTTGAAAGTGCCGAAAAGCTGAAACGGAAAAACTAGGCCAGTTTAAATGTTGTTAGTTCTGTTTTGCATGTCTTCATAGAAATTTTAAGAAAATTATCTTCTGTTTTCGCTTATTAATCCTAAAAAAATTAAATCTTTCCTTTCAAACAGCCACCAGTTTAGCTAAAAGTCAATTTTTAAAGTCATGTCTCTAAAAGATAATTTTATGAAGCAATAGCCTCAACTTTGTAGAAACTATTAAGCCGAATTTTATTTACGGTAGATACAACAAAACAACAAATAAAATAGAGGAGAAAAAACAGAAGCAGAAATAAATTCAAATATGTAGGAATCAACAACAATCAACAAATTGGGTTGAAGTTTTAGTTTTTTTGTCAAATTACTTTGAAAATATGACTTAAAACTTTATATTTTTCAATTTGGTCGTACCAAATTGCTGCTAATATTATCCGAAAATTATCAACTGAACTTTGAGTTTAAAAGTTTACAAAGAAAGAAATAATGAATCAAATAAAGTTAAGGTATAAGCGATTAGAACGGAAATATGCTAATGATCGTCTTTAAATTCACCAATCTAGTATTGCAAACGTCTTACTTTTTCCATTATATTTTAATCGGTAAACACGTGATATGCACATATGTGTACACATATAGAAATATGTATGTATATAGACAGAAATATGTATGTATGTAAATATATTTTCAAATAGTGAAAGCTTCATGAAAAACTGTAAAATGTTCATTTTTCACGACTTCTTCACTTTATAATGAAAATATTGCATTCAGATGTGCTAATTGCAAAGCGTTGCTTACTTACATGCACGTGTGATAAAATGTAGTCACTTTGTTCGCTGGATATACTTCTTAGAATTTCCCTTTCTATTTACTTAAAAATTCGGGGTCTGTCGGAACAAAACCCATTGTATTTCGCTTTTTTAGTTGTTTAAAGAAACAGCACAGCTTTTTGGAAGAATATTGAATGCTAATTAACAATCTACCACTTAATTGAAGTTTTTCCATTTTAGAGTCTTCCACTTTCACTGATTATGTAAGATAAGCACAACTGTAAACATCTAAAGAACCATGAAAAAATTAACAGAAAATCAATTTTTTTCGACAAATTTTATTCCAGCTTAGTTCATTTCAAATTAAAAACATTAGCCCATGTATTTGTGCTAGCTATCATTCGATTTGGAGATGATTGAATCTAGTTCACAAAATTTTTCGTAGCAAAAAATAAATAAAACCGAAAATCTTAACGCCACTTTTTCAATTTTTCATAATGTTTGGCCTTTTTAATCGATTCTTGGATTCTTACATATATATGTACATCATTTGTATATGTACAACATCTTACATGAAGAAATAAATTAATGGATTGCGCCTGGTTTGGTTGCTTGGTTTGCCGTTTGTCGGTCACCAGCATTTCCAAGAAACGAAGACCTGTTACGAAAGAAACAAAATCGAACAGCACAAAATAAAATTAAAATTAAAAAAAATCCAAACCAAATGCAAGAATAAGAAACGAACATGCATGCATACTTCCATACAGAATACAGCTACAGACATCCCTAAATGAAGATGAAGAAAATCACTATAAGAGTTGAGTGCTATGAAAAAGAACATCATAAACTGGCTATAAAAGAATGGTTTAGTGGACGGAAGAAAACTGGTCGGTCGTTCATATTGTTGGTAACTTGTTTCCGTCTAAAGAAAATCAAACAAAATAATTATAATGAAATGTTGACTTCTTAAGAGCATTGGCGGCATTATAATTCATACATATGCATGCGGCATGCATGATGTAGATACATACATACATATGTATGAAGCGATGATACAGCCATTCATTGTGGATATATACGAAATCTAGCCGTTTTTAGACTATCGTTACAAAGAGCATACTTAAAAATAGACTAGATACGATAATCTTACAGATAAAGAACATTTGTTAAACCAGATACACAAGTGTTTTTGTTTTAGATTGTTTCCTTGAAGTTTAAAACAACCTGCACTTGAATGACTCTGAATTACTGGTTTTTTTTTTGGGTCATCAATACTGGCATATATGTACATACATATGTAATAACTACGTTCTTATTCTTGAAAATATATTGGCGATGAAATTCTAACCATTATTATGGAAAATCAAATTCCGTCTGAAGTTTGTTCATTTCCGGATCAAATAAATAAATATTCGAATCAAATAAAGTAATAATACAATTTCTTATCCAAAAAATAAATTTGCAAATCAAATTTCTTTGGAATATTGATTTACTTGATTCGTACATTCATTTATTTGAACCGGAAACTGATACGCGTGGGGCCGAAATGCTATTTTCAAAATAAGCTTTTACACTTTTTATATTTACGTAGTTTTTCCCGGCTATTTACAATTAAATTTTATCAAATTGTTCACGATGCAAATTCATTTCGTTATTGTGAAATGCAGTTGATTATTTTCCAAAAAATAGTAAAATTTCTGAACCAAGCAAAAAAAGCCATGTCCAATTGAAGTGGGAAATTAATTTATTTGATTCGAAAATTAATTTATTTGATCCGGAAATTGATGATCTTGGCGGAAATGCGATGAAAAAAATTCTTTCGAAAAGAGTCAACTGCATTTCTGTTCTATTTCTAAATTTTAAAGCATAACCTAAAATGATGTTAACAATAATTCAATGAATATGCATTATGTTTGAAAAAATCTGATCGCAAATGTTCTAGGCGGAAGAAACTACGTATCATAAGTGCACAATATTTTTATAAACATTTCCATAGACAAATTAAAGAAAAGTGTGCATGAAAATACACGCGATAAAAATAACACTGAACATCAAACATAGTATTTTTGTGATACCTTCATGATACTTAAATTTTGCAATATAAATATTCCATGAAAATATTTTTAAGAAAATATGTTGAATCATTAAATTATTCTATATATTTTTATAAAAATTTTACGCTAAACACTACAGCGAAAATTACAAAAAAAACTCTTATAAAATCTTACTTTCGATATGGGCTTTGAAAAATTTAGCTGTTAATGCCCCACTTTTTCTGTAATCTCATGAACGTATTTCTCATAATTTCAATAGCACATTTTTGAGAAAAAATGGAAATTTGTTTGGAGGAAATGTCGAGAGAGAGAAATCAACTAAAAATTTCAGTGGTGGAATTTTAAGGAGTGAAATGATACCAAAAATTGAATTGTTATCAGTTGGGTGATAAAGATCATTTCCCTATTTGTGACGTCTACCGGATTTAAATAATAAAATAAAAAAATAAAACACTCCACAAAAATTTCTATTCCGAAATTCGTTTTTACAACACTACAGATTTCAATTTTCTTGACGAATTTTGACATTATTATTTTTTTCAAGTGTTGATTCCAATTTCTAAGGTAGCCTAAATAAAAATTTATTATTCGCAACAATCCACATCGACTTTATGGCACATTAATAATTGATTGTCATGTTTCTAAACTGCTTATTTTGCAAATAAGGATTGTATTTTTTAATTTCAATGACATTAACTTATATTTAATTATCGCGTTCTAAGTAGGCTTTCAAACAGAGCTCAAACAAGACATGTACACCATTGCTGAAATTGCTCCAAATATTCAATCTAGTGTTCACTTATAACACCAGACTAACTCCTTTGGTCGTCAAGCAATCCTTCTGCTAGAATGTTGTTCAAGTGACCAATTTTAATTTCATTAGCTAATCAGTCGTGCAGAGCATTGCTCTAATTGTCCATGTGGTAATTTCTTTTTGAAATTGTAAGGCACCACACTTTCAGCATTGCTTATAATCTTCTGGGTTGCACCTAGAACTCGAAAAATTTCTTTGTATACAAAACCGATGGTCGCCGAAAGCAGATACAACAAACAACGCAAGAGCTTTGAAGAGGTTTTGAGTGGCTTCCCTCGAGCAATGGCCACTTGATACCTTTTTTTTAAAAAGCCAATCAATATCAAAATAGAAGCTTGTGCAAGTTAAACGAGGCGATAAAACAAACATTCCATCTTTTATTTGCCATGGAAAATCAGAAGCGGGAAAATGAAAACACAGCAATAGAAACTGATTGGAACAGTACTATTAAGTATGTTGCTGGATGCGCACTTTCTTCTGTACGATGTAGCATTGTTTGTTTGCTACCGCGGCGGCTACATACCATTCATCTAGTCTTCACTAGGGCTTCATGGCCTTTAGAACAAGTTATTGGCAATCTTCAGTTGCTACAGAGGTGCTTCGAGTCTTCTTCATTGAATGCTCGAGGTCTGAGGTTCACCTTTACAATTCAATTGCACGACACGTACAAACTCGAGAAGGTTACCTTTGCGAAAGACTAATTAACAGAAACATTTGTTACAGATTAAAACTATCGATTACAATGGTATGCCTGGGCTTATTATTTTCGAACAAAACAAATACAAAATCGCATAATTTGCAAGTCAATTGCGAAATAAATGTTTTTTTAGAAGAGTTGACAATATACTTTCACATGTGTGTCCATGACTCGTGAAAGATACACTCATAAATTCAGTTGACACCTACAAACGAATCAGTTAACTGTTGGAAAATTTCTCTTTTTTACATGAAGAATGTTAGTTTGGTTTTATTTAAAGTATGATAAACGGATTTATGCAAATCGGTATGCCAAAATAGGTGAACCAAATGGATAAGCTTTATTAATTTCATATTAGCGATTCAAATAATAAGCCAAGCTATACCTGAACGGTTAAGATTTGATTGCCTCTTCGATGGAATTGCGTAGTTATTGATTATATCAAATAGTTATTATATTTCTTTTTGATGAGTTTGTTTGATTGTGATGCTTGTTTGTGGTTTTTTGGCGATTTAATTATTTAACTTCTTTCATCTAGTTGCCTCATATTAGGGCTGGTGACGCAGGCTCTATATTATAAAAACAGCAGCATCTTAACTATCCTGTTTAATGAAACCTGAACCTCTAAAACAGTGGGTTTTCATATATATTCTAAAATCTAGAAACTTTCTTTTAAACTAAAGTGAAGGTTGTTATAAAAATGTTTACTTAATATCATTTTTAATTCTTCCCAAAATTAGACCATAAATAAGCATTTCCGATTTCTAAAAATATTTCCTAAAGTGTAAGAGTTCAAAAAGTAATTAAAATGATTGGAAAAAGTGAATCTGAATGAAATTTTTTCCTGGAACATTCAAAATTAGCCGGAAATTGTGTAAAAATGTGTAAAACAAATGCTTGATGGCATATCACAAAGCTTTTTTTCAATTAGTTTCCCATGCAACTTGAAAAACGCACTGTTTCCAGGAAAAAAAATTTGAAATCCAATTTATTGTTGCAAAAAATATGCAATTTCGTTTTCTTTTGTACAAAATTTATAATTTTACTTTTTCTTGTCGTTTTTGAGGCGAAATTTTAATCAAATTTCATCAAAGTAAGTCGATACAACAGTCATCAGTTGTGTGGGGAAATATGTTGTTAATCTTCAATGTATCCATAGTCTGTATTGTATTTATTGTGTGGGGAAATATTTTAGGTTGTTAATTTTGAATGTATTATATTTAAATTGTATTTACCCGACATAGCATCATAATATCCATGAAACATACTATATTATCCAGCACTCCATTTTATTATTTGAAATGTCAACTCTTACCGCGTCTGTATCAGGATCTTCGGATCACTTCCTTATATCATTGATTCTGACTATATAAATGAACAGTAGCGATACCCAGGAGTTGCCAGTATTCGTAGAATCATTTATAATAATTTTCTGTTAAAAAATGTACAAAAGTATTCCATGGAAAAAGTACGAATTATTAATATTTTAACATATCCCTTCGATAAATTCCCATAAAAATAAAAAAATTATAATCAGCACAATTAATACCAAAATTTACCTTTTTAGTGTTCAATTTTAAGAGACCATTATTATTTAAATACAATCGCATTCCCGATAGTAGAAGCTCGAAGCATGAACGATTAGTTCAATCATAAAACAAAACAAACAAATCCAATTTTTGGATCAAGAACATTAAGAAATTAACTAATATTTTGATAATGTCTACGTAAAAATTACCAATAATAATTTTTTGAAGAATTTTATCTTGAAAAAATACCAATGTATAAATATAAATAGTTTGATGTTATCAACAAATGTATATGAATTTTATAATTGAATGAAAATAAGGCAGATGAATGTTTTTACTGCAACCATATTCGAAGACAATAATTTCAACAGAAACAGCTGTACAATGTTCCAAGCTTGATTTTTTCGATTAATGTGGTTAAAAGTTTCACGAATTCGAAGAAAAAAACGCTAGTAAAAATTTTGATTTTGCTTAAATGATAAACCTTTTAAAATCAAAACCTAAAAAGATATTCTATGAGATTTTCAAGCCACAGTTTTAACTATAATAAAACTTGGTAAAGTTACATGTCTGCTCATTAAGTTTAATAAAGAAGAAAATATATTTGAGGCAATACTTGGAACCAGTAGAAACTAAAATATCATCCTGGATTTTTTATTTGTGTCTGTTTACACATCATATGGAAACTACTGAACGAGTTTTTATATCTTATATCCTGGCTGATTATTCCATTGATTCTTTCCCAGAAAATGAAATAAATTCCAATGAAAGTTATCTTCAGAATTATATGACGCTGTCAAAATTAAACATATTTCGACAAAGGTACCAGTAATGACATCTATCGTACAGTGACCTGCAATAAGTTTGCATGGTTTGAGAAGCTTGGAATATGTGAACGGACAAACAGTGGCGTGAATTCGGTTTGTTTTAGAAAGCGCTTCAAGTGAAAGAAAAGGCTATAGAATCCCTGAATGAGTTTTATGTGAGAATAGTGTTATTTATGATTTTTGATTCATTTAATCGAAAATATGTTTTCATTTCATAAGTTATACAGTTTTCTTTTAAATTAATGCCGTTGATTTGAAATTTTCGATACAATAACCTGTATTTTCTAGGAAGAGATCAATTTTTCTCTCAAAAATTAAACTATGAAACAATGATGATAACTCAACTCTGCACAATTTAAGCTCCAAGCAAATGCAGTCGCGATTACTCTTTTTTATTAATATACTAGGAAAGTAGTGTTGGTGAACCAAGAAAGGAAACCGCAACAAGTTTCGGTTGAATTTTATCAACTTTTTAGGCAAATTGGGATCAAATTTGTGTAGAATTATGCTTAAAATTATCATCAATCGGCTACAAACAAAATCCACAAACATTCTTAAAACATATTGTTTTCTTCAAATTATTAGTTATCAGAGAACAATTCTTTCCAGTTTTTGTTTTGTAGCGCTGTCATTCACCTTTAATAATAAAATTATTTCTATTAGCGATTAAAATAAGGAAATTCAAAACGCGTACAAGTTTTAAAATAGTTTTTTTATTTTACTCCTGCTTTTCACAATTTGAAAAAAATCTCAATTTCCATTTCAATTATTTTTTTACCTTTTTTAACGCAATATAAGCATTCTACGTATATCATATCGAAACTCAATCAATACTATCTTTCAATTTAATACCGATTATGTGTCATAGTCGGGTCTTATCTGGAAAGTTGCCGTAATAAAACGATTGATAATAATCAATGAATATTCATCGTTTATTTGAATTTATTGCATTTGTACATGTACTACTTTATACATAATGCAGATACGCTAGAACATGACCAGGTGCGATATCACAATATAAGTTAGTAATCTTAGAGGTGGTGACCACAATCTATTCACGTTGGTATAATGAATAGGCCTAACATTTATTCAATATTCCTGAATATTTTCAACCAGTTTTATTTGGGATCTTGCATTGTATTGCTTGTTGGACAATTTATATACATAAAAGATATAGGTAAGAACTATAGTTGGAACAATAGGCATGTTATTGAGCATGCTGTGAATGTTTTTGGATTATGGAGGCACAATAGCATGTTGAAATGTTGTACTTTCATATTTAAGATATAAAAGTGTAGACGAAATTTTTTGATGTGGTAAATTGTTGTAATGAATAAACTTATTTCATACTGTTTTCGAGCGAAACTTTAAAAAAAAATATATCATTTTCTGGCTCTTGCATAAATTTAGCATAGAAGCAAGTGCCAATAGAATTTTTGAGTCTTTCTGGGTATTTTCAAGCACATTGAAGAGAATATGTTGAATTCATCCACATATATGTGACAAAAAATATAAAAAGTTTTATTTCATATTTTATTATAAGCTCATGGAAGATAAAAAATGAAGGAACCTAGCAGAAAATATTTTAGAACGCAGGAATATTGTAAAAGTAAATATTAAGGATTATCTTACATTCTACGTACATAGAAATCATCTTTCAAAGCTTAAGCTATCTGTGAACAATTCCAAAAGAATTGAATGATATGTGTAAGAAAGTAGAGTAAAGACTGTATGGTTTATAAAATATATAAATAACTAGATAATCTATAAGAGCCAAAAATAGTGGTATATTGTTGTAATAAAACGTTTATTTCATTTTTGGTACCCATATAATTTATTGACGATGATCAATAAAGTTGCGTAAAAGATGCAACTCTGAACTCTGAAAATTAGCTAGTCCTGAAATATTAAATTTCGTACAGAAAAATAATTTTCAATTTGCAATCGCGTCTTTCTCGATGTGGTTGTTTTTAAAATCGGCATACAGTAAAACTCCAACAATTTTAATCAGAGTGTCTTGAAATTTTGCCTGCAATTTTTCAGATAAATTTTGCATAAAAGTACACATGGTTCTTACGATAACACGGTTTAAAAAACTGAGTTAAATTCGATTTGTTCGTCTAAAATTTAATTTTCTTTTCAAACTAATACCAAAAATTATAAAAGTCAATATTTTTGATATCGGTCAGCACTTCTGTTACAAAATTCGTGTTGATAATAAAAAGAAATATTTTGATTTAAATGCCGGTGTTCATAAATTGTACTGTGTGCCCGGGATTTGAAGTGCTACACATCGCCATTTGATTTTTGAAATTTAAAAATAATGCTTTGATAGTTTTTACAAAATGTATTTTGAAAAAACCCTATTTTCTGAGATTCAAAAACATATCACCCCTGGAAATTTTTCTGATACTTTCGAATGATTCAAATACATTCTTCACATTTATTGTGATCCATTTTTTTAGATTGTATCGATAAAAAGAACTTTTTGTTATGATAACTTCAAGTTCATGTACCCATAATTAAACAATAAATACGCATCCGTTTATTACTAAAATGAAGATAAAACGCATAAGGATAAATCACTTTCTATCATGAATCAAACATTAATGTGTTCGATTAGTAAGCATTTAAGATTAAAGTAAATTATCTGATGTATTCAGTTGGTATGAATGTTCATCACATAAAAACACTAATAAATGAATCATTTATGGATGAACGGAAAATTATTGATAGGAAATAATATTTGCTGATAGCGTCGTACAACGAAAGCATCATAAACAGTTGAGAATGCTTCATACATTATCTGTGAAACACATAGAAGTATACAATTTAAATTTGGATGAAAAGATAGCTTTCTTAGAAAGAGGAAATAACCAGATAACACGACTTTAGTATAAATTCAAATTCTTTGTGTTAAATAAATATATTTAAAACAAATTTATTCAAACTTGTTAGTTTTTTCAATTTACTTGAGACTTTTCTTTTTTTATCAATTTATCGACACTGTCTGAAGCAAACTGGAGGCTCACTTTAAAGTTGAGTAAATTAATTAATTAAATCATGTTATGAAAATTTATTAATCAAATTAAACATTGATAAAAAATAAAACAAGTCATTTTTTATTTGCTAGATTAAATTGAACATTAAATCTAATTTAAAACACATGCTAAACATCATCTGAATTTTTGCACACCAACCTGAAAAAATCGTTCTTGATTCTCGAAAATGTTGCAACCGTTTGAATAAATTAAATTTTGTCTCAGCATTTGAAATATTTCAACGCCAAATAATGATAATGGCCACATTAGCTATTTATAAATGACTGAACAAACTGATGTGTGAAACTTTCTGTTTCGTACTTCTTTGTAGCTAGCATAGTTTTTTTCTGTCCGAATTTTTTCAATCGTCTAAATTGCTATTGTTCTTGAAAAACAACAGTCAAAACAACTCCGAATTGTTGATGTACACAATGAAAATAGTAGTTTTGTTGAAAATATTACATGCTGGTAGCAATCATCTTCATTATGCCGGTTCTTTAATTTGATAAATTCTAAACACACACATTTAACCCTAGGATATATCTACGTATCTCTCATTAAATATTTTGGACGATTGATTTACATTAGTTTCATATATGTAATGGAAATTAAAGCGAATTGATATTGAAATATGCACTTCCTAAGATTCAGGCAAAATTAATTATTCAAATACATCTTTAAAAATCCACATAATTTAAATTTAAAAAAAAAGAAACTTATGATTAACCACACTATACAAACTGAAGAAGAGCCATCGGCTAGGATTGAAAGTATGAAAATCTATTATTTGTCACTCCATGCCAACCTGAACAGATATACGTCTTATCATGCAAAGTTATTTTAAAATTTTTTCACACACTTTTAATTTATATCCGTAGAATAATAATTTTTTTGTTCTACTTACATGACGTGAATTTACATGAAAAACATTTAAATGTTGGCTTTTCACCGAAAGAAGTGAACACGACAATAATAGTCTCTATTTACCTACTTCTTTCCTTACCACCATGCAAACAACATTCACCCTGAAAAGATGTTGATCTTTTGAATTTCGACATAGCGAAACACCTGAAGTCTTGCTTAACTAGTTATTCTAGTTGAACTAGACTTTACCATTAAATTATACAATTGAGGAAAGACAAATGGACAGTTTTTTCTTACTTGCGATTTGAGAGTTTATATATACGTACGAGTATACATTGTATGAACAATCGAATAGAGTGTTATCGTTTTTGTGGTTAATTTATAATGAGATTGAGAAAAGAATTTGTTATTATTAAATTATAAGATGATTGAAAAAAACTAATTTGTGTTAATTATTAAGCGCATCAGCGACAGTTAAGTGTCATAAAATTTTTATCGTTATTGTTTTGGACCATATATAGGAAAAAGAAATTGTTACATCCACAGCTCGCAATAAAGACGTTATTCGATCCTAAATTACATGGCTTTTAGTATGGTTTTACTGACAGACATCCGCTTTTCATTAAATTTTATAATTATTGAAGCTTTTATAATATCAGCGGTTAAAAGTTTTTTAGTGTTTTTCAAAATTTAAATGCAAACCATCAAACAGAGAAAAAGTTTATTTCGTGATCAAATGGCGGTCACAAACATAATGAAAGTCGAATAATGGATTGTTTTTTGTGATCAAGGAGTCCTAT
Source organism: Oxycera nigricornis (assembly GCA_963942545.1). NCBI lineage: Eukaryota > Metazoa > Arthropoda > Insecta > Diptera > Stratiomyidae > Oxycera > Oxycera nigricornis. Next base: position 107,410,150 of record OZ012660.1, on the reverse strand, counting down.
TGCAGAGTTTAGCAGAACAATTGATCATTTTGGGTATTTGAACATATGGAAAAAAATTATTGCGCAATATAAACTGCAGACATAAATGCCAATCCGATCTATTTTTAATAGGTCCATAATCTGTAACATTTATTTCAACTCAGCTGGATTTGTATTTGCAGTCTTTCAGCATCATTTAATTTATATATAAGAAGTAATCCAAAATTTAGTTTATAAATAAGAAGTAATCCGAAAGTAACGCATATAACCATCAATTTATTTCCTGGTACCTTCACTAGAAAAATGCAAAAGAATTATATAAATAATCATCATTTTTGAAAGCTTTTCTCTTTTGGATACTAACAATCTAAGTAATAGCACGAAAATAGAGAAAAACTAGGTGAAACCTGTCGTCATGATTTGATTTGGTGGATTCATTTGAGACTGTTTCTCTATATTCCATCGTGATGATGGCTGATGAAAAGAGTTTAAGCTGGGCAGAATATCCACAGAAGATGAATATAGATTCTTTTACTGAGGATAACGTTAATAAAGTCCAAGATTTTGTATTGACAAAACTAAGAGTGACCATCAGACTTCTAATTGAGGTCCCAGGGATCACATTGATGACACCAGCATTCAAAGGATTCTCACCAAATAACAGCATAATGAAAAATATTTTTACAGGTTAGGTACCAAGAATGTTAACCAAGGGACAAAAAGAAAAGACGCGAGTTTATATTTTATAGGCAAGTCTTCAAAAGTACCATGCTGTATAGGTGAATTTATGTTTATGATTTGTGGCCATAGATGAAACGTTCACTTTGATTTTGCGAAGAATTTACAGTCGGTAGTTTGAAAACGACCGTTCTCATCAAAGTACGAAAAATTCAAAGTGCAATGCTTGGTGAGAAAGATTATCGGATGTTGAGGAAATAATCAAGATAGATATTTAGAAAACGGTGCCACTACTTTGGGATCTCACTACGCAGACGTTAAAAATAGTAGGATACTATTAAAGAGAATGGAAGCACAAACTGCAAGCACGAGTTCTTTTCAACCCAGCCGCGCACAAAGTTCTAGTTTCGATAGCTATAATTCGATAGGCAGATTTGAAACTTTTAAAACGTCCCCCTTTCCTCCAAATCTAACTTCAAGTGATTTTTACATAGTTACTTGGTTGAAATTAGTTGGAGACATCATCTTTAATATCAAATTGTAGCCCTTAAATATTAACCGATGATATATTTAATGAGAAGTTGCCATTTTATAAAATAAAAAACTTCACATATTCTGTTTTGTTAAAAAAAAGAATGATTATTCAATTTTCTGTGTCTACTGTATACTTCGAATACTTTTTACGAAATCTATATGGGGCAAAACTGTTTTAGTAAATTTACAGTGAAACATCATGAAGGGAAAAGGGACAAATTTTATCATTTTCTTTGTAGCCACGATCATTGTTTTACTCAACAAATCTCCATGAATTCAAAGAATTTTACATATGTGACAATAAAATAGAGAATAAATTTTGCATACTTTTATTTAAGGTCAGACATCTCTGTCTAGTAAGTAATTTCGACAGTATAAATAGTAAATCTTTGCTACTTCTTAACTCTGGACTACTTATCAAACTTTCCAAGCATCAGGGCTAAATCCAGATTTAATGTCGGGAAATTTTTAACTCAGACAAAATTCTGCTATCAAATACTTTCTGTTGGCAGATTTTCGAAAAATTAATCTGTAGAAATTTTTTCCAAAAAAAAACCATTTTCTAAAACAGTTTTTTTTCATGTTTTTTGCATTAACCTCTTGCTAACGCATATACGTATATGATTATGTTGTAGATACAAAATTTTCCAGTCGAAAATTTAAAAGAAAATCTAATGAAATCGTTGTTTGGAAAATAAATTCGGAATTCTGTTTACCGACGCGAGTAATTACCTTTTATCAATCCGAAGCGTTCAAAAATTTAAATCCGACTATGACTATGATAGACGAAGTTATGCTTATGCACATTTATCTTTATAAAATCATATGTTAAAATAAACTGAAATTATTCTTTTTATCATTGAAAAAAAATAAAAAAAAAATAAAATAAACTATTCAACAAAACAAAATATGGAAAACACATTGTTTTACAGCAGATGTAGTTATAAGGCGTTAAGTAATTTATCACATTGAAAAGGACTCCTCCAGATAGTCATTTACATGCATTTACGGCAAAGCTGAAGCTGATTGTTGAAATTTTGCAATTTATTATGCTATTTTATTGCAATATGCTGAACTACATAATGTTGTCATCCTAATTTTCTAGATTGTTATAATTTTGGAAAATAGTTCACCAATATTATGTTTAGTTTTATAAACAGTTTAATTAGCCATTTTATATAAATAGAATTATTTCTATGACGAATAAGTCTAGAAATGCATTGATTGAATTCGTGTTGCTACATCCATATAAATGAATCTTCTCGCTTTTTACACATTTATTTGCTACTGTATATTTACATCTTAATACTATGTAAAATATCATACTTCTACTCTTGATATATTGAAAATTGACTGGACGTTTTTTTTTAAATCTTCGCACCAATTCAAGTTACAATATTTTACAAAAGAAAGTTCACGGTGAAGCATATACAAAACCATAAATTTTTTCGATTAAAATAAACAAACGCGTTATTTTATCATCAGATTAAAGAAAATTAGTGAAAACACATTTCTGAATAGGTAAATCTACAAAAGGTTCATTGACACTCTCAATTTAAAACTAAAAAAAAAACAATCAATTAACTCTTCCTTGTGATGATGTTCATATGTTAGCTCATCTTCAACTAATTGTTTTAATTAAACTAAAATATTTTTCCAGGATACCAAAAAAATCTACAAAAAACATTCAAATCTAAAATCAGTATTAATTACCCAATCTATAGTAAAATATGTATCCTTTCCAATTTCAGCTCACAGATGAAGTCATCCGAAAAAAATCAGAATATCAAAAACATTTAGAAGGATACAAAGCATTACGAACACGCTTCGAAGAGCATTACATCAAATGTAAGCAAGAAATTTTTAGAGTTTTTTTAAATATTTATGTTAACTTGAAAAATATACTTGGACAGCTGGTCGTGGCGGACGTAAATTGGATGATGTTCGTGATAAATACCAAAAAGCCTGCCGTAAACTTCATCTCACCCACAACGAATACGTAATGCTTATAGCGGAAGCGATTGAAGTGGAAAAAGATTTTAGGACAGTTTTATTGCCAGGATTATTAGAGCATCAGCAATCAATTCAGGAGAGTTTTATATTACTTTGGTATGTGTAAAGATTCGAGTTAGTTCCAATGTATTTATTTGCTTGATATAAGTATGCTAATAGTATGTCTTCGAGGTTCTAGAGATATTTCAATTTGAATACTTGTGATTTTAAATTGGATTGAAATTTCACAAAATTGAAACTCATTAAAAATATATTAATTTAAAATTTTAAAATTATTTCTCATCCTCATTCATATAGTGATTGATTTGCTAAAAAATTAAGAACTTCATTGAAAGCGACGAAACCCTTCATTAATTTTCAGTTAAAAATTATTTCTACACCCAGAAAATATTATTTATTACTACAAAACAAAAACTCGCAATAAAAGAAATAGATCCTCTGAAAAACATTCATTAATCTAGCGCTGGAAAGTGTTTCCGCAGTGGTTAAAAATTAAACTATTTGATT